>OY757025.1:107248317-107772393 GCA_963580285.1 Lucinisca nassula | reverse complement strand
GAAGATTTTTTTTTCTGTTTTTTTTTTTTTTTTTTTTTTTTTGGTTTCCATGGCAAACAGCAAACATGAGCAGTGGGCCGGCAGATAGTAGATTGCATTAGCAAGCCTTCTATGAAAGTTTTGTCAAAATATCTGCAGAGGCTTTGCAGTAAATCCCATTTTTAAATTTTCCCCATTCTAAGTCTATGGAAACTACAAGTTGCTAGATCAACCAAACTTATGAGACGATTTTCATAAAAAAAATACTAGATCCCGCAGTCGATGGCGCGCCATCGCAAATCCCCACGTTTTCCTAGGGCTTTGATTTTGCTTGTATATTGTTGTACTCTTTATCCCCTTCGCTTTGATATACTACATGACTATGTTCTGAAAACTTTCTTTTTTCAGCGCTTTTGACCCCTCCCCCACCCCACCCCCCACCCCAGGGCATAATGTAGGAGACAACGAAACACCCGTTCAATATGTTAAATAGACTTGCCTACTGAGTAAACATACAAAGATTGGGATAAAAATCTTTAAAACTGACTTTGTTATTGAATTTTGAAGAAATAGGGACAAAATGTGACCTTTTGACCCCTCCCCAGGGTAGCCCCTGGGGTCGGGACCAAAAATAAACGTGCTCTTGCGCAAGCCATTCATATAAGCAACTCACATACCAAATTTGGTTGGATTCCATCCAAGGGTTGAGGAGGAGATAGCCGGACGGACAGACGGGCAGAGGCAAATTTGACCTTTTGACCCCTACCCAGGGCCCCTGGGGTCGGGACCAAAAATAAACGTGCTCTTGCGCAAGCCATTCATATAAGCAACTCACATACCAAATTTGGTTGCATTCCACCCAAGGGTTAAGGAGGAGATAGCCAGACGGACAGAGGAAAATTTGACCTTTTGACCCCTCCACAGGGCCCTGGGGTCGGGACCAAAAATAAACGTGCTCTTGCGCAAGCCATTCATATAAGCAACTCGCATACCAAATTTGGTTTGATTCCACCCAACGGTTAAGGAGGAGATAGCCGGACGGACGGACGGAGGCGATAACAATATCCCCACTTCTTCTTCGAAAAACATGGGGATAACAAACTTTCTGTCCCCCAGACCAAGGATGCTACAGATAAAATTTGGATCAATCGGCCCAGTGACTTCAGACGAAGGTTGACGCCAGACTACGACATACGACGACGACGGACGCCTATAACCCACCACCCCCACCCCCGGAGCCTTCGGCTCTGGTGAGCCAAAACCCGACAACTACATGTACTCCTATTTAAGTCAAGCTTTATACGAACGTTGGTTCCGCTCAGACTAACAAAATGGCCAGGTGGTCTTGGGTTCGATGTCAGACGAGTGTGGCAACATATTTTCTACGGACAATCTCTCCCTTCTGCTGGTGAAAGAATAAGCAGTGAACTGATAACCACTTATGTATCAGCCTGCTAAGAAAAAGTGCCGTTTGGTAAATTGACCGGCGGGACATGGCCTAAATAGTGTTTAATTGGCCCTTAAACTCCAAACCAAAAACAAAAACAGTTAGCGTCAATGTTGTTTGCTCAAGATAATGTGCATACAAGAAACTCAGTTGAGCACGGTTATAAATGCATGGAGAAAAATCTTGGACCAAAGGGGACAGGTGGACACAATTATTCTGGACTTCGTGAAGGCTTTTGACATACCCCCACTCCACCACCATATTCGCGCACACCCTCATGAACTTCTGAAATCCAAAGTATTTGCTTACAGCATTGGGGTTGGGGTGGGCGGACTCTCAGCTGGATAGATTCCTTTATTTGCTACAGAAAACAGCCAGTTGTCGTTAATGGTGACTCTTTGGAGTGGGCTCCAGTTTTGTCTAGGGTCCCAGGTCTGTCTGGGGTCCCACAAGGGACTGTTCTTGGTTCATTGCTATTCTCCCTGTACATTAATGATATTTCCACTGACACTGACTCAAATCAAGAGCTCATCATACAGATCTGTGTCATAAGCTCCTTGCTCAGATATAAGACTGTTCGCAGACGGCTGTGCTCTCTACCTGGAAATGAGAGAGCCGGAGGACTCACTAAAGAGAGCCGGAGGATTCACTAAAACTTCAGAACGGTATATATATAGAGAGAGAGATGGAATAGCATGTTGGGCACGTAAATGGGACAAGGGATTTCAGTCTGTTGAATACAATATTATGCAGATAACTAGGAGGAGAAGGAATAATCAAAGCGCCAAAGGCACTGTAATGACAGATTCTATGAGAAAATCAAAACACTGTGAAACCGTACAGACAACCTTTCTAAAAAGATCTTAAAATTTCGAAAAGTAGTTCTGCAAATTCAATTGTATGATATGTTTGCAGATGTATATATACACCGGTGGTATTATGAAACGCCATTCGATGTTTCAAATTTTGGAAAGAAACTATTTACGTTTTCAAAACCAAACATTAAAATTCAAGTTTTAACAATGCTACTGTCAATAAGTAACATTTTTGTCTGGTCGGTTGTGGATACCTCCCCTAAAAAGATACACTATGGGAAAGAGATCGGAGGAGAAAGGCTGGTCAGTCCAGTACATGAATTCCATTGGCTTGAAGACATGTTTGAGTAAGAACAGCACTATAAACCCGCGCGTAATCCTGCTGGATTAGGATTACGCGCTGGATTAGATATCCCGGGTTCTGAGCGTAAACAAATAGATGGAACCACGTGAGGCCGACGCACTTGATTGATGTAAAGTCTCGCTGTTCAGTTAACGTCTCAGCCATGATCTTGAATGTTCTTAATGTCGCTAGCTACATGCAATAGCTCGACATACCATTTCGCTTATTCCATCCGATATGTCATGCTCTGTTACGCACGCGTCGCCTCGGCATACCTAACGCCTATATGTCGAAACATCCCGAAACGACAATCGGCGTGATTCGCGCTGAAGTGCGATGTGTCACTGAAACGCATATCACGCGAGTCGCTTCTAATAAAAAGACGCCAGTATACATGTACGTACGTAAGTGTTCCGTACTGTGTCGACGTCTTAATTTTGGTCACGACAGGGACGTTTAGCCCTCAAAAGTGCATCGCATAAGAGCGACGAACAGTGTCAGCGCTTATTAGTCAGTAGTTGAAACCCTTTGTTTATCTACAGGTACAGTGTAGCAGATGCCGGCGGAAATCTGCTTCGCATATGCGTCTGTCGGATGAATCGATCTTTACGTACTGACGTCGGTCCTCCGCTACGTCGACGTCCACTAGCGTCTTCTGTTGATAGTAGATGTCGCTCCAACAGACAAATAGATCACACACATGTGGCACCCAAAATCAGAGTCAACGCCATCCGCTTTCCGACCAGCTTCTAACTGTCCATTAGAAGCCTCCGTGGTGTAGTGGTTATGCTACTCGCCTTGTAAACCAGGGATCGCAGGATCGATCCCGGACTTCTCCAGACTTTCGGATGAGTCTATAAACCGAGGTATCGTCTCCGTATGACCTTAGCTGTTGGTCGGACGTAAAACTCAAACACTCACTCGCTCACTCTAACTGTCCAGGGTTTAATGAAAAATGTTGCAATACGTTCTCACTTGATGGTTTTTGAGAACAAAATACAATTTCTTCTTTCCTAGCCACGACCTTACATCACACATCAAAAGTTTGATTCTGAACATGTGGTTTCTATCAGTGCTGGTGTGAAGGTGGTGCACAGGATCGTGGTCCCCCGCCCATTTGGGCTTAAATAAATAGATGGGCTGCATGATGCTTCCACGCAGAGCTGAAACCGACCCGCACATGAGTACTGGTAATCTGCTTAGAGGATCTAAGCCTGCCCAGGCAAAGCGGTGCGAGTAAGACCGTCCATGCATATAAACCCTATTGGTTTCATCGGGCGGCAGGGCTTGAGATGTCATTTCATCTCAGTGTCGGGTAAAAGTCCCACAAAATTGGAGGCAACGTCTCCAAAATGACCTATACAGTGTTGACGGGGACATTAAACCTAAAATCAAACAAAACAAAACATAGGATCGTGGGCGGACTGGTAACCATACGTCACGGTTGATTGATTTAACCTTTTTAGCACAAGGGCATGGTGCCTAAGCGTCTTGTAATCATGCAATCGTTTGGTTTCAGAATCAAAGCTCCGAAAGTGTTGGTGGGGTGTAGGTTGGGGTAAAAGTCCTGGACTGAGATTTAAACTGTTTAATTTAACTCTGAAATTCCAAACAAATAGTGAAGATTGTGATAAGAAGCGCGTTGTGCAGCGTCCGAACTTGGTCTAAACTGTTTGCCAAGCACACCCTATGATTCCTGTATGACCCTCTTCAGTCTTATGGAATACCCTGATCTCACTGCGGCTATTTTCTGCAAGAAAAAAGGTTATTCTGAGAACTCAGTGATAGTCACGTAGACGTTAGCTCTGAATCGCTTTTCTTATAAGTAACTTCGGGTCGAATGCCAAACAATCCACCCCTATCATAGACGGGTCGTGTGTCAGTCTTGGGTACATGTAAGTGTTATCTGTAAAATCTGCACTTGAATCAAATGTTCGATCTGGCAAACAATGTAGACTCAGATCAAACACCACAGAACACGGTGCTGATCGTGTTCTACATTTTATGCATCAGTTACTAACATCTGAAGTTTAAACGGATCAGTCCAAGTCCTCGTTCATGACCAGCCTGCATTTAGAGACAATCGGCATGAGTGTTGTCAGTGCTTTGATTTATTCACTGTCTTGAGTTTCGGGAGTGTACTCTTCCATCACTGAAGTTGGGCTCGTCCATTCTGCTAAATATGGCACCTAGAATTATATCACAGGACCTACACTGTTTGCATAGGTATCTGTACCATATTCCAGGGTTGAAAGGGACAGCCTTTCTCGCAAAGTCTGATATAATATACCTGGTTGTAACTGACCTAGACTTGACCTCGAATGTCGGAAAACCCAATAATATTCTGGTCTGCAGTTGATCGGCTGGTCTTTAAGGATTAAATATTGACAGCACTGTTAGAAAACAGTGTAAAACCTGAGCAGACGTCTGAGCAGACGCCGCATTGATCTGGGTATACAGTCTCGCATGATGCAGCGGATTCATATGAAATGCCGAATCTGTTCTCTGAAAGGTAAGATAAAATTGTCAAGTCGTCTGCTTCAAAAGTTTGTATTGCGATTATAGGATGTACAATTTTGATAACTGCGCCAAACCAGACTACATTTTGTGCGGACTCATATTTCTTTGGCGGTCAAAGCCGGAAGAAAGTCGTAAGAAAGCCGGAACTACTTTACAACACGCAGGATAGCTAGAAACGACAGAATGAATCTGTCATTAAAAATGAGGCCTCTTATACCTTAGATAATGTAGATTCAATTAAATACCTTGGGGTGATAATCACACACGATTTGAGATGACACATTAGCAACATGTGTACTAAGGTTGATAGAACGCTTGGTTTCCTGAGACGGAATCTTCATTAGTGTCCCCAGGATGTAAAAGATGTAGCATATAAAGGACTTGTTCGCACAATCTTGGTATATGATATGGTAGTTGCATCTGGGGCCCCTATGGAGTGATCCTTAATGAAGAATTCGAAAAAGTTAAGAATAGAGCTGCTTGATTCGTAACAAGCAATTACTGCTTTGAAACTAAGAGTAGGTATGACTGTAACACTAGGAACATTAAGATGGGGGTCTCTCTAGAAAATGAGAAGAGATTTGCAGGCTTATACCGTTATGGAAAGGCCGAAAAGGTTGTTGCTAGCATTCCAACAGATGGCATTGTTTCTAGGCACATTAGAAATTACCATTCATTGGCGTTTCAGACCCCTACTGCAAGAACTGACATTTCAAGATTCTTTCTTCCGATTGGAATGCCCTTCCGGATGCAATCATTTCCACAGCTGATGATACTCAGGATAGTGTAGCTCAGCTTCCCCCTTTGGTGAGAACTAGGGACAAATTTTCCATATCACATGGCCTGGTAAATAAATGTCATTCGACGTATAACCAGTAACGATTCTGATGCTGATTCTAAAAGTCTATATAAAACTATTGGAATCCGACGAATATTTCTTAACTTTTAAGCTAACAGCATTTTACGGTTCCATAGAATTTCTCCCCAAACTGATATATTATGGGGTTGGGTGTACTCTGAATTGTGTCTGCTTCATAGGCCGGGACTATTTTTGAGTGTTCAAAATTATAAATTTTACTATTTTGGCCGGTTAAGAAAAAAAAATGATATTTTTACTGGTACAGGCCATTTAACAGATAGTTTTTGGATCACTTCCAAAAGTGACTTTTTGAGGGTGGAGACGGCGGAGGCCTATCCAAAATCTTTGGTATGTTTTGGTTTAATAAGAATTGTTGTCACATATTATTGCACTCATATCAAAAGCTGTTTTAATGTTAATGTTCTTTTTCTTGCTGCGCATCAGTTCAGTGTCTTATAGTAATTGCAGAGCTATAATGTTAGAAACTGGATAAAGGACTATTATTACCAATACAATCATTATATGGGAGAAATAAGTAAAAACACTTGTTACAGAAAACAAGCCAGTATAATTTGGGAATAGTTTTGTGGGTATATTAAAATTTACAGATATTTTTTGTGGGTATTGATGATATACTGGGTATTATTTTGAGAGTACACTGTCAGTCTTGGTATTTTGTAGCCTATTTAGCAGGCAAAATTCAGGATACACCCCCACCTCTTCACCCCTCCCCCACCCTGGGATGAGCTATAGCAGCATGAAGAAGTATAGGCCACGGGAACACTATTGAGTCACTCAATATATAACACTATATATACTAGTACACGTATTATTCATTCTTGAAGAGCAAACTCAAAATGAACAGTATCCCAATGGTATAGGGTGTGCAAAATTAGGGCGTATTATGACCCCATGAAGTGTACTCTGGGTTTCGCCTGCTACATAGGCTGTGACTATTTGTGATAAGAGTTTAACATTTTGGGGTTTTAGAGAAAAAAATGGTATTTTTACGGGTGCAGACTATTTAGTAGATATTTTTAGGTCTCTCTTAAACAGACTATCTTGGGAAATTATCCTAAACCTTTGGTATTGGGGGTGGGGGTTGTTGCTAGTCTTCTGTTTAAATAATAGTTTTTCCTTGCTGTACAACCGCTCAATTGCTGTAAGAAACTCTTTAATGCACTTTTGTCACCAATATAATCATCAGACAGGAGAAATAAATAAAAACACACTTTTTATAAACAATAGGCAAGCCAGTATAACTTGGGATTTTTTTAGGTGCGGGAGGGGGGGGGGGGTATGTTAAAATTTGTAACGCTACCCACTCTGGTGCCGTTTAGCAGTGTTGTTAGCCTGATGGTTCATGCTTCTCCTTAAAAGACCAATTTGTGTTTTTATTTTTAACTATACTAACACTCGCTTTTCGCACGGTGCAAAGACATTTCACCAACTTTCCTTTCATTTTATTTCAGCTAACACCCTTAAACACTTTGTTCGCCGGAACCCGTCTTACGTCCCCCTCGGGGGTTTAGACGTACTGGAAGAAAAAACTCCTCTCCTTGACAATTATAGGATAGCTGTCTGTCTGTACCTTAACTAATTACTTTCCACCGCCTTTATGTGTATGTTCTGGTTACTGTTGGTCTCCATGCTGATATCTTCTTTAAGTTTTAGTGCCACTGTATGACAGCTTCTGCAGACTTCTTTTAACTAGAGGTTATACTCAGCATGCAATTCGTCCTTTCATCGATTCTGAAATCGATCACAAACGTCATTTTACATCAAAATATCTTACATTAGTAAGGGTTTGGATTTTTATAGATTAACCTAGTATCTTCCGGGACAGTTCGGTGATTTCATCCACTCCTGCTTATTTTCAAAATACTGTAACACCCATAATTTGCTATAAATACAAAAAACCTGTCAGATCTATCATTTTTTAATTTCATTAAACTGATCTTGATATATACACTAACACTCCTGATACCTGAGATTGTCAAAACTCAGTGTATTACTATCTTGCTGCTGGTCATATTATTACTGGCAATTTAAAAACTATTCCTGATTCTAGGATTCGAAATATAGTTTCTAAAGGACCGAAGTATCGATTTCCTTCTTAAATTGATTTCAAAAAGTGTAGAGTTGAAATCGCTGCTGAATTTGGTGATCGATGGTGTAAACGAGAGTATGTTGGGCATGGAATCCTCAAAGAATGGAAACTGGCATTCTGAAACTAGTAACCAAACGCATTTCTTTCTATTCTCAAAAAAACGAAGTGTGTGAAGCTCTCACCTTTCTACTTGACAATATTTACATCATAAGATTTGGTATTAAGTTATGTAGACATGTTGTGGGTATTCCGATGGGTACTAATTGCGCACACCTTGTGGCTGGTTCTGTTATGGGTGAGACTTCATGATGTCCCTTTCTGTTGAAAACCAGTCTGAAATCATTGAAGCCTTTAGCTCGACTTCTAGATATTTGGATATTTTATTAATATTGACAGTACCTATATTCAATGGTTTGATCAGTCAAATCCCTCACCCCCACCCCAGAATTTCAGTTAAATAAAGCGAATTCTTCTGATACCGAGGCCCCATTTTTGGATTTACAAAATTCAATGTTGGACTTAAATCTCTTCTGCAACAAGGTCTATCGGAACCCGAATTTTAATGTGACTTAGTATATAAATTCAAAAAAATATATAATCGCAATGACTTCAGCACCCAATTTCGTAAAATAAGCATTCGATATAAAAAGATTGGGTACAACACAAATGTTCTAAGACAGACTGCATGCATGGTAGTTAACCCAGTCATGGTTGACAACTTTGCTTCCCTCTTTAATTGCACGCCGGTGGGTCAGGCCTCAGATTCTATGACGGTTCCAGCGTAAAGGCTAACTGAGAATTAGAGAGAATTTTATGTAATGTTGGTTTGGTGCCTGATGCTGTGTCTCAGGTCAGGTCCATCGGAGAATAATTGTTAGTTTTCTTTTGCACCAGCATTTCAGTGGTTTCTTGCTGTCGAGTCCTCACCGTTGTTTCATCTCTGTGTTTGTTTGATTTTTGTTTTCACGGAGATGTTGCCCTGATGAGTTGGGAGGCCTTCGTGTGGACTGAACAAATTATTTGTCTGAATCGCGACGGAAGTAAGGGCGAGGACTGTGGCCGCGTAAAATAGATTTAAGCCCCCGCCCAATTCCCACACTCCAGACGATTTCGTGCTTTATGTCTGTCTACTTACTCTTTTCCCTCCCTTTACACTTCCTCATAATCTTATAAAAGAAACACTAAATGATTTAATTGAATGAACATTTCATAGGGAAGATTCTCTCTATTTAACATGTAATTTATAAAATGCTTATGTTCACTTCTTACGAGCATTAAAATCATACTTTATGGTCATGTCAGAAAGTGTGCGAAGCTCTCACCTTTCTACTTAACAATATTAACATAAGATTTTGTACAGGTATTTAGACAAATTGTTGGTGTTCCGATGAGTACGACTGTGCACCTTTTGTTGCTGATCGGTTCTAGTTTTGCTATGAAAGAGACCTCCCAAGGCGGTTCTTCTGTCGCGATTTATTTTGTTATGGTTTGTCTTTAGGTGTTTGTGTCGCTTGTGTTATTTTATTTTGGATAGCCTGTTGGCCATTTTTGTGGGAAAGTAACTGTCCTTTTGGCTTTCCGCTGTTGGTGTTTCCTTTAGGTCTGTTGTTGCATGTTTGTGTTTCTTTCCCTTTGGTGTCTCTGATGGGAGATATGGGTCGATTGTATCGATCCTTATCATTGCCTGTACTTCTATTTTTCAAAGGATAAAAAGGTAAAAAGTTGCCTTTGAAAACAAAGAACACATAAAAGAACGGAAATCGGAGACTCGATTTTATTGTGTCTCTCCATACAGAACAATGTAGTTCGCAATATGTTCTATGTAGAGAGAGGGTTTAGTTGAAGACCACATTTGGCATTCAGTCAACAAGTTTGCTTCCTGTGTTACAGAAGGCCAAGACAAGCTTCCTACGTTATATTGGTTACCTTAACTACATAAAAGACCATACAAAGCACGGTTTATTGCAAATTCAAGCTCTTGTACCACCACTGAAATCTCCAAATTATTAATTTCATGTTTTACTGCCGTCAAAAAACATGTGATAAAATATTGCGACACAGCCTTCGAAAGATCAGGTAAAAATTTGTTTTGGTCTGTAAAAAATTCTAATGAAGTTTTAAATAAATTAAAATCCAGACGTTTTCGTGCTTCAAGTCATTCTACTTATGATTTTTCCACCCTTTACACTACACTTCCTCATAATCTTATAAAAGAAAAACTTAATGATTTAATAGGACATTTCAGAGGAAAGACTCCCTCTATCTTGCATGTAATGTTAGAAATGCTTTTTTCACTTCTGAAAAGCATAAAAATTATACATTATGGTCATGTCAGAAAGTGTGTGAAGCTTTCACCTTTCTACTTGACAATATTTACATAAGATTTGGTACTAAGTTATTTTGACAAATTGTGGGTATTCCGATGGGTACTAATTGCGCACCACTTGTGGCTGATCCGTTTTTCTTTTGTTATGAGGGAGACTTCATGATGTCCGTTTCTGCTGAAAACAAGTCTGAAATAATTGAAGCTTTTAGCTCCACTTCTAGATATTTGGATGATTTATTAAATATTGGCAATACCTATTTCGATGGTTTGATAAGTCAAATTTACCCCCCCCCCCCCGAACTTCAGTTAAATAAAGGAAATTCTTCTGATAATGAGGCCCCGTTTTTGGACTTACATCTTTCTATTGAATATGGGTTTGTTTCTTGCAAAAGTTTTGATAAACGCGATGATTTTGATTTTGAGATTGTAGCTTTTCCTTTTTTTGGATGGTGATGTTCCTCGTGCGCAATCCTATGGCGTTTATATTTCGCAATTAATTCGATTTTTTTCAAAGTGTGTAGTCATATAACTGACTTCAACACTCGTAATAAATTGTTAACTGATAAACTTCTTAATCAGGGTTATCGGTACCATAAACTACGCAAAGCTTTTCAAAATTTTATAGACGTCATTCTGATTTAATTTCAAAATTTAATATTGGACTTATATCTCTTCTGCAACAAGGTCTATCGGAACCCGAATTTTATGGTGACTTAGTATATAAATTCAGAAAACTATATAACCGCAATGACTTCAGCACTCAATTTCGTAAAATCATTCTTCGATATAAAAAGATTGGGTACAACATAAATGTTATACGACAGACTGCATGCATGGTAGTCACGGTTGACAACTTTGCTTCCCTCTTTAATTGCACGCCGGTGGGTCAGGCCTCAGATTCTATGACGGTCCCAGCGTAAATATTTACTGAGAATTAGAGAGAAGCTAATTCTATGTAATGTCGGTTGGTGCCTGATACTCTGTCTCTGGTCGGGCCCATCGGAGTCTAATTGTTGATTTTCTTTTGCTCCAGCATTTCAGTGGTTTCTTCGTCTTTTCATCGATACTGAAATTAATGACAAACGTCATTACATCAAAATATCCTTCATTAATAAGGGTCTGGGTTTTAAAGCTTTTTCTTTCACACCGGACAAGGAAATCCGTGATTTTACCCTGGGATATAAATTTATGTTCTGACCCTGGTGTTCCGACCAAGGCAGCTAACATAAATGCGCTTCAATTCTATTTAACTGCCGGAACTACTTCCGCACTACTTTTATTTTGTAAACAATATACATGTGCGAGCTGTCAAAACTAACCGGAGGTGTTGTGCAAGAAAAAGAATCTAATATGGGGTTCTCTTGTAGATGGGCGTTTCCAACCCTAGGGATGACCGTGCTGAGCGGAACCTCGGCGTAGCCTCGGTTCCGCTCAGTACGGTCATCCCTCGGGTTGGAAACGCTCATCTTCAACAGAACCCCATATCAGATTCTTATAATCTAGTATCTTCCGGGACAGTTCGGTGATTTCATCCCTTCCTGCTTACTTCAAAATACTGGAACACCCATAATTTGCTATAAATACAATAATAGAAGTATAGAAGTGGAGGCAATGATCAGGAATCGATACAATTAACCCACACCTCCCATCAGAGACACCAAAGGAAAAGAAACACAAACATGAAACAACAGACCCCAATAGAAACATCAACAGCGGAAAGCCAAAAGGACGGTTACTTTCAATAGGCTATCCAAAATAAAATAATATAAGCGACATAAACACCCAAAGACAAACCATAACAAAAACACCGTGACTTAAGAACCGCCTTGGAACGGTCAGCGGAAACGAATTACACTGGGGGGCTTAAATCGATTTTATGTGGCCCCAATCCTCGCCCTTACTTCCGTCGCGATTTAGACAAATAAATTGGTCAGTCCGCATTAAGGCCTCCTAACTCATCAGTGCAACATCTCCGTAAATACAACAAAACAAACAACTACAGAGATGAAACAACGGTGAGCACTCGACAGCAAGAAACCACTGAAATGCCGGAGCAAAACAAAACCAACAGTTAGACTCCGATGAGCCCAACCAGAGACAGAGTATCAGGCACCAACCAACGTTACATTGAAATAGCAACCAACGTTACATTGAAATAGATCACTCTAATTCTCAGTAAGCCTTTCCGTTGGAACCGTCATAGAATCTGAGGCCTGACCCACCGGCGTGCAATTAAAGAGGGAAGCAAAGTTGTCAACCGTGATTGGGTACATTTATGTTGTATCCAATCTTTTTATATCGAAGAATGATTTTACGAAATTGGGTGCTGAAGTCATTGCGGTTATATATTTTTCTGAATTTATATACTAAGTCACCATAAAATTCGGGTTCCGATAGACCTTGTTGCAGAGAGCTTCACACACTTTCTGACATGACCATAATGTATAATTTGTATGCTCTAAAGTAGAAGTAAAACAAAGATCAGGAATTGATACAATTAACTTACTCCACCCATAAAAGACACCAAAGGGAAAGAAATACAAACATTAAGCGACCAGACCATAATGGAAACCTAAACAAAGGAAGGCCATAAGGACAGTTACTTTCCCACAAAATGGCCATATGGTCATCCGAAACTAAAAGACACAAGTGATACACACAGTAAGTAACAAACAACAACATAAAATAAATCGCCACAGAAGAGCCGCCTTGGAACGGTCAGTGGAAGATTTCCACTGGGGGGCTTAAATCGATTTTACGTGGCCACAATCCTCGCCCTTACTTCCGTCGCGATTTAGACAAATAATTTGTTCAGTCCGCATGAAGGCCTCCTAACTCATCAGTGCAAAGCATTTTTAACATTAGATGCAAGATAGAGGGAATCTTTCTTATGAAATGTCCATTCAGTTAAATCATTAAG
The DNA here is from genome assembly GCA_963580285.1 of Lucinisca nassula. Lineage (NCBI taxonomy): Eukaryota > Metazoa > Mollusca > Bivalvia > Lucinida > Lucinidae > Lucinisca > Lucinisca nassula. The sequence goes on along the minus strand of OY757025.1, from coordinate 107,759,074 downwards.
TTTTTCGTTTATAAGATTATGAGAAAGTGCAGTGTAAAGGGTGGAAAAATCATAAGTAGACAGACTTGAAGCACGAAACGCCTGGATTTCAATTTATTTATCACTTCACTGATCTTGCAAATACAAGCTCTTGTACCACCACTGAACTCTCCAAATTAGTAACTTCATGTTTTACTGCCAAAAAAAAACTTGTGGTAAAATATTGCTAAAAGTCTTCGAAAGATCAGGTAGAAATCTGTTTTGGTCTATAAAAATTCTAATGACGTTATAAATAAATTGAAATCCAGACATTTTCGTGCTTCATGTCTGTCTACTTATGATTTTTCCACCCTTTACACTACACTTCCTCATAATCTTATAAAAGAGAAACTTAATGATTTAATTCGATGGACATTTCATAGGGAAGACTCCCTCTATCTTGTAATGTAAGAAATGCTTTTTTTACTTCTGAAGAGCATAAATATTATACTTTTTGGACATGTCAGAAAGTGTGTGAAGCTCTCACCTTTCTACTTGACAATATTTACATAAGATTTGGTACTAAGTTATTTAGACAAGTTGTGGGTATTCCGATGGGTACTAATTGCGCACCCCTTGTGGCTGATCTGTTTTTGTTTTGTTATGAGAGGGACTTCATGATGTCACTTTCTGCTGAAACCCAATCTGAAATCAATGAACCTTTTAGCTCGACTTCAAGATATTTGGATGTTTTATTAAATATTGACAATACCTATTTCGATGGTTTGATCAGTCAAATCCCCCCTCCCCGCCAGAACTTTAGTTAAATAAAGGAAATTCTTCTGATACTGAGGCCCCATTTTTTTTTATTTACATCTATCTATTGTAGATGGGTTTGTTTCTCACAAAATGTATGATAAACGCGATGATTTTGATTTTGAGATTGTAGCTTTTCCTTTTTTTTTGATGGTGATGGTCCTCGTGCGCCATTCTATGGCGTTTATATTTCGCAATTAATTCGATTTGCCAGAGTGTGTAGTCATGTAACTGACTTCAACACTCGTAATGAATTGTTAACTGCTAAACTTCTTATGGTTAATCAGGGTTCTCTGTACCATAAACTACGCAAAGCCTTTTTCAAAGCCTTATAAATTCAGAAAAAAATATATAACCGCAATGACTTCAGCACCCAATTTCGTAAAATTATTCTTCGATATAAAAAGATTGTGTACAACATAAATGTTATACTACAGACTGCATGCATGGTAGTTAACCCAAGCACTGTTGACAACTTTGCTTCCCTCTTTAATTGCTCGCCGGTGGGTCAGGCCTCAGATTCTATGACAGTTCCAGCGTAAAGGCTTACTGAGAATTAGAGAGAATCTAATTATATGTAATGTTGGTTGGTGCATGATACTCTGTCTCTGTTCGGGCCCATCGGAGTCTAACTGTTGGTTTTCTTTTGCTCTAGCGTTTCAGTGGTTTCTTGCTGTCGAGTCCTCACCGCTGTTTCATCTCTGTGGTTGTTTGATTTTTGTGTTCACGGAGATGTTGCACTGATGAGTTAAGAGGCCTTCATGCGGACTGAACAAAAATATTTGGGTAAATCGCAACGGAAGTAAGGGCGAGAATCGTGGCCACGTAAAATCGTATCGTGGCCACGTAAAATCGATTTAAGCCCCCCCCCCCCCCCCAGTGGAATTCGTTTCACTGACCGTTCCAATGCGGTTCTTCTGTCGCGGTTTATTTTTGTTATGGGTTGTCTTTGGGTGTTTGTATCGCTTACATTATTTTGTTTTGGATAGCCAATTGGCCATTTTGTGGGAAAGTTACTGTCCTTTTGGCTTTCCGCTATTGATGTTTCCATTAGGGTCAGTTGTTTAATGTTTGTGTTTCTTTCCCTTTGGTGTCTCTGATGAGAGCTGTGGGTTAATTATATCGATTCCTGATCATTGCCATCACTTCTATTATCCTTTGGAAGCAAGGAATACACCACAGAACTGGAAACTGTGAAGTGTACATGTTTTCTTGGCCAGACTGGCTAGTGTCGGTCAATTATGCCTCATCAGTGACCCTCAAATATTTTCAAAATTCAACAATGGAATCAATGATACCAAAGGAGAAGAAAATATAAACTACACTATGATGTAGTGCTGCATATGCCCCTAGCGCAATCTTTAGCTGTATTCAATTATCAATGAAACCAAGATGGGCTAAATGATCCCAAAGGTAAAGAAAATATAATCTGCGCTATGATGAAGTACGGGGAGACTTTTTACAGTCGACACACGGCACATAACACCAGCTGCAGCGAGGTAAAACAAAAAGCTAAAAAGTTGGCTTTGGAAACAAAGAACACATAAAAGGACGAAAATAGGAGACTCGGTTTTATTGAGTCTCTTCATATACAGCAATGTAGTTTGCAAGGCTATATACGCCCCCTAGCGCCGGCTTGAGCGGTATCCGATTATCAATGTAACCAAGATGTCTCAATGATCCTAAAGAAAAAGAAGATATAATCTGCACTAGGCCTCATCAGTGACCCTCAAATATTTTCAAAATTCAACAATGGAATCAATAATCCCAAAGGACAAGAAAAGATAAACTACACTATGATGTAGTGCTGCAATCGCCCCTTAGCGCCGTCTTTAGCGGTGTTCGATTATCAATGAAACCACGATGGGCTCAATTATCCCAAAGGCAAAGAAAATATAATCTGCACTATGGTGAAGCACGGGGAGACTTTTTACAGCCACAACACGGCACTTAACACCAGCTGCATTTAGGTAAAATAAAAAGCTAACCCTTTTATAGAACATATTTACCGTCACTACAGCTGGTGTTTGGGAATGTGTGGCGGCCGTAAAAAGTCTCCCTGCCCTACATCATAGTGTAGTTTATATTTCTTGTCCTTTGGGATCGTTGATTCCATTGTGGATTTTCGAAAATATTTGAGGGTCACTGATGAGGCAGACTCGTAGGTTGGCCGTCCGTTAGCGGACGGCTAGCCACTGCCTGAGGGTAAAGTCATTTTCGCGAAAATGGGTCCTTTTCGTTATTAAGGGGACCCCTGCACGTGCATATATGTTTCGGGGGTATCGATGGTGTACTGGATATATTTGGGGGTACCCTGTCAGGCTTGGTATTTTATTTATTTATTTATTTTTTTTATTATTATTTCTATTTTATTTAATTTTATTTTTTGGAGGGAGGTGGGATTGGGGCGAACACTAGATGCTGAGTCCCAACCTATGTAGCTTTTGTTTGTATTGGAGTTAAACGGCCAAGTCAAAGTATTTAAGTCATTTTTAGCCGGGCAGCCTATGTAGCAAGTAAAAGTCAGCGTACCCCACTCGGATTTTTACGAAGGGAGGTTCCGGTGTAGCAATTTGACCCAAACTGCTTAAAATATGGGGACAGAACAACAGTCAATACACGCGTCGTTTCACCATTTAATACACATAAAAGGCTCTACGTCTCTACGACAACGTCTAAACATCTCTGACGTCGACGGAACGTATTCACGATGACGACGGTTATCTGCAAGTTACAAATGCACAATTATAACATAGCAATAACAAATATTCAAGTACATATAATGCACTACAATATCCAAGCAGACACTCAACGCTGAATCAACGTTGAGCCAACGTTTCGTGTCGACATGGATATCAATAAACATTATGGTGAAAAGTATGCATAATTTGTTCCTCTAAACATAGGCTAAGCATACTAAAGGTGTGACATTTAACATTATCGTTCATTTCTACAGAAATCATAATCAGCAAATATTGAGTCAAGGGTTTATAATGTGAGAAAACATATAATGGAATAACATTATCATTATACAGGTAAAGTATTCAGCCAAAATGAGTGCGTGTTTCAGTTTACGTTCCACAAACAGCTAGAGTCATACGGAGACAAGTCCTCAGTTCAAACGCTCACCCCAAAGTCTTGAGAAGCCCGGGAATCGTATCTGCGACCGCCTGCTTAAGAGGCGAGCAGCGTAACCACCGCACCGCAGAGGCTTTTATTCAGCCAATATGATTCCAGGCAAAACAATAATAATTAAAACAAGTAAATAAGTAAAACTTACTGAATGATGCCGAAATTCCCCATTTCAACATACGAAAATACGAAATGAGAAGTGTTCTCTCTACGTGGAACGCTTTACTTCTGCCGAAAGGGAGGGCTGTTTTACGTCCCTAGGTCAGAAACGCATACGTAAAATTGAATAATTATGGAATCGACCAATGCAAATTCAGGATTCTGCCCATAGAAACGAGCATAAAAATAGATTTGCCAAATTTGGGAAATGCTGACCGTGCAATTTTGTTCATACCCTAGACCACAGAACTAGCAATTGACATGATATGTCAGGTGTGATCAACAGTTTTCATCAGATAAAGGTGAATTTATATATGTAGGCGGAAAATGAAAAATTAGCTATCGACATTCGAACCAGACTCCAACACCGCCCCTCAATGGACCTTCCACAGATGTCCATTCAATGACAAAACTATAAGAGGCTGCGTTCAAATGAACATGTAGATAGAAGTAAGGATACATTCTGAAAACTATATACACTTCGCCAACCAAAGAATTAACTAGCCACACTTCACAGTACTATAAATTGTACCTTACATTGCTAGTTAACATGCTGCTCAAGTGAGCACAACTTAGAAATTGGTCTTACCTTTTCGGTACCATTAACCATTACCCTACATGAACGAACTAGACCATCTCTACCTGTTTTTACCTCTAAGATGCGACCTAAGGGCCAATGTCCCCTGCTGGATGTTTCGTCGCAGACCAGAACGAGGTCATTGACAGAAAGATTACGATGGATATTTTCCCATTTCTGTCTCACCTGTAAACAAGGTATGTACTCCCTGGTCCATCTTTTCCAGAACACGTTTGCGAGATACTGAACTTGCCTCCACCATCGTCGACAGTAATTGTCATTTTTGTCAAATACACCTGGTGGCATACATGGATTTTCACGTAATGTTAACAACATATTTGGTGTAAGCGCTTTCGAATCCCTTGGATCATCACTTACCTGTGTTATCGGTCGGTCGTTCAATATTTTCTCAACCTCCGTCGAAAGTGTCTGAAGGGCTTCGTCGGTAAGAAGCTGCTCTTTAACTACCGACTTCAAGGCAGTCTTAACAGACCTTACTAACCTTTCCCAGACTCCCCCCATATGACTAGCGTACGGCGGGTTGAAGTGCCATTCAATTTCATGCTGGCTGAGATGTTTTGATATGCGGCTTTGGTTCCATTCATGAAGTGCATCCCGGAGTTCCCTTTCACCTGACCTCAGGTTACTTCCGTTATCGCTATAAATAGTATCGGGACGACCCCTACGGCTGATGAACCTTTGCAGCGCACAAATGAATGAATCTGTATCCAGACTGTGTGCAATTTCTATGTGCACCGCACGAGTTGTCATGCAAGTAAATAGACAACCATACCGTTTCAGCTGTTTTCTACCCGATTTTACAAGCATTGGACCATAGAAATCAATTCCAACAAATGAAAACGGCGGCTTACCTGGCGTTAACCTCTCGGTAGGTAGTTGACCCATTTGTTGAATCTCAGGGCGCGGTTGTCTTTTCTTGCAATCAATGCATCTACTTATCACAGATTTTACGGTTTTCAGTCCGTGAATTACCCAGTATTTCTGCCTAAGTAAGGACAAAACGTGATGCGCTCCCACATGAGCGTTCATTTCATGGTACTTCCTGATTATAATCTTGGTAATGTGATGATCGCTTGGCAATATAACGGGATGCTTTGAGTCATATGATATCTCTGCATTCTCAAGGCGTCCGCCGACTCTCAATAAATTACCTTTATAAACAGGACTTAATTTATTGAGAGAACTGACCTTTGTCACGCGGCCCTTATCCAATATGCCTTTGATATCTCTCCCAAATGCATCACGCTGCGTCATCATCAGAACAACGTCTGTTGCTTTTCTTACCTCCGAAACTGTCAAGTTCCCACGGTTCACCACAGATTGTGAGGAGTTGTTTCCCCTTCCATATTTCTGAATGAAAAAGGCTTTGAATCTTAGTAACCAAGCTACTGCTCGTTGTAATTTATTCCAATCTGAGTACTTGGACAACAGAGCTTCCAGTCCAGCTTCAAAGGACTTACCTTGCTTAACTTGTGTATTATGTACCGACTTTTCCTCGACATCGTCATAATTTTCAAGGTCAACACTTACCTCCTTTGGCCACTGCGAGTCGTCCTTTTGCAAGAAAGTAGGACCATTCAGCCACGTTTTGAGCTTAGTTGCTTCATAAGCATGTAACCCTCTTGATGCCAAATCGGCAGGATTTAACTTGGTAGGTACATACCTCCAATCCTCCTTTGAAGTCGCGTCATGTATAATGGCAAGTCTATTCGCCACAAACGTCTTAAAACGTTTCTTTTCATTGTTTATATAGCCAAGAACTATCATGGAATCAGACCAGAAATACCTCTTGTGTATTTCGAACTCCAGTTCTCGTGCGACTAATTTATACAGCTTTACAGATAAAACCGCAGCTGCAAGTTCTAGCCTTGGTATAGACATAGCTTTAATTGGTGCTAACCTTGACTTTCCAATGACAAGACTGCATTTTGTGTTTCCGTTTACGTCATATATCTTTGAATACACTGCCGACCCATATGCATACTCAGAAGCATCGCTGAACATGTGTAATTCTACCACGCATGTAGACATGTCCAACTCACAAGGCTTTAAACACCTATCAATACATACCTTGGATAGTTCTGGAAGACTCTGCAGCCAGCTTGTCCATGTATTTGCCTCATTTTCGGCTATTTCCTCGTCCCATCTCAACTTGGATCGGCAAGAATTCTGTAAAACTAATTTTGGGATGAGGGTGACAGGTGCTACAAGTCCAAGAGGGTCATACAGTGAACTTGCAACGGATAAAATGCCACGCCTTGTATGACCTTTTTCTTGAAGGCTGACATCAAATACAAATTGGTCAGTCTCCACGCACCATTGCAAACCGAGAGCACGTTCCAATTGTGCGTCATTCTCAATACTTACCTTCTTGGATGCATCTGCTTTCTCACTGTCGGGTATCGTTTGCATGACCTCAGTGCTATTTGACAGCCACTTTGTAAGTCTGAACCCACCTCTAGATAATATTTCCCTAAGTTCCTTGGATATTCTGATACCTGTGTTGACGTTACTGACAGATTTTAAAAGATCGTCAACGTAAAAGTTACGTTCTATGGACGTAATTGCATCCTTGCTGTACATTTCAGCATTATCTGCTGCTGTGCGCCTCAAACTATATGCTGCACAGCTCGGGGAAGACGTAACCCCGAACAAATGCACATTCATGCGGTATTCTAACGCGTGTTGAGTTATATCACCATCTGGCCACCACAGAAACCGCAACGCGTCTCTGTCATTTTCACAAACTTTGACCTGGTGGAACATTGACTCAATATCCGCAATAAGTGCAATCGGTTCTTGGCGGAACCGGATAAGTACTCCAATAATAGTGTTCATGAAGTCTGGTCCCTGCAAAATATTGTCATTCAATGACTTACCTTGATATTTTGCTGCACAGTCGAACACGATCCTTACCTTCCCAGGTTTGTTAGGGTTGATGACCGGATGGTGCGGTAAATACCAAACCTTACCTGGCTTATCAGGCGGAGTGTCTATCGGGCTGGCATGGCCCTTGTCTATGTACTCATTCATAGTTTTACTATACACACTATGCAAATTTTCATCCTTTTCCAGCTTTCGTTTCAAGGACGAAAGCCTAGAAATAGCCATTACTTTGTCATTTGGCAGTGAAATATTCTCATCACGCCAGGGTAGTCCTAATTTATAATGTCCATTGTCGATCGTGATTGTTTTCTCCATAATCGACAATGCCCTTCTGTCCTCTCGTGACATTCCTGTAATGTCGTCCGAGCGACATTCAGGGAAATCCGTTTTCCATAAACGGTCAATTTCCTCCAGCGTTCCGGTCGTCTGCTGAAAATTGACGTTAACATTAGCAGAACTTTCACTTACCTTGCCAATTGGCCCCAGAATACTCCATCCGAGTATGGACCTTATTGCATATGGTTCGCCGCTTGCACCCCTTCTTTCCTCTTGCACCCAGAAGGCATCAGGTGTGTCACTGCCAATCAACATCTCAACCTGTCCTTCACTAATTCTAGGTAAGTAAATATCTTTCAAATGATTCCACATACTTACCTCGCAGTTTTCCGGGAGCGACCTAAGTGAAATCGGTAAACGTTCAACCGACCAGACCCTGTCCAGTGCGATAATATCATCGCTTCGTAATGCACCTACCTGCAATTTCAGCTCTAAACCGTGTCGTTTTTCAGTTGACTGATTAACAGTCGTAAGCGTAAACTCGCGTTGCTTACCTCTAGCACCGAGCCTTTTTACTAATGAGTCACAACACAAGGAAATTTCGCTACCTTGGTCTAAAAGTGCATAAGTATCAACGTGACGTGTACCGTAATGTACTGTTACGGGCACAATTCTAAGGCAAACTTTACCTGTAGTCTTGTGCATAGTAGCACAACAATGGCTCTGACCAGCATTGTCTGTAGCCTGTGAAATCTTACCGTGAAGCAATGTCTGGTGTTTTTCATTGCAGCTGGGAATATCACAACAACTACCTTTTCTGCAATCCTTTGCAAAGTGTTTAAATTTGAGACAATTCATGCACATTTTGTATTTTCTGACAATAGCTAATTTCTGGCTTAATTCCAGTGACTTGAACTTATTACAATCAATTAATTTGTGTGGTTCTTTGCAATGCACACATGATAAGGTACTTATCTTATTGGCTGCGTCCGACCTTTTACTATCCGTAGTATTTTCCCCAGACAGTGTTGACAGCGTAACGTATTTCTCGCGCCGATTAGCATCAGACTTCAATTTTTGTTTTGAAACCTGAGACGCTTTAGTCTCACTTGCTAAATCAATACCGTAGATAGTGTTTGCAACAGTCGCTCGTTTTTGAACAAACACCAGCAGGTCATTGAAATTTGGTTCGAATCCCTGTTCTATTATCGAGCTAGCATTTTCGACCCACCTTGACCTTACGTGCAACGGCAGCCTGCGCACAATTTTTTTTAGATTTTCCGAATTATTAATATCGGAATTAAACCCAATCTGAGAAAGAGTTATCTGACATTTTTCCATATCAAGTGACAGATTCATGAGGCCCTCAACGTCATTTGACTTGATAGGGGGACCATTAACTAATTTATCAACAATGCTTCTTGCTATTAAATGGGGCTTACCATACCTAGCTGCTAAAATTTCCTTAGCCCTAACATACCCATCGAGAGGTGGCAATACAACACAGTCCTCTATACTCCTACGAGCATCACCCTGACAATACTGAATCAAATAACTTAACCTTAACATATTATCCTGGACCCTTAACTCAATATTGGTATCAAAATTATGTATGAACTTTGTATAGTCAGCAGGATTTCCACTAAAGTGTAACAATTCAGGTTTAGGTAAACTAAAGTTTTCTTGAACTGTGTTCGTAAATGTTCTAAGCATATTCTGCAGTTCTCCCTCGCTCTTCGGTGTTGGGCTTTTCACACGGTTATTCTCTCGGTCTGCGTAGTCGATGACATTTCGTCCCACGAACGGTTTCGCCTCGGCTCGAAGCGGCTGGCTAGGCAGTCCCTCCAAATAAGTTTTAACCTTTTCTTGGTTACTGTCCATGTTATTTGGGAAATAGTCCACGGTACCATATTCCCCAGATGAACTCCCATCATCTATTTCCGACTGAGCTATTTCGTTTTCTAAGCACAAAATGTCTAACTGTCTTTGGACTTCACTTTGCTGCGCACATAATTCTTGGCGTTTTCTTTCCAGTTCTTGTGTACTTTTTAAGTGTTCTAACTTGAGTTGCGCTCTCTTCAGGCGTAACGAAGTCCTTGATTTTTGGCTTGAATGGGACTTTTGGCTTGCACAACCTGAAGAATGTTCCATAATTTTACGCACGATCCCGTCTAGTTTTTCTTTGTGGTTAGTGAATGACTTTATTATTTCCGACTGTTCATTTTTGTCGAAATATTGGCTAACATCTGAAATGATTGATTCCAATAATTCATATTCATTGATGGCTTTGTTCTTCAACTGTGAAATTCTTTCCTTGTTTTGAAAATTAATTAACTCCAAATCCAAGGCAATTAATGTTTTAGCAAGTGTTGCACTATTTTGTCTCACTAAATTTCTGTTATCTTCGACCTCCTGGGATGAAAGGGTATTTGAAGCCATTGCGTACAATTCTAAGTAAATTCCTGTTATATCGATCGTTACACAACACGCCGAATTTTCGTTATCAAATTCCAATCAGCATGGAGTAATCCATTAGAACGTGTATATCACAAGCACTGTCGATGGCTCAACATCGAAACTACGTCAACTACACATTCACTAACACAACTTTGATCATATATCAACTTCGTCAATCAATAGCTGAACGTTGGTCTACCATCAAATTCTCCATTCAATAATTCAGCGTTGATTTCACGTCATACTTCAGCATTCAATAACTCAACGTTAATCTAACGTCATACTTCAGCATTCAATAACTGAACGTTAATCTAACGTCATACTTCAGCATTCAATAACTGTAGCAATTTGACCCAAACTGCTTAAAATATGGGGACAGAACAACAGTCAATACACGCGTCGTTTCACCATTTAATACACATAAAAGGCTCTACGTCTCTACGACAACGTCTAAACATCTCTGACGTCGACGGAACGTATTCACGATGACGACGGTTATCTGCAAGTTACAAATGCACAATTATAACATAGCAATAACAAATATTCAAGTACATATAATGCACTACAATATCCAAGCAGACACTCAACGCTGAATCAACGTTGAGCCAACGTTTCGTGTCGACATGGATATCAATAAACATTATGGTGAAAAGTATGCATAATTTGTTCCTCTAAACATAGGCTAAGCATACTAAAGGTGTGACATTTAACATTATCGTTCATTTCTACAGAAATCATAATCAGCAAATATTGAGTCAAGGGTTTATAATGTGAGAAAACATATAATGGAATAACATTATCATTATACAGGTAAAGTATTCAGCCAAAATGAGTGCGTGTTTCAGTTTACGTTCCACAAACAGCTAGAGTCATACGGAGACAAGTCCTCAGTTCAAACGCTCACCCCAAAGTCTTGAGAAGCCCGGGAATCGTATCTGCGACCGCCTGCTTAAGAGGCGAGCAGCGTAACCACCGCACCGCAGAGGCTTTTATTCAGCCAATATGATTCCAGGCAAAACAATAATAATTAAAACAAGTAAATAAGTAAAACTTACTGAATGATGCCGAAATTCCCCATTTCAACATACGAAAATACGAAATGAGAAGTGTTCTCTCTACGTGGAACGCTTTACTTCTGCCGAAAGGGAGGGCTGTTTTACGTCCCTAGGTCAGAAACGCATACGTAAAATTGAATAATTATGGAATCGACCAATGCAAATTCAGGATTCTGCCCATAGAAACGAGCATAAAAATAGATTTGCCAAATTTGGGAAATGCTGACCGTGCAATTTTGTTCATACCCTAGACCACAGAACTAGCAATTGACATGATATGTCAGGTGTGATCAACAGTTTTCATCAGATAAAGGTGAATTTATATATGTAGGCGGAAAATGAAAAATTAGCTATCGACATTCGAACCAGACTCCAACATCCGGGTCATTTCGGCCCATAGCAATTTCAGCCCATAAATGATTTTCAGGCTGTAATAGGGGTCAGTTATCAGCCAAAATATAAAAATTGAACGATATAGTCAATTTATGATAAAATACATATATATATGTATACAATTTATTTTTGCCGGCATTTGTATCATTATTTTCAATAATTACCTCCCTCAGATGTGAGTCTTCTCGCAATGCAAAATTGGTAATACAAGATACAAATGGAATAGATATGAAATAATAATTCAATTCAAATTTTATTCAGATTGCCAAATACATTTTAGCGCATCTCGCATAAAACATATACAAACACCACAATAGTCTTACACATACAGGAGTAATTAAATGTTTTAAGCAAACGTCGGTATGACTTTTTGTAAGTTATCATGTATCATACATTTATACATATGCATACACATACATATATATATTTTTATAATACATACATACATACATACATACATACATTTATATGATTTTAAAGGTTACCTTTATCGACACGATCCTTAAAGTAACAAACAAAACGATTATCACTTTACTCAAACCTCAGTCATTATTGGGGCACGTGCCAATCATCTACAAGTTTATGTCTCAAATGCGTGTCTTTAATTCTTTCTTTGTTTCTTGCTTTCGGCTTCGTTTTATGAATGTTATTGGGCAGGGGCACATCGATAACTATATGTGGGCCCAAATGAAGACTCACATCAGCTTGTGCATCCACGCAATCGGATTTTTGTAACTATGAATCATAAAGTAGCTAAAGCTTCCTCATGGCTGCAGCAATCATGACCATACTGTGTGGCTGAGCAAGCTGATCAGTGTATGCTGGGCTCGTGAAGTAGTCAAAGCTTTCTCACGCCTCCAGCAATCATGACCATACTGTGTGGCTGAGCATGCTTATCAGTGTATGCTGGGCTCGTGAAGTAGTCAAAGCTTCCTCACGCCTCCAGCAATCATGACCATACTGTGTGGCTGAGCAAGCTGATCATTGTATGCTGGGCTCGTGAAGTAGTCAAAGCTTCCTCACGCCTCCAGCAATCATGACCATACTGTGTGGCTGAGCAAGCTGATCATTGTATGCTGGGCTCGTGAAGTAGTCAAAGCTTCCTCACGCCTCCAGCAATCATGACCATACTGTGTGGCTGAGCAAGCTGATCATTGTATGCTGGGCTCGTGAAGTAGTCAAAGCTTCCTCACGCCTCCAGCAATCATGACCATTCTGTGCGGCTGAGGAAGCTGATCAGTGTATGCTGGGCGATTGTAGAAATTGTTGGGTCCTTGCTTACTTATTTATTTCGTGTTTCAATCGGGCTGATGTTCAAACGGCTTCAGAATCAGAATTGTTACTGGTGACACGTCAAATAACATTCATACACCAGCTTCCTCGGGACCCGGCAAATATTAATGCACGAAAAACTAAGGGTGATTCCTGTAATAAAATAGAAGATTTTCTCCTGAAAACTAATAAATGCGCCTCTTATTCATAACGCATTCCATTACTTAAATGGAAGTTGAAAAGCAGAAATAAGAAAAACAATGTACTCAACGAATCCCTTAACAATTTCAAAAGCCCAATGTGACTGTGAACAACGCTTGTTGTCAGTTTCTGACCATTGCCTGCAGTGAAAACTATTAAATATCATCTCGCAGTGCATTCTTTCATTTTCTACAAAATGACTAATTTTCCGACAAAAAATGTGATTTTTCTCTAAGTTATACTCAGAGCATAATTTGTCTTTGCTCTTTAGAACCGCCTCATTATGGCGGTTCAAACGAGTACCAACAACCTATGTCTTGAATCAGAAATAAGCATTATAACATATACCCCTTTAAACCACAAAAATCCCTATATACAGCGGGGTTTAGGGCGGCATTATTTTCTCGGACTGATGTTTTTTTTATCATTTGAAGAAAGAAACTGAACATATTTTCACTTTATCCAATTTTTCGACTTTTCGATTTTTTCTACTGATTTGGCTGTTCGAGCAAACCATTTATATGCAAACATAGTATTTATACCACCAGTTCAGTTCAGTTTTCTTAGAGTCCCTCCGTTGACTTGTCGTGACACCACCTTATCGGCGTGGATATGAGCTCTTTGAGGTCAGATAAGTAAAAATAGGTTATGATCTTTAAAATTATGTACAGTTCAGTCTATACACATGTAGAACTAGCACTCTGAAGTTTGTTTCAGCTTGGCGATTCTTTTCTTATGGATCTCGAATATGTATTCTCTGGAGTATATTTCAGGTATATTTGACACACCAGACTGTGAGTCTCTGAAGTCCAGTAATTACTAAATGCCGATGCATCCAAAGTGAGCTGGGTAACTATTTCTGAGTCATTGATTTTGCTCTTTACCATGTCTGTCAGAACTGGGTTATTTTTCAATTTTTGCTTATACAAGTCCCTTTCAGTTGTAAATGCTGTGCATTCCGCAATAAAATGCTGTCTAGTTTCAGGTGCCTTCGAGCACAATTTACATGTGGAGTCCACCGAATATTGATTAAAGGCAGCCCGGTTTCCTTGTAGTATATAGGTTCCAGTTAATAGCTTACACTTTAGTTGTGCTCGCCTGTTGTCATTTATACTATCCCTAACACTAGACCAAATATTGTGGCTTCTTCCAACTTTCAAGTTTCTTGGATTTACATATTTCTGTGAAGACTTACTCGCAATTTCAGATGTCCACATCCTTTCTACATAACTGTGTACGGACTGATTTAGGAGACTTTTCCATTCAGCTTTTGACAATTGTTTCTCCAAGAGGCTATAGGCGGAGGGCATGTTATAAATTTCTAAAATTGTCTTTATATAGTTAAACCAGCTCCTTTCATCATTTTCTTTCATTACTAATTGTCTTGAGGCTATTTCATATTCTACTGAATCTTTGTTCCTCATAATATTCATGAACATATTCAAGGCATTTTTATGTATGACCGTCTCTAGGGGAAGCATACCCAATAGAGCTAGTGTTACACAGTTTGGCGTTTTATCCGGAAGTCCTTGTATCTGCTTAAGAGATTTCCTTTGGAACTTTTCTAAACTTTCAATATCTTTTTTCTTTAATGACAACACTTCAAGTCCGTACAACAGTCTGGGAACAACAAACGTCGACCACAGATGCCCATTTAGACCAGTCTTTAGACCATTTACACTGTGGAATCCAGCTCCCATCAATGAGTATGCAGTTCTACGGCCAGAATTGATCTTCTCTTCAACATTGGCACTTCCTGTTACTTCTCTGTGAATACCCAGGTGAGTAGTACTATCCTGGTGGCCTATTTTTTTCCCCTGACATACATATGTCTCTGTTATTGTTGCTCTTGTTACCATACCTTAGACAACTACTTTTTGTGGGGTTTACACAGTATCTTTCTCTGCATGTATTGTTTTCTACGTCCCAAATCATGACCTGCATATCACTATAGTCCCTTGCCAGCACAGCCAGGTAATCTGCGACGGTGACATGGGGGATATTTATGGACCCTATCTTGACCTCGTTATATCGGTTTTCCAGTTGCAGTAGGAGCGGATTGTTGTAACGTTTATAGTGAGACGTGGAAAGGACTCCTCCTTGTCGTACTCCTTGCCTTATATTCACTGGATCAGATACAAGACCCGCCCATTTCACTTTTGAGGAACAGTCCAAGTACAGGTCTCGGATTAACAGCCAGTCATCTCCCTGAATACCATCCAAATATAACCGTCTCAGAAGGGAATTGTGATCGACCACAGCGAAAGCCTTCTGTGCATCTAGAGTAGTTAGTAACAGTTCTTGCTTACTATTTTTTTTTATTCCATTATACATTCAGATAAGACAAGTGCCGCATTCATCGATGAGCATCCACTAGTAAAACCCCTCTGTAATTTAGATTGTGATTGCTCTAAAATTCTGTCATGTCTGCTCTTCAAGATGTGTTCTAAAATTTTCAATATCACTGGGGTTACCGTAATTCCCCTATAATTTCCTGGGTCCATGGAGTCTCCCTTCTTATATATTGGGGTTAGAATACCTTCTTTTAAGACAACAGATACCTTCTTTGATTGAATGACATGGTTTAAAAATCCCTCATAAAATTGACAACTGCCTGCCCACCTAATTTGAAATGTTCACTAGTGATCCCATAGAATCTGCAGCCTTATTGTTTTTTAACTTGTGCATTGCCTTTTGAACTTCTGTATAAGTGATAGGATTAATGTCTCTATTTTCAATTTGACAAATTGAAGATAAGGTTTCAACATCATGATCTACAAGATCTTTATATTCATCATCAAAGCTCTTATTTTGAAGCGGTAATGCCAATTTCTGGAAGTGAGTTGCCCAGCCATCACATATTTCTTGACTCGTCTCACATAATCTGCCTTCAACTACTAGGCTTTCAGTCTGGGCATTGGATGCTTTTCTCTGTTCATTGATGAGTTTGTAGAAAGTTTTGGAGTCATTTCTGGCATTCATTATGTTTTCTGTATTTTCCATTCTCAGTCTGGCAGCCTCTTTCCTCTGTTCTTTTCTCAGGCACCTTTTGGCCTCTTTCATCGCTATGTAGCTTGCGTTTGCAGGATCGCGAATGGCCCCCAGTTGTTTCCATTCCCACCACGTGAGTCGACTTTTTCTAACTGCCTCATGGATTTTTTTCAGACCACGGCCTCTGTCTCCTCTGCTTAAGTTTAATTTCCGCCTTATACTTTGGTATACTTTCTTTCACGGCAAGTTTCAGGACAGTATTTAGGTGACTTAAGGGGTATAATATGTCCATCTCTGATGTTTTGCTAATATAAAAACTCTCAACGCTTCTCAAATTTTCCTGTATAAAATTTTAGTAGCCCACCTTGTCCCTTTTTTCCCATTTCGGTTTGCATTTAATCTTCAAAGGTCCATTAATAACCTTTTTGATTCCAGATTCAACACCGCTATCACGGGGACATGGTCTGACGTGTTAAGGGCAATTCCCGATTCCACACCCACAGATTTCACAATCTGACTGCCCAGCTGATTATATAGGATGTAGTCAATCTCGGCCCGGTCGCTTTTGTTAGGATGAAAGAAAGTACAATTTCCGGTTTGTAGATATTCAAGGGAGTTGCTATTGACAAATGCCCTTAACATAAGATCCTGGCCATTACCCTTACGGCCCTGCAAGGAAGCATTAAAATCACCCACAAATAAAACTGCATGTGTCTTTGCATAGATATTCAGAATTTTCTCAAGCTGGTCTATATGACCTTGGTAACTATCGTCCTTTTTAGAGTTTCCTTTTGAATTTCTGCTTGGCATGTATATGTTACATATACATATTGGAGGGGATGATTGCACTTCTACAGCAACAATTCTACTGTCACCATGAATAAGCTTTTTCACCTTAAAGTAGAAGTAAAACAAAGGTCAGGAATCGATACAATTAACTTACTCCATCCATCAAAGACACCAAAGGGAAAGAAACACAAACATTAAGCGACCAGACCATAATGGAAACCTAAACAAAGGAAGGCCATAAGGACAGTTACTTTCCCACAAAATGGCCATATGGCCATCCAAAATAAAAAGACACAAGTGATACACACAGTAAGTAACAAACAACACCATAAATAAACCGCCACAGAAGAACCGCCCTGGAACGGTCAGTGGAATGATTTCCACTATGGGGCTTAAATCGATTTTACGTGGCCACAATCCTCGCCCTTACCTCCGTCGCGATTTAGACAAATAATTTGTTCAGTCCGCATGAAGGCCTCCTAACTCATCAGTGCAACATCTCCGTGAACACAAAAAATCAAAGAACCACAGAGGTGAGACAACGGTAAGGACTCGACAGCAAGAAACCACTGAAATGCTGGAGCAAAAGAAAACCAACAGTTAGAGTCCGATGGACCCGACCAGAGACAGAGCATCAGGCACCAACCAACATTACCTTGAATTAGATCTCTCTAATTCTCAATAAGCCTTTACGTTGGAGCCGTCATAGAATCTGAGGCCTGACCCACCGGCGTGCAATTAAAGAGGGAAGCAAAGTTGCCAACCGTGATTGGGTTAACTACCATGCATGCAGTCTGTCGTATAACATCCATGTTGTACCCAATCTTTTTATATCGAAGAATGATTTTACAAAATCGGGTGCTGAAGTCATTGCGGTTATATATTTTTTTAAGTCCATGCTTTTCCTGAATAATATAGACACACCTCCATACCCACGCGGTTTTTGTGTTGGAGCTAAAGGATCAGAGTCATCTACTGCCTTATTGTATGCAAAATGTGTAGGAAGGCAAACAGCCAGTGCTCCTGCACTGCCAAAATGTCACATGATTTTAGCAACTCCCCTACATATACACCGTTTGTCTCTATATTTTTAACGTTAAGGGTCCCCAATTTTAACAGCTTCTCCTTTTCCATTTTCTCTCCGAGGCCCTGCCGCTCCCTAAAAAAGTCTGGCAACCATGTTGTTCCTGGTTTAGCGGGGAACAGTCCAGTGGAACCATCTCCGATTCCTTCATGTCATGACGTTCCCCAGAGTCCGTCATGTACTGGCCATCCTCTTCAGAGTCTACCATGACCACCATACTGTCCTCTTTCAGGTGCATCTCCTCCGGTGGGTCCTCTTTGCCCTGTCTTGGTTTACTGTCCTTCTCATTTGCTTCCCCCTGCCCAGCAGACTTATCCCCAACGGGTGTCCTTCGTTCACCACTTTGGCTGTGCCCATCCAAATCCGTGGGATTTATGTTTCCTTGCATTCGTATCACCATATCTTGCTTAGCAGGCTGGGAGATCTCTCTATGCAATCTAGGGATATCACTCGCCCCTGCTGATTGTCCACTTCTGCTGACTAAAGGGCATCCCTGAAATTGGCTGACAGACTGAGGTGGGACGATGTTGGTTGGCACCGGAATTCCCCAGGGTTGGCCACCTGGCCTCGCTGGCACATGGCTGACAATATTACGGACCACAGTCTGCAGGAATGTAGGAACCATCATTGGGTATTGGTAATGTTGGTTAGCGGGACTTGGTTGGACTATCGGTTGTGGGAAACCATAATTTGAGACATGATGTCCCCACTGCCCCCCCCATTTGAGATGGATGCATAAAGGCTGGTCCAGGGGGACCAGTATATACTCCGGTTAGGGTGTTAGGGTGTACCATGGATGGATATGTTTGGGTCTGCGCACATCTTTGCTGCTGTATGGCCAATTCAAGGCTATATAGTTTGCTCCTCATCAGGTCGAGCTCCAGACTCCTGATATGCTCTTTCAAGGATGACAAGTTGCTTGATTCATACCCATTACCGGTTTCTAATTGCCCATTTCCAAAGCAACCTGTGCTTTCATGATTTCTTGGAATATATAAAATAGGGCACCGATTTGCTGGTATATTATCTTTACTGTCGCCACCTAGCTTTATTAAGTTCAATTCCTGCTTCATGATTTTGTTAGAATTCTCGAGCTCCCCAACTTTACGCTCTAAATTGTTTATCACTGATTTTGCAAGTTTCAACTGTTCTTCATGTTCATTTTCCTTAAGCTTGTGATTCCCACTATGCTTCTGTTGCTTACCAGTTTTTATATCTTCATTATGCACCACATTATCATTTCCAGCCAATTCCCCACCCACAGATTGCCTTTTCTTACTTTCACATTGGGTCAATTTTACATTTTGAACCTGTTTTTGAGGGACTGTAGCTGTTTTAGTTTTCTGCACCTTATTTTTTCTTGGATTTTCCTCAGTGCTGCCATTTATTGAGTATGTGCTCTGAACTACCTTCGCGGGAATATTTTCTATGGGACCATTATTGTCACTAACACTGCCATTCTTTTGTGTTGTTTGCTCAGACATATCCAGGTTTATACTAGTCTGTGGAGTACTGTTTGGTTCATACCCTGTCTTTCTCTGCGTCTCTTCAATGGGACATGTACCAGTTGGGTCCGCTTCCTAAATGTTTCTATTTTCCAATGTTATACTTTCGTTTAGCCCTTCGCACTGATTGTCATATGCACAAGAGAGACAGATGTATGCCACATCATTACTTTCATAGAATATTTGGTCATTCTCACTAATCTGCTCACACCAGTAATGCAACCAATTTTCGCATTTGTCACAACATATGCCTAACTCATCTACTGTCTGGTCACATGAAGGGCAGCACACCCTATCCTCACTTTCAACTCATTCCAGCTGTGCGCCACCTATGTTTTCGCTATCACTGCCCTGAAAGGGGAAGCACTTGATTGTGTATCTGGAGAATTTAGATTACCGTCTCTTTCCTGAGTTACTTTCCTGAGCCATTTTGTGGGAAAGTAACTGTCCTTATGGCCTTCCTTTGTTTAGGTTTCCATTATGGTCTGGTCGCTTAATGTTTGTATTTCTTTCCCTTTGGTGTCTTTTATGGGTGGAGTAAGTTAATTGTATCAATTCCTGATCTTTGTTTTACTTCTACTTTACATGCACATTATGATCATCATTATTCTGAGTTATGGTTTTTTGTTGTTGCTTCGAGTTACGTCGGCTTTTATCGACAAAATTAAAATTGTGAATCGAAATTGCTATGGGCCGATTTTGTTATGGGCCGAATTGTCCAGGGACCACCGGTACATATTGCGGTAACCCGTTGCACTCTGACGTTGTCCGAAAAGAGAAGCGCGCCACCACAGGTTTTAACAATTTTAACGGTTTTTGTCACGCAGATAAATTAACAACACCCCACTGTTGGTGCGCGTGCATTATAAACAATATATTTTAACAAAAGTGATGTTTGTCTATGTTATGTCGGAACCGTTGTCATTGAAATAACATCGATTTGTCATGGGTTTTCGTGGGTACAAGGTTCGTCCAGAATGACTGAATAATTAATGATGCCGCGTGCAACGACGTTCATTCACCAGGAATATCATTCTGGGACATTTGCAACTAAGTTCTGCAACTTCAAGCTTATCCTTTACAGGAGAAGGGAAGAAACATCCATTTTTATTTTGCTTCCTTGACAGGTCAACCTATCATTGCATGGTATCACCTTCCAAATGAAGTTATTCACTATTCAGAAGGTTACAGTTAACAGTTTCAAGAATGCCATTCACAAGTACATTCAGGAATTACATGGGGTTTCTATGACACAGTCGATTAAACCCCTAGTCCGCACTTAAAGGTGTGCCTGCAGGTATAGATAAAGTCAGAAAGGAGCTCTTCTGTAAAAAGAAACTCAGACCGGTTATCTTTCTCGTCATTTTTCTCAATTGGCTGGGTGAATGCTTTAGATTTCATCGCATAAGTTTCATGTTTAAAAGCAGATTTAAGAGCAAAATGTGTATGAACACATTTGATTGAAAAACATCAGAAATCAAAGGAAATATACGAAGCAGTTGTGCAGAGTTATTCTTTGTCAAGGGTTTTAGATGGATTTAAAATATGTCTTGTGCACATTTGTTAAGGTCATATAACAGAAATCCTTTGTTTTCACCCCCAGAGAATGGCAGATCTCAGCTGCAGTGACTTCTATCTATCTCCATGTACTGCCTTACGCCCGCGAGGACATTCTAGGCAGGTGCGCTGTCGAATAGAAAAAGGCAGAGTGTTAAAGAAAAGAAAGGCTAAAAACATAATAGTGAAGGGGATGAAAGATGATAGTTAAGATGAGATTAAAATCAGGTTAAAAACAACAACTTTTGGATCTAGGGCCTGGAGTGCTGCAACTCACTAACTGCGACCTTGAATGACTCGAGGTCTGGTGAGCATACAGCAGTCTCTGGTAGTGCGTTCCACTGGACAATGGCCAGTGGAAAAAAGGAGTACTTGTAATAGTCTCGGGAAGTATGGAGTTGTCGGAATGCCATGGAATGACAGTGCCGTAGACTAGTAATGTTAACAGGGTGGATATATTCAGGGAGGGGCACTGCCACAAGACCGTAAACAATTTTGTAAAAAAGACAGAGACGCGCATCTGCCCGTAGAGTGTCCTCCAACCCAAGCTGTCCAACATTGCAGTGACACTATACTAGTAGTAATAGTTGCAAGACTTCACACCAACTTTATTAATAACAGGTGCAAAGATGGTCCCCACCCATTGGGGCTTGAAGAAATAAATGGGATGCATGATGCTTCCACGCAGAGCTGAATCCGACCGCACAAAATTATTGGTAAACCGCTTAGAGGATCTAAGCCTGTTCAGGCAAAGCAGTGCGAGCCAGACCGTCCATGCTTATAAACGCTATTGGGATTATCATAACAATGTCGGGTAAAAGTCACACAAAATTGGAAGCAATGTCTCCAAAATTACCTATAGGAGCTTTTTTCGTGACGTACTTCCGGTTCTAAAAGTAGAACGTGAAAAGCCCTGGCTGTCATCTGTCGTATTGCTTAATAGGCAGTGGGACAGATAAAGTGTTAATTACAGGGTAAAACAGTGGAATTCTTTTTAACTTTTGGCGAATTCTAATGTAAGATAATGGGAGAAACACCGATATGCTGCCAGATGTGAAATTTCGCATTATGAAAATGATATATTGTACATACGACCCAACAGGGTCCTCTCTCTCTCTCTCTCTCAGCGCACCAACAATTACCGAACGCAGGCATTTGTCGTTGAATGACGCCGCGTCAACCGACATGCAGCGTGTCAACAACGTCGTGTCTACATCAAACCAACTTCAAAGCGATGCATTGAATTTGACATTTGCAACGTCAGAATGTTGCGTTAGCGATAATACGGCGTTGCTCAATAAAATGTCATTTGCCCAATGCTCGGAACCATTAAGACTCAGTGGGATTGGAACATTGAATTCAAAACAAACGTGAAAACCCCTTTCAGTGCATGAGAATGAATCACTCCTTCGCAAGTGCGAGATTTTACAGTAAAATCTGGTAGAATCGTAGATTGGTTCAACTTGCCCAGCCCTTAAATCTATTTAACCCATTTGGAACCGGAAACCCCAAAAGGGGTAAGTGACAAACAGTGCAGGTCCAGATCAGACGCCGCAGAACGGGGCGTCTGATCAGGGCCTACACTGTTTGCAAAAAGTTCGGCCATTTTCCAAATAAATTTTGAAGAAAACACAACCTGACACCGCTAAATTTTGAAAATGACTCCTGCTATATATAAGGAGGAAGATTCCATTTGGTACAATAAAGGTGAAGTGCTTCTTGGATACAGGAATCAGTCAAACCTCTCTCTCATCTCAACGGTCACGTGACACTGAAGTGAGTCGGAGTGGTTTTCGACGGCATGACGTTGAGTCAACGTTGACTGGAAGCCCGTCTGTCAGTCCACTCATTAGTTGTTTTTTCGACTGTCAGTATGTTTATTTGTCTGTCTAACTATCCGTCCGTTCGTCTGTTAGTCAGTCGGTCTGTCTGTCTACTGTCAGTTTGTCAGTCAAACCTCTCTCTCTCTCATGCCAACGGTCATGTGACATTGAAGTGAGTTGGAGTGGGTGTCGACGGCGTAACGTCAAACCAAAATTGACTCAACCCCCCTCCGTCAGTCCACTCATTAGTTTATTTCGACTGTCAGTGTGGGAATTCTTTTTTAAATTGCACATGTAGACAGATCGTTGGACAGATTTCTCGATAGATAGATAGATTTCTCGTTCGATAGATAGATAGATAGACTTGGATAGCGAATAATACGAAAGTTACGTAAAAACTTTTTTTGTAAGTAAGCTTTCGTGAATAACAGTATCTCAAGCCATTGACATGGGTCATTCACCAAGAGATTTTCGTCAATTAAAAAACGGATTTAGAATAAAATGAATTTCGGTAATAAAAGCAAAATATCATTCTTCCCTTCTCGAGGCATTATTTCAACAAAAACAGGCATATTTTCTCTCAAAATGTCTGAATGTTGTTAGCCGTTTAAGTTCCGCCAATACATTTGAATAGCGATGGCCGTTTCAATTGACGGCCAGTACTTTGCGCATGCGCAAGAATGACGTCATAAACGGAATTCCTAAAACCTCCTATATAGTGTTGACGGGGATGTTAAACATCAAATCAAACAAGCACTAGATGGTAAACCATCGCAAATACCCATTTTTTCTATGAATAATACTAAAGATGTGGCGATGTCATACTTTTTTACCTTTGACCCTGGGCCATGTTGCCCAGGGATCAAGGTCACGCGAGAAAGTATTCCAATATGTTCTACATTCCAAAGACTATCCAATAATCAAGTTTCGGAAGTGCAATCCCAGCAGTTTAGAAGATATGATAAAGTCCTACTCTCTGAACTTTGACCTTAGGGCCGTGTTGGGGTCAAGTTCACAAAAAAGTAGCCCACTGCCATCTACATACAATACATGTAGTAACCACATGCAAAGTTTCAAAAGTGTAACTTCAGTGGTTGCAGAGGAGATCCATTTACAAGAAACGTGACAGACGGATTGACGCCCACTCAACTCTGGTCCGAAAACAATATGTCTGATTTTTCTTCGAAAAAGCGGGTATAAAAACAGGTGCAGAGGCTTGGGGGTCAGGTCACTTGTTAACGTTTTATCTATTTTTCTTTTTTCCAAGTTATTTTGTATTTTGCTATAATTGGAACACTTAAAGGTGTGACTGCATGAAGGTCTACTTTTGTTTACGAAAAGAGTGTTATCTTTACTAATTTGAACCTTTATAGTAAATATGACGTTTTTTTAAACCTTGCCTTGAAGTTTCTAAACATGTTTTATGATGATGGTAAATCAGTAGTCATCATCATCTTCAGATTTTTGATTAACATGCAGTTGCAGGGGCAACATCCACATAAGTGGGCCCCATTCCAGGTAGCTGGCTTGCTGCATGCATGACAGATCTTACACCAGATCTCCAGGCTTGTCTATCATGATGATCGATAGCAGAGAGCTTCCATTCTCTGCAATCTCTTTCTGTCAGCTGCTTCCAGGTCATGCCCTCGCTTTCCACCTACCTGTATGTCACAGGCAGTCTTGACTGCACCGCTGGAGTGTTCCACATGTCCATACCAGTGGAGTCTTCTCTTCTTCAAAGTGAGGTCCAGGTCCTCAATGCCAAGATGCTCAAGTAGCTCATTGGACCTGATGGTGTCAGTGTCCCGTGGCTGAACATTGTAGATGTGTCTGATCATTGCCCTGTCATTCCGCTGAAGACTATGGAGGTTTGGCTTTGTCAATAGTCATGTCTCACTGGCATGAAGCATTGAGCTTCACACACAAGAGCTGTACACACGGCCATGTGTCTTGAAAGAGCACTTTTGGGAAGAGAGAACTGGTAGCAACTCCTTGAATTTCTTCCAGGCTGTTTTCTCAAGTGATGTGATTGAAATGTCGCAACCACCCGCTGCTGAGAACATATCACTTGGGTAGCAAAAGGAAGCTACAACCTCCATCTTGTCGAGCCGACTTGGACTTCCCTCTGTGGTCTGTCAGCTGAGGGGCATGCAGTTCCTTGGTACCGTGTACACCTCAGAGCTCTCACTAGGATTTAGAAAACAGGATTCCAGGAATCCTTCTTTGTAAAAAGTTGGATTCACAGATAAAAAGTTGGATTCCCACATAAAAAAGTTGGAGTTCTGATCTTGATCGTGCATAGAACATAGACAAAAACTTCTTATTATCAGGCTACACATCCATATGAAAAACTGTATACTTTCATGGCTCCCCAAACTCTTTTTTTTTCTGATAAATGCATTTAATAACTTCGTTCCAAACATGTAGATTGTGGTTACTAGTTAGAAATATTTCACTGATGTGTCTATCCCCCCCCCACCCAATGCAGTTGCTCAGATTTATTCTCACACTTCTAGTCAAATAATGCCACTTAAAAATAAGGTAGTATTAGGATAACAGCAGATATAATGTAAACCCAGATCAGAAAAGCAGCATTCTATTTAGCTATATTTGTGCTTTCAAATTCGGACGTATATGTACGTGACAGCAGCTCAATTATTTTTAATTGGTGTAAACAAATACGTAGGGGAAGCATCCTAACCACGTCTGACTTCCTGTAATTGTTAAAATGATTGTATTTGAAGAATTACAAACATTTTTGTCACCAGTAAACGTCGAAACACACTTTGACTGAGCGATAAAAAGTATGATCGTGTAGTCGCGAAAATACATGACATTGGTAATTCGTCAATTATATCGTCTTCGCCGTAACCCTAGTTTAACTAAACGTGATATTTTACCGACCCATGCTAATCCGTTGATGATATGAGCTTACATCAATTAGTAAACTCATTAATTGTAATCCGTAATAACACGGGGATTAGCGCGGCGAGATTAAACAGGTACAATCATTTTGAACACGTGCCGCAAACCAACCACTCTCCCACTGACAGGTGCAAAAATACCTGTCAATATAGGTCACGCCTACTGATTTGTGGCACGTGCGCTTTCAACATAAAAAGCGGCGCCGCATTTGATCTTTTATTGGTATTGCATAAGCGGCCTAAATTAGATTCTGAATTTACCGCTTCTGTAATTTTCGACGCGTGTCGCAATAAAAAACATGCGTACACAAGAATCGCCGGTTGTGAATTTTACGCGTACAACGGCAAAAGTTGGCGTAAAATACGCAGAATCCTGCGTTTCCGAGAGCTCTGCACCTGTAATCAGGGTCCTCTATCAAGTGCTTGAGCCCACTACATTTCTTGGTAAGTGGTCCAATTATAATGAAATGCAAAAATAACTTGAAAAAAAAAAACCAAACAAACAAAAACTAGATCAGCAGTCGATGGTATACCATCGCAAATACTCGCTTTTTCTATGAGTAACACTAATGACTATGTATTAGCTAGCGAAAACTACATGTAAGTTAAAAAAAGTTGCAAAGAACATTCTAACTGATAAGCAAAGTTTCAGAAGTGTAAGTCTTATAGTTTAGAAGATATGGCAAAGTCATACTTTTTGACCTTGGGGTTATGTTGAGGTCCACCTAAAGTATCCCAATTTATTCTATATTCCAACAGCCATCAAATAACCATGTTTCAGAAGTGTAACTCCAATAGTTTAGAAGATATGGCAAAGTCATACTTTTTAGCTCGCCTGTACGAAGTACAAGGAGAGCTATTGTTGTCACCTCGGATGGCGTGCGCGTGCGTGTGCGCTTCATACTGCGTTAAAGTTTTTCAAATGCTTATATCTCAACAGTCACTCATCACAGAGCACTCATATTTGGAACTTAAGTACCTGGGAGAGTCTTCTGATGTTCAAAGATAACAGACCCCTGGGGTAATGCCCCGGGGTGGGGCTTGGGGTCAAAATCTAGAACACCTATGTAATACTGTGTTAAAGTTTTTGAAATGCTTATATCTCAGCAGTCACTAATCACAAAGCATTAATATTTACAACTTGGATACCTGGGAGTGTCTTCTGAGATTCCAAGACAACACCCCCATGGGTTCGTGCCTGAGAGTGGGGATGGGGTGGGGCTAGGGGTCAAAATCTAGGACAACTTTGTAATTTGTTGTATACCTTTCCCTTATGCTAACAAGTTATAGACAGAATTGGTTAGACATCAGCCAACCAAGTGACATCGGTTCAAGTGTAAAAGGGTGAAGGTCATGGTGACCTATATTTCACGGTCCAGTGATTTTGCCTTTTATCTTGAAGACTATTTGTTGGAGAAATGTCATACCTGGGATATTAGTTCCATGTGACCCAATGACTGACCTCAAAATATATCTAGGTAACTGTGACCTATATTTCATGGTTCAGTGATTTTGACTATTATCTCGAATACTATTTGATGGAGAAATGTCATACCTGGATTATAAGTTCCATGTGACCGGATAATTGACCCCAAAATATAACTAGGTCAGTGTGACCTATATTTCATGGTTCAGTGATTTTGTCTTTTATTTCGAATGCTTTTTAGCTCGCCTGTACGAAGTACATGGAGAGCTATTGTCACCTCGGATGGCGTGCGCGTGCGTGTGCTCGTGCGCGTGCGCGTTAAAGTTTTTCAAATGCTTATATCTCAACAGTCACTCATCACAGAGCACTCATATTTGGAACTTTAGTACCTGGGAGGGTCTTTTGATGTTCAAAGAGAACAGGTCCCTGGGGTCGTGCCCCGTGGTGGGGCTTGGGGTCAAAATCTAGAAAACCTATGTAATACTGTGTTAAAGTTTTTGAAATGCTTATATCTCAGCAGTCATGCATCACAAAGCATTCATATTTACAACTTGGATACCTGGGAGTGTCTTCTGAGATTCCAAGACAACACACCCCTGGGTTCATGCCTGGGAATGGGGATGGGGTGGGGCTAGGGGTCAAAATCTAGGACAACTTTGTAATTTGTTGTATACCTTTCCCTTATTCTAACAAGTTATAGACAGAATTGGTTATACATCAGCCAACCAAGTGACATTGGTTCAAGTGTAAAAGGTTGAAGGTCATGGTGACCTATATTTCATGGTCCAGTGATTTTGCCTTTTATCTTGAAGACTATTTGTTGGAGAAATGTCATACCTGGGATATTAGTTCCATGTGACCCCATGATTGACCTCAAAATAAATCTAGGTCACTGTGACCTATATTTCATGGTTCAGTGATTTTGACTATTATCTCGAATACTATTTGATTGAGAAATGTCATACCTGGATTATTAGTTCCATGTGACCAGATAATTGACCGCAAAATATATCTAGGTCAGTGTGACCTATATTTCATGGCTCATCGATTTTGCCTATTATCTCGAATACTATTTGATGCAGAAATGTCATACCTGGATTATAAGTTCCATGTGACACGATAATTGACCCCAAAATATAACTAGGTCAGTGTGACCTATATTTCATGGTTCAGTATTTTTGTCTTTTATCTCGAATACTTTTTGATGGAGAAATGTCATACCTGGGTTATTAGTTCCATGTGACCCCATGATTGACCTCAAAATATAGCTGGGTCAGTGTAACCTATATTTCATGGTTCAGTGATTTTGCCTATTATCTTGAATATTATTTGATGGAGAAATGTCATACTTGGGTTATTAGTCCCATGTGACCCCATGCTTGACCTCAAAATATGTCTAGGTCACTGTGACCTATATTTCATGGTTCAGTGATTTTGTCTATTATCTTGAATACTATTTGATGAAGAAATGTTACACCTGGATTATTTATTCAATGTGACCTTATTATTGACCACAAAATAAATCCAGGCCATTGTGACCTATATTTCATGGTTCAGTGATTTTCCCTATTATCTTTATTACTATTTGATGGAGAAATGTCATACCTGGGTTATTAGTTCCATGTGACCCCATGATTGACCTCAAAATATATCTAGGTCACTGTGACCTATTTTTCATGGTTCAGTGATTTGCCTATTATCTTGAATACTTTTTCATGAAGAAACATCATGCCTGGATTATTTATCTCATGTGACCCCATGATTGACCTCGAAATTATATCTTGGTCAGTGTGACCTAAATTTCATGATTCAGTGACTCTGCCAAATTGAATATTATTTTTTTTTTTTAGAAACTTCAGTCCTGAATTATAAGTTCCATGTGACCAGATGATTGATATAGAAATATATCTAGGTCAGTGTGACCTATTTTCATGGTTCATTGATTTTGCCTTATAATTCATAACATTGTGATTCTGAAATGTAATATCTGGCATATATGTTCCATGTGACCTGATCACTGACCTCAAAATGTATCTAGGTGTGTGTGACCTATATTTCATGGTTCATTAATTTTACCTTATATCTTGAAGGCGTGAAACAGGCGAGCTACGCTGTCCGGGGACAGCTCTTGTTGACCTTTGACCTTGGGTTCGAGGTCACACCAAAAGTAGCCCAACATATTCTATATTCCAAGGACCATCCAATAAGCAAAGTTTCAGAAGTGTGACTCCACTAGTTAAGGAGATATGACAAATCATAATTTTTGACCTTTGACCTGTGGGTCATGTTGAGGTCAAGGTCACACCAAAAGTATCCAAATTTATTCTATATTCCAAGGGCCATTCAATAACCAAAGTTTCAGAAGTGTAACTCTTATAGTTTAGAAGATATGGCAAAATCATACTTTTTGACTTTGACCTTGAGGTCAAGGTCACACCAAAACGAACCTGACATATTCTATATTCCAAGGACCATCCAATAAGCAAAGTTTCAGAAGTTTAACTCTAATAGTTTCGGAGATATGGCAAATCATAATTTTTGACCTTTGACCTTGGGGTCATGTGGAGGTCAAGGTCACAAAAAAGTTGCCCACTGCCATCTACATTCCATGTACTATCCACATGCAAAGTTCAAAAGTGTAACTTCAGTGGTTGCAGAGGAGATCCATTTACAAGAAACGTGACGGACGGACTGACGCCGGACTCAACTGTGGTACAAAAACAATATACCTGAAAGCGGGTATAAAAACTTTATCAAGTGACCTACCTGGCCCTGAGGATAGTGTAGCAAAGATTATCATTTTGGTGAGAGATAGTGACTAACTTCCCATATCATAGGTCCTGGTGTATGCTGTGATTTTTTACCCCTGCGTTCTGCGTCTAGGTCGCACAAATAGGACTGAGGACTCACAATCATCCAACTTTCATTTTCACTGCTGTAAATATTCACTTCTAGCGGAAGTGATGAAATACCACACTTTTACCGAACCTTCAACTGCCCAATGAGTCACCGAAAAATCAATACAGGTATTTGTACCATAGTCTGAATTGCCTTCACTTCAGACTATTTCCCTCCGATATGGTAGAAAATACTGAAAACTGTCATGGTCAATAACGGTACTTTTTCAAGTCATTTGCTGACATGTCATAACACCATAACCGATTAGCAATTTAAGATACGGTTATATAAAATCATTTACCTTGA
This sequence comes from Lucinisca nassula, assembly GCA_963580285.1. Lineage (NCBI taxonomy): Eukaryota > Metazoa > Mollusca > Bivalvia > Lucinida > Lucinidae > Lucinisca > Lucinisca nassula. The sequence continues at coordinate 107,728,568 of OY757025.1, read as the reverse complement.
CAGGCATCATTAGCACAAGCTGCAGCCATGTCAGGGTAACAAGATAAGAGATTAAAAGAAAGCAGTTTAGTTACAATTTATTAGATTAAAAGAAAGCAGTTTAGTTTACAATTTATTGATCCAACCAGGATCAAGACAATTCACATAGAATGCCAAGCTTTCTTTTCTCTGAAACCATCCCCATAGAATTTTGTATGGTACACCTATGTTTGGTTCTTTAACAGTTAAGCATTACAAATGGGCATTTAAGGATTAAGCTTAAAGGTGCATTATTGAGCTACAGGGTCTCAAATTTTTTTCTGGTTTTTGAAAGTTGATACTTGTATCAAGTTTATATATGTCATTGCATTCCACTTCAGGTACTGGACCGCATTACTACACTTCTGCCTTTCGTTCGCTGCATAAAATAGTCCAAATTAAGCACTTGCCTCATTTCCTTTTCCAGCGCATTGATTTCTTAACATTTGCGCTGAAGGCGGACTTGATTCTACAGATGTTCCTTCCCTTTCACCCCTCAGTTGCCGAACTGGACTTTTTCAGCTTTGATACTCGGGTGTATATATCAAGGCGGACTTGATTCCACAGGTGTACCTTCCCTTTCACCCCTCGGTTTCCGAACTGGACATTAGCCCATATATAACTAGCGTCACTTTTTATGGCATGCAAGTATTGCAGGCCCAGATCAGACGCAGCACAACTTGGCGTCTGATCTGAGTCTGCATTGATTGCTAAAAAAAAATATATTCTTGCAAAACCAACCTTTAAGAAAAAAAATCTGACAATCCTGTTCCGAACTTATTTGTTGGAAGATTCCATTGTCATATATTGGTTTAGCAAATTCAGAAGCCACTGGTCAGACACCTCATTCTGTGACCTCGAATCAGACCCTTCAGTGTTATAAAAGGACGCATTGCATTTTTGGGTGCATATGCACTCGTTTTATAGACACATGGGAAGACGAATCTAAGTCGAAGCGTCGCCACTGTTTAAAATGTAGAAATTAAAGGGCTCTGCTGTAACGTCTCCGAAAGCAATGTACACTTCATTTTTGGAGACCCATGACTCGCCGAAAGAAAGCAATAGGTTTTAAAGTTCACTCCCGTCCAGTGCTCCAGATAAACAGCTTATTTCAGTTATTTGTGTAAATACTCAATTAATCAAAGTGCTGAGAGAACTGGTGGATCGATCGTCTCTGAATGTAAGTTTGGAGAATAGTCATGAACTGAGAATCGGACTGTTCGTTTAAGCAGGTACATTAGATCTGATCGGACACCGCAATATATGGCGTCTGATTATGATGGTTCTGTTTGCCAATGGCCAAATGCACGAGCACAGTCCTACCGCCCCCGCCCATCAGGGCTTAAAGAAATAGACGGACTGCAAGATACTTCCACGCCGAGCTGAAATCGACCGCACATGAGTACTGGTAAACCGCTTAGAGGATCAAAGCCTGCCCAGGCAAAGTGGTGCGAATCGGACCGTCCATGCCACCAGCCTATTTGGTTTCATTGCGCGACAGGCTTGATAATTATGTCATTTCATTTTAGTGTTGGGTAAAAGTCTCACAAAATTGGAAGCAACGTCTCTAAATGACCTAGTCAGTGTTGACGGGGATGTTAAACCTCAAAACAAGCAAACAAACATACAAACAAACCAAACAAGCACAGTCCAGAATTTTCTTCTGACGTTCCACTCTGACATCTTAGGGGTGCTATTAATAACCAATACCTGGATTTTGTTCAGGGTTGGTGCCAGTCAGATGGTCAGTGATTGTCACGAAGTCAATAACAAGCAACAGGAATTTTTTTCTTAGTCGAACCTGGTTAAACTCCTTTTTCAACCTTGTCAAAAAGATAGAGTACTGTTTAATCTACAACTACCATTTTATCATGGTGAATATACCTCATAAATCAACTTTCCTCAGTACTTTCAGTACTTTGATTATCTTCAATGCATACTCCTTTGTCATGTGTACACTTTTGGAGCCAAATACAGCTTCAGAACTTTGTGAAAATGGTTGTTTTCATTTGTGTTTACCCTTCGCTCTGAACATGTGTTCGGAATTTCTGTTCTAAAAATAAATCTGTCACTTTACACATACATGGCGGCAGTATCGTCTCTGAGTGTCGTTTCTTATGGCATGGTATTCAGTGTCATATTTTTTCCGATTCAGGCATGGCCTCAGCAAACAAGGCCAAAAATGAACGTCGCATAGCGTCATATATGGGGATTCTATTTTTGTCACGAACTAAAAATAGATCTAACTAGTGTTCGAAACCTAGTTAGGGAATCCCTCTCAAACTCGTTTACCTGTCATCATAATTGTTCGGATTTTTGCATAAAATGCATTCATTTGTATTGTTTTAAAGAAAAATACCCGCTATATGTATTTTATCTTTGGAAGCATTTTTTTTCCAGATAGCTCAATAATGCACCTTTAAAAGCAGGGGGTAAAATACTCATTGTTACCAAAAGCTTATCTAGAGCACTGATGTTCTTCTCGTTCACAGATGAAAGAGGATGGTGGAGAGCAATCTTCATAGTAGCTTGGTGGTTATATTAATCGTTGGGCTTGTCCAGATGGCAGTGGCATCACTGGGCGACAGGTCTTATGTGTTTCAGAAATGTCACGAGCGGTGTATGAAGACGAATTGTACTGTAACAGCGGCCCTCAAGGCTTTCAGGTAATCCAAAGCTATTTACCCATTTTGTACCAGAAATCCCCAAATGGGTAATTGGCAAACAGTGCAGGCCCTGATCAGACGCCGCAGAATGCAGCGTCTGATCAGGGCCTACACTGTTTGCAAATCATTCAGTCAGTTTCCAAATAGATTTTGAAGAAAACACAACCTGACACCCCTAGATTTTGAAATGAACTCCTGCTATATAAAAGGAGGAGGATTCCATTTGGTACAAAAAGGGTTAAGAATAACCCTTTACCTTTACCATTCTCTATATGCTAATTAAGCATTTGTCTTTGAGTGTGTGTATCGCTTATATTATTTTGTTTGGGATAGCCAATTGGCCATTTTGTGGGAAAGTATCTGTCCTTTTGGCTTTCCGCTATTGATGTTTCCATTAGGGTCTAGTTGTTTCATGTTTGTGCTTCTTTCCCTTGGTGTCTCTGATGGGAGCTGTGGGTTAATTGTATAGATTCCTGATCATTGCCTTCACTTCTATTTAGCAGACAAAAAATTGTTGATATTTTTCTTAATTTTCCCAGAAAACATGACTTAACATCTCATGCAAATTGTCTCCATAAGAGACAATTTGCATGAGATGTCAAATCCTGTTTTTGTGGGGAAAGGTAGAAAATAATTTTTCAAAATGGTGTCTGCTTCGAAACAAAATACCCAGCATGCAGTGTTAACATGCCAAGAAAAAACACCTGAAAATAAATGTTTGTGCTAGCTGCTGAATCTTCTTGTAGACTTCAAAGAAATAATATCGGAATGAATTTCAATTTTGTGGATTTCATCGATGTGTAAAATCATCAATGTGTAAACTCCGGCGAATCACTCACAAACTGCATGAAGCCCGATGGGCTTCATGCTAAGTTTGTGAGTGATTCGCCGGAATTTACACATCAATAAAATCCACAAAAAAAGACAATTTATTCCTTATAATTCCAATTTTTTCATCGATATGTTAAAAATTTAATATCACCAAAATTTTAGGAATTTTTTCAAAAGAGTGTGAATTAACTTACCATCGGCTATGGCGGAATAACTATTCCATTAGCAGCTGCAATCGTTAAAAGAAACACAAGCGAAAAAACGTCGAGGCTTTAAATTCAGTTCATTTGTCTTCTAACATTTACGTTTTCAATAGTTCCTCCATCTTTTAACCGAATGCTGTTGACGTTGCTTCATATAAGTGACTTAACAGCCGGATTCTAAACATGCTCTTGACGTCGCGTTATATTATTACCTGTCGCTGTGTGAAATGGAAATGAGATTCTTGCTCATGGAATTTATCGAAGTAAAAAACTTTTATTTTAACCAATCAAATCGCTCAGAATATATATAATGATGGAGAAATGGAATTATTTTTGCATACAGGAGCAGACTGATCTGGGCCCACCCAGTTTGCAAAAATGACTTGATAGACGCCATTCTGATTATGTTTCAAAATTCAATATTGGACTTAAATCTCTTCTGCAACAAGGTCGATCGGAACCCGAATTTTATGGTTACTTAGTATATAAATTCAGATAAATATATAAAAGCAATGACTTTAGCACCCAATTTCGTAAAATCATTCTTCGATATAAAAAGATTTGGTACAACATGGATATTATACGACATACTACATGCATGGTAGTTAACCCAATCACGGTTGGCAACTTTGCTTCCCTCTTTAATTGCACGCCGGTGGGTCAGGCCTCAGATTCTATGACGGTTCCAACGTAGAGGCTTATTGAGAATTAGAGAGATCTAATTCAAGGTAATGTTGGTTGGTGCCTGATGCTCTGTCTCTGGTCGGGCCCATTGGAGTCTAACTGTTGGTTTTCTTTTGCTCCATCATTTCAGTGGTTTCTTGCTGTCGAGTCCTCACAGTTGTCTCACCTCTGTTGTTCTTTGATTATTTGTGTTCACGGAGATGTTGCACTGATGAGTTAGGAGGCCTTCATGCGGACTGAACAAATTATTTGTCTAAATCGCGGCGTAAGGGCGAGGATTGTGGCCACGTAAAATCGATTTAAGCCCCCCAGTGGAAATCTTTCCACTGACCGTTCCAAGGCGGTTCTTCTGTGGCGATTTATTTATGTTGTTGTTTGTTACTTACTGTGTGTATCACTTGTGTCTTTTTATTTTGGATGGTCATATGGCCATTTTGTGGGAAAGTAACTGTCCTTATGGCCTTCCTTTGTTTAGGTTTTCATTATGGTCTGGTGGCTTAATGTTTGTGTTTCTTTCCCTTTGGTGTCTTTGATGGGTGGGGTAAGTTAATTTTATCGATTCCTGAACTTTGTTTTACTTCTACTTTGAACTGTTCCTGCATATAAACCCTGGCAGTTTCTTTGGGCGAATGGGCTTGAGATGTCATTTTCATCTTGATGTCAGGTAAAAATCCCACAAAACCTGAAGCAGTCTCCGAAATGACCTAAACTGTGTTGAGTGGGACATAAAATGAGACCACAGTTGTTGTGTGATTGGAATCTTAACCCATAAGATGCCAATCAGGACAGTTGTTGTCTGCTTTGTTGTCCGCTGCTTGCTTTGAAAGTCATTTTTTGCAAACTGTGGACCCAGATCAGACTGCTCCTCTAGGAGCATAGAGGAGCAGTCTGATTTGGGTCCCCACTGTTTGCCGGTATGCAAAATTATTTTTTAAAACGTTTGCAAAAAAAAAAAAAAAAAATCAGCAGAGGACATTGCCAAGGCAAAGTGGTGTGAGTTGGCCCTTCCATGCATATAAACCATATTGGTTTCACTGCCGACTGGGCTGCAGGGATTGAGATACCATAAAATCTCTATTTAATAGAAGCCCATGCTCTGATAAATGCCCACCCCATGATTTGGATGTTAAAAATGGCAATTTTTGGGGGCAATTCTCAGAAAAATGTCAGCCCACAATAAAAGCCCACTATACTCCGATGTTGATTCAAAGGAACTTTTTTGTGACATTGTGACAGGGTCGGAAATTAAACTAGTCAAACAAAATGACTTAAGGTTTTATGTATTTTTCCATGTTTGACTCGAAATGAAAAAACGTTAATGATATTCGCGTTAGTGAAGAAAGGGGAGGTAACTACTATTCTATTCTAAGACAAGGCTATTGTATCACAAAATTGGAAGCAACATCTCCAAAATGATCTAAAAGTGTTTTGGGGGATGCTCAACTGCAAATCAAACGAACACATGTGCATCTCTACAGGGTTGAAAGAATTAATATTTTTTCTCATAAAGGATATACAGTAAAATTCTTATGTGAAGACCACTTTTGGGACTGCTCTGAAATGGACTTTAAGACCACATTTGAAAAGTCCAAAAGGTGGTCCCTGACCAGAGGGCAATGTGGGCAGAAAAAACTTGGATTTAGTGCAGCCTTCAAAATAAGCTTTTTAGATCAGAATTAGTCTAATTTTAGGTAAGCTTAACCCTTGTCCTGCTGAATATTCATATATGCCACATCCACTACCGATTATCAACCAATCAGATTACTTCAAGTCTTGATGCAAATTATTGCAACAAATTCACAATCTGAATGGCAAACACTGTAGATCCTGATCCATCTGATCTGGATCTTCATTGTTTGGAAAATAAGGCATATCCGGGCTCAGCAGGACAAGGGTTAACCCGTGTCCTGCTGAGCCCGGATATGTCTTATCTTTCAAACAATGATGATCCAGATCAGATGGCTTCTGTACAAGATCTTCATTGTTTGTCATTCAGTTCATGAATTTGTTGCAATAATTTGCATCAAGGAACCTGATTGGTTGATAATCAGTAGTGGGTGTGGCATATATAAATATTCAGCAGGTCAAGGGTTAATAGCAGAATTTCACTGTATATTTCAGGGAGAACCAGCCAGTTTATGAGAAGTTCTTCCAGTGGAGTTGCAATGATGAATGTAAATACAAGTGTATGTGTATATTTCAGGGAGAACCAGCCAGTTTATGAAAAGTTCTTCCAGTGGAGTTGCAGTGATGAATGTATATACAAGTGTATGTGTATATTTTAGGGAGAACCAGCCAGTTTATGAGAAGGTCTTCCAGTGGAACTGCAGTGATGAATGTAAATACAAGTGAATGTGTATATTTCAGGGAGAACCAGCCAGTTTATGAGAAGTTCTTCCAGTGGAGTTGCAGCGATGAATGTAAATACAAGTGTATGTGTATATTTCAGGGAGAACCAGCCAGTTTAAGAGAAGTTCTTCCAGTGGAGTTGCAGTGATGAATGTATAAACAAGTGTATGAGTATATTTCAGGGAGAATCAGTCAGTTTATGAGAAGTTCTTCCAGTGGAGTTGCAGTGATGAATGTAAATACAAGTGTATGTGTATATTTCAGGGAGAACCAGCCAGTTTATGAGAGGTTCTTCCAGTAGAGTTGCAGTGATGAATGTAAATACAAGTGTATGTGTTTATTTCAGGGAGAAACAGTCAGTTTATGAGTTCTTCCAGTGGAACTGCAGTGCTGAACGTAAAAACAAGTGTATGTGTATATTTCAGGGAGAACCAGCCAGTTTATGAGAAGTTCTTCCAGTGGAGCTGCAGTGATGAATGTAAATACAAATGTATGTGGAACACTGTAGATGCTTTCCAGAAAGATGGAATGAATGTTCCACAGTTCTATGGAAAGGTATTGTTAACTTAGGAGTAAGGCTGGCATGATTAACCGGATAATCGATTGATGGAACGATAAATTTCACAAAAATGATTATCATTACTGATTTGCTTGTAATCGATTATTTGATAAGTACAATTTACTACCCAAAATTTGTGCTTAAAATAGCAGGATGAGTGTCAAACAGTGCAGACCCTGGTGAGACTCCGCCTATCTGGGTCTTCACTGGTTGCTCAGTCCTATCTTTTCAAATACATATGGTAAAGTACAACATATGGTAGGAGTCACGCTCAGATAGAAAGCCAGACAGGTAAAATTATGACCAAATCTTGAGTGATTACTAATTGATTATCGATCACAGTGGCAGGACTGATAATCGATTAACTTCTCAGCTCGGATTAGCCAGCCCTACTTACGAGCCAGAAAAGATGCAAATTAGCAAACAAGTCTTGAAAAAATTAACAAAATTTATTCACAGAAATGAAAATGTTTTCACTTGGTACACTGATTGCAAAAAGTTCAGCCATTTTCCAAATCAGTTTTGAAGAAAATACAACCTGACACTCCTAAATTTTGAAATGGACTCCTGCTTTATATAAGGAGGAAGATTCCATTTGGTACAAAAAGGGTTATTAAGTCATTTTATATCCAAAACCCTGTTACATAACAGTGTTCTAAACAGTATTGTAAATAGAGGATCTTACATGAGTGTTAATATATTGTTTAATTTATTAAACAAGTTTCAGAAAAGGGATAAAATGCGAGGCTTTGCCTCGCATTTTATCCCTTTTCCTCAACAAGTTTAATAAATCCATTAATACATGAGCACAAATGCAAGATTCTTTTTATCATATGACATTTAAAATGCACTTTATTCAAAGTCGTTTTTCAAAAATGTCAATACTCCCCCATTAGTAAAGACAACATCGTTAATGAAGTAGTATATGTAACGTTAAGGGGCGTTTCTAACTAATTAACTCACTGGTGGATTATGAAATTTATTACATGGCATTATTACACTCAGACGCGATGTCATATGATAAAAGAGATTTTTGTGTACTACAGGTGTTGTATGATCTGTATATTCACAATTTGTTATATGTTGTGACATTTTAGTGGCCATTTGTGAGAACTTTAGGGATCCAAGAACCGGCATCCATGATATTTTCAGTTCTCAATGCTCTAGGACATCTCCCACTACTTACATACAGAAAACTGGTTCCGTCAACAACACCGATGTATTATGTATGGCATGGAGCTGCATTGGTGAGTACCCTATTTACTGTGTGTATTCAGACAGATATGCCAGTCCCAGATAAGAGGGGGTAGCCACATAATATTCTTATTTCTGGGGTAGCCACATACATTACGATAACACATCCGTGTGATGTAGTGCATTTTTGAACCTCAAAAAAGGTATTTTTTTCTGAAGAAAATTAGTGATATTTTCCTTATTTCTGCTCCAAACATAGGTTTGGGGTGCTCGTTAGAACCGCCTCATTGAGGCGGTTCTAACGAGTACCCACAACCTATGTCTTGGAGCAGAAATAAGGAAAATTGATATTTTCTTTATTTCTGCTCCAAACATAGGTTTGGGGTGCTCGTTAGAACCGCCTCATTGAGGCGGTTCTAACGAGTACCCACAACCTATGTCTTGGAGCAGAAATAAGGAAAATAATGTTTACCCCCGTAAACCCCAGTTTTCTCTATATAAAGTGGGGTTTAGGGGGGGTCTTCATTTCACGGACTTGTTCACGTGATGATATTCTTATTTCTGGGGTAGCCACATAATATTCTTATTTCTGCACAAAAACATTTATTGTTGGTATTCATTAGAAGTGCCTCCATAAATTTTTTACTTGTTCAAATTTCAGAACATGTAAGGAAAGGAGTTGAGGTTTCTGAATACTGGTTAACCAGGCCTCATATTTTTCAGGCATATGCAGGATTTCAGGCTTTTAGAGCTGGAGTTTTTCTTGATTTCAGGCTTTTTGTTTGTTTGTTTGATTTGAGGTTTAACGTCCCAGTCAACACTGTAAAGGTCATTTTGGAGACGTTGCTTCCAATTTTGTGGGACTTTTACCCGACATTGAGATAAAATGACATCTCAATCCCTGTCGCCCAATGAAACCAAAAGGGTTTAATAGCATGGACGGTCCGCCTCGCACCGAGGTTCCTGGACAGGCTTAGATCCTCTAAGCGGTTTACCAGTACTAGTGTGCGGGCCGGATTCAGCTCTGCGTGGAAGCATCATGCAGCCCATATATTTCTTCAAGCCCCTATGGGCGGGGGCGCATAAGGCTTTTTAGATTGTGATTTTTCCTCCTATATTCTGGTATAATGACTGTTAAAGGCTTATCCTCTGAATAAGATTATTTAGCTACACCCATTTCAAACTATTAACCAATTAAATTACTTGATGTAATGTATTTGTTCAATTCACAAACTGCATTACAAACAGTGTAGATCCTGATCAGATGGCTTCTTCAGAAACCATCTGATCTGGATCTACACTGTTTGTAAAGGTAGTGGTTGTCATGTTCAGCAGGATGAGCATTGAGGCTGCGAATTCAGGTCTTTCAGGAATGGAAAAGCTTGGTCAGTATGAGGCCTGTTAATCCATTGTATGCGGGAAACCCCTAAAGGAGTACCTTGGCAAACTGCAGGCCCAGATCAAACGGCACAGAATGCGGCATCTAAGCAGGGCCTGCACTATTTGCTAACAGAATTTTCCGTCAAAAATAGAATGAAAAAAAAAAAAAAAATAGGCCTGACACCTCTTATATGACAGATGGACTTCATATAGCAGTGGAAGAGTCCACTGGCATACATTGGGTTAATACGGTATAATGGAAAAAGAATACAGTATTGTAACAAGGAGATTAACTCAAATTTTGTAAGCAGAAAATGCAGGGTTAAAAAATTTGTGAGCTTGACTTGTTGCATTGCAAAATTGGTAATACAGACTTGTTGCATTACAAAGTTGGGGTGCTGGACTAATTGCATGCAAAATTGGTAAGCTGGACTTGTTGCATTACAAAATTGGTAAGCTGGACTTGTTGCCTTGCAAAATTGGTAAACTGGACTTGTTGCCTTGTAAAATTGGGGTTTGACTTCTTGCATTGCAAAATTGGTAATCTGAACTTGTTGCATTACAAAATTGGTAAACTGGACAAGTTGCCTTGTAAAATTGGAGTTTGACTTCTTGCATTGCAAAATTGGTAATCTAGACTTGTTGCATTACAAAATTGAAAACTGGAATAGTTGCATTGCAATAATGACTTGTTGCATTACAAAATCGGTAAGCTGGACTTGTTGCATTACAAAATTGAAAAACTGGACTAGTTGCATTACAAAGTTGGTAAGCTGGACAAGTTGCATTACAAAGTTGGTAAGCTGGACTTGTTGCATTACAAAGTTGGTAAGCTGGACTTGTTGCATTACAAAGTTGGTAAGCTGGACTTGTTGCATTACAAAGTTGGTAAGCTGGACTTGTTGCATTACAAAGTTGGTAAGCTGGACTTGTTGCATTACAAAGTTGGTAAGCTGGACAAGTTGCATTACAAAGTTGGTAAGCTGGACTTGTTGCATTACAAAGTTGGTAAGCTGGACTTGTTGCATTACAAAATTGAAAAACTGGACTAGTTGCATTACAAAGTTGGTAAGCTGGACTTGTTGCATTACAAAGTTGGTAAGATAGATGTGCAGGGTTTCCAAATTGGTAAGCTGGATGTGCAGGTTTACAAAATTGGTAAATTGGTTTGCAAAAGAGCCGGGCCACAGCATTTCCTACAACTTACGTGTGGACCCAGCAAAGACTCGGATCAGCCCGGGTATCTGTGCAGTCTGATCAGAGTCTTCGTTGTGCGCTCTAAGGATATTTAAGGGCCAAATGCTCCTTCATGCAGCTGCCAGCATGCGAAGTCTCTGGTCAGCCTATATGCATACGCAGGCTGATCTGATTCTTCGCTGGGCGCACATGTAAATTGAAGGAAATGCTGTGCCCCAGCTCATATCATATCGGAATATATTGATGTGGAGGTTGATCTGAGTCCTATGTAAATTGTTGGAAATGCTGTGTCCCAGCTTATATCATATCGGACTTTATTAATTGATTATCCTATATTGCACAAGGTAAACCAATATCCAAAAATCATAAATCATGTTTTTAATTGCGTCAATAACATTATAATATTGATGTGCAGGTTGATCTGATTCTTTGTTGGGGGCACATGTTAATTGTAGGAATTGCTGTGACCTGGCTCATAAAAAGTTATTTGGTAGCATATATTATGTAGGGCAGTATAGTTTTCAGGTAGTGAGGTACTTGAATAGAAAAGTACAGTATACTTTTTACAGGTAGTTTAGCCAGGTGCACTGTAGGTATATCTACATGACTGAGTATATTTACCCATGTGAATATTCAATCAGGTGATTGCATACATATACATCAGGTGGTCAGAGAAGTGGACAAAGACAGTTGTGTCTTGATATTGAAGAAGAAAACAGACATTTTTTCTAAGTTGTGTAATTAACAAGAGTTCAGAGGAAAACTGTAAGTCCAATAATTTACCCTCCTGTGACCTAGTCATGAAATTCTTTGAATTTTTTAATTTGAATATTTTATATAATTTGCGACTTAGAATATTGCACCTGTGTACTGTGTCTGAACTTCAGAGATTTGAGTTAGCGAAATTGCCCTTCCGCTAGGCAAGTTCCATTTTACTTTTGCTTTAGGTGGCTTTTAAGGATATTCTGCAACCAGCATGGCTGAAATAGCACAATGTGCACTTGAAAAAAGAATTTATGAATTTTAGTTTTTTGCAAAGGTTTCAGAGGTTTTTCTCTTATTAGTGTAAAATATAACAGGACAGAGTTTTCTCAAGACATTTCTTTTGTTTTAGACTTAGAACTAACTTGTTTATGAATAAATAAAAAATGTATTGTAACTTGTGTATGAGTAATTGCATAGGGAAGGTGCACCTGGACATAATTTTTCCTAAAACAGCTCCAATAGTGAATATTTAATTTTCGTTCACGTGGTGTGTAGAAAATTTCAAACCAAAATTCATCATGGCTGAACTTCTGGGGATGTGTTTACACGCACGTTCACGTTCATATTGACGAAATCATATTGGGATTGCCAAGGTAATTGATATAATCTGAAACCCCAAACATAGATCCTTAAAATGGGACCATTCAATTTTCACAGAGGAACTATCAAATACTAACATTTTGTTTGGTATGTTACTTGGTTGGTTTGTTGTGTAAAAAATTTTCGGCAAGGAGCCGTACAACACCCTAGCTTAAACATGAGATTATTACGCCAAGGCACTTTTGTATTAGTGAAAGATAGTGTGATTTTTACGTCATGTTTACATTATTGCAATAAATTTATATACATTATGAAATCTATTAGAATTCCAAGAGTTGTCACCGACAAATGAAAATTTAACACATTTGTTCAATATATTCCCCATATTTGCATTATTTGCTGGCTCCCAGCTTGCACATTGTCAATATTGGAAAAACAGGTAACCAGACCCCCCTGACCTTTTAAGGTCAAGGGGTCTGGTTACCTGTTTTTCCAACGCTGATAACCTTCAGACTAGGAACCCGCAGCTAATGCAAATAAGGTGAATACTTTGGAATCTACTTTTCACGCGTAATTCGACTAAAGGAAGAGCACTTTTGTAGAAATGCTGCTTTCCGGATGAAATAGAGTACAGTAATTTTAAACAAGTATGACTTTTACAAGACTTTTATCATTGCTCAAAACAGGAGAAATGTGTCGGAGAAAAAAAGTAAAAACTAGAGTTAGATTATTTGAGAATCTGTTATGGTGGCTCTGCTTATAATCCTTTTAATGTTATTTTGGAATTGTGTGTGTTGTACCATAAATTATCAATATATCATTGTTAGACCTCGAACAGAATCTATCTAGATTAGGGCATTTGTATGCAGACCAATTTGTGAAAGTGTATAATAGGGGTTTTCAGATTTTTCCATCAATCTTTCAGTTCTTAACCCTTTTTGTACCAAATGGAATCTTCCTCCTTATAAATAGCACAAGTCCATTTTAAAATTTAGTGGTGTCAGGTTGTTTTCTTCAAAATGTATTTGGAAAATGGCTGAACTTTTTGCAAACAGTGTAGGCCCTGATCAGACGCCGTGTACTGCGGCGTCTGATCTGGGCCTGCACTGTTTACCAACTACCCGTTTTTGGGGTTTCCGGTACTAAATGGGTTAAGAGACTCAAAATCTGTATTTTAGGGATAGAGAAAACATCACTGATTTTTCCCTGAAAAATGCTTTTCGAAGAACCATTAAAGATAGTCTATGTGTCTTCATGTATATGTGTATTTTCTTAATGATATTCAGGGATACATACTAACAGGGGCCCAGTCACCAGAGATGCCTAAATTTTTGCCTGGGTGCCTAAGTTTCGAATAAAAATGCCTATTAACTTAATGTAAAATTTGGATTTATGGCAGTGTGGGTGCCTAAAGCTAAATGCTTAGTTTGTACCCCTGACATTGTTATTTTAGGTTGCAGTAAATGCCTGGACATGGTCTACAATATTTCATTCAAAGGACACAGATTTTACAGAGGTAAGATATCTATCATCATGATCCTAAGTATTGGGACAGATAGGCCAAAGCAAACAGTGCAGTCTGATCAGTGTCTACACTGTTTGAAATTGTCTGTACCTTTTGGACTCCTTGCTCGATCGGGAAACAAATTTGTCAAAAAGTTTTGAGAATTACAAGTCCTTAAGGGAGACTGCATTTTTAGCTCACCAGAGCCGAAGGCTCCGGGGGAGCTTATAGGATAGGCAGTTGTCCGTCGTCTGCGTCTGCGTCTGGTGACGTCAACACTTTTAAACGACATTTCCTCTGAAGCCGCTATGCCGATTGGGCCCAAATTTCATCTGTAGCATCTTTGGGTTGGGGGATTGAAAGTTTGTGTTTTTTATGAAATTCGGCTCATTAGTTTGGTTGCTATGGCAACTTAGTTTCCATAGACTTATAGTGGGGAAAATTGAAAAATGGCATTTACTGCCAAGCCGCTGTAGATATTTTGACAAAACTTTCATAGAAATATTCCTTAGGCAATCTACTATCTGCCATATGATTTTAGGCCTACTGCTCATTTGTATTGGTTGCCATGGAAACCAAATTGAAAAAAATAGAAAAAAAAAATACTTAAAAAATCATCTCCTCAGAAACCGTATGCTCTATGAGGCTGAGAGTTTATGAAAATATTCACCATATTTGCCTTTACAGGTTTTGTGTTTTTTATGAAATTCGATTCTTTAGTTTGGTTGCTATGGCAACTTAGATATTCCATAGACTTATAATGGGGAAAATTGAAAAATGGCATTAACTACAAAGCCTTTGCAGATATTTTGACAAAACTTTCATAGAAATGTTCCTTTAGTAAACATCTCTCAGCAATATGCTTTTATGTCAACCTGGGGGTCCAGTAGGTTGTGCCGGGGCCATTCCCCGCCCCAAGTACTTCATAAAATGCCTTATATCTCGGAAACCTTACAGATCCCCACCACTAAACCATATATATTCTTGTTCCTTATGATAAGGTGCATTAAGTGACACCAACCTGGGGATCCCCAGGATGTGGCGGGGACATGCCCCACCCCCTCCACTTCATAAAATGCCATTTATCTCAGAAACCATTCAGATCCCCACCCGTAAAGGGTATATATTCTTGTCTCTTATGATAAGACACACTCAGTGACACCAACCTGGGGGTCCCCCAGGATGTGCCTGGGCCATGCCCCACCTCTCCATTTCACAACAGGCCCAATATTCCAGAAACCTAACAGATCCAAACCCCTAAATGAAATATATTTTTGTTCCTTATGATAAGTTGCATTCAGTGACACCAACCTGGGAGACACCCGGTATGTGCCGGGGACATGCCCAACCCCCTCCACTTCATAAAAGGTTGCATCTGCCCATAGGGGCTTGAAGTAATATATGGGCTGCATGATGCTTCCACACAGAGCTGAATCCGGCCCCCACTGGTAAACCGCTTAGATCTAAGCTTGTCCAGGAACAGCGGTGCGAGGCGGACCATCCATGCTAATAAACCCTATTGGTTTCATTGGGCGGCAGGGCTTGAGATGTCATTTCATCTTAATGTCGGGTAAAAGTCCCACAAAATTGGAAGCAACGTCCCCGAAATGACCTTTACAGTGTTGACGGGGACGTTAAACCTCAAATCAAACAAACAAACAAAACTTAATAAAAGGCTGAATATTCCAAAACCTTACAAATCCCAACCCCTAAACCATATATATTCTTGTTCCTTATGATAAGAAGCATTAAGTGACACCAACCTGGGGGTCCCCACAGATGTGCCCGGGACATGCCCCACCCCCTCCACTTCATAAAATGCCATTTATCTCAGAAACCATTCAGATCTCCACCCCTAACCATATATATTCTTGTTCCTTATGTATGATAAGACGCATTCAGCGACACAAAGCTGAGGGTCCCTCGGGATGAGCCGGGGGTCTCGCCCACACCCTCCACTTCATAAAAGGCCAAATATTTCAGAAACCTTACCGATCCCCAGCCCTTAACCATATATATTCTTGTTCCTTGTGATAAGTCACATTCAGTGACACCAACATAGGGTTCCCCCAGGGCTTGCCCGGGCCATGCTCCATTCTTCAACTTCACAAAAGACCATACATCTGAGAAACTGTTCAGAGCCCTACCCCTAAGCCATATATATTCTTGTTCCTTATGATAAGATGCAGTCAGTGACACCAGCATGGGGTCCCCCCTGTGGTGCCACGGGCCATGCCCCACCCCTTTACTTCATTAAAAGCCATATATCTCAGAAACCGGTCAGATCCCCACCCCTCAACCATATATATTCTTGTTCCTTATGATAAGACCCCACTTCATAATAGGCCATATATCTCAGAAACTATTCAAATCCCCACCATATAATCACTTATATTCTTGTTCATTGTTATTAGACACATTCAGTCAACTCATCTTGTGGGGTCTGCAGGCGCCATTTCTCTTCCATCCACGTCATAAAAGGGCCTCATATGTCAGAAACTGTTCAGCATTAGGTTGCAACAATCTTGGGCTTTTCTGGAATCCACCATGCCCGAATCCCTTCACTGCTTAAAAGGCCTTACATCTCAGGAGCCATACATATCCCACTGCAAAAACCATATATGTCTCTGTTCTTTTTTATAAGACACATTTAGTGACACCAACCAGGGCTCCATTGGGTTCATGCCCCACCCTCTCTACTATATAAAACACCTAATATTTCAGATACAGTCCACATGAGTGCTCATTTGGGAATTGGGAGACTTTATGATTGGTAGATTAAAATCATACCATGTTAAAATACATGTCTGCCATTGGGCAATGCCCATCTGAGCTCCGGTTTATGAAATTTGGCTCTTTGGTTTGTTTGCCATGGCAAGTTAAGAGTTTCCAAGGGGAAAATTGAAAAATGACATTTAGGCCTTTCAAGATATTTTGTCAAACTTACATAGAAATGTTCCTTTAATAATGTTCTTTTAGGCCTATTGGTTGCCACAGATGGGAAATTGTCAGTTGTCATCTGTTGTCCTGCAACAACACATTCAAGCGACATCAGATCTCTGAAGCCACTAGGCTGATTGGGTCCAAATTTTATCTGTAGCATCCTTGGGCACAGGGCTTCCATGGTTAATTAAAATACTTTGCTGCCAGTCGGCAGTGCCCCCTGAGCTCTGGTGAGCATAGTGGCCCATGGGCCTCTTGTTAGAACTAGTATCTGTATACACTGTATTCCCTGATTTTTGTGGTAAAAATGATTTAAGTATGGCATGAAATTCCTGGATATTTTCACCAGCCCGGGCAGCTTTTACCCAACTCTTGTCGGAGGGTCCTACACATTTTGCAAGCACTGTATTACGATCCCTGGCCGTCGGGTCTTGAAGAAATAGATGGGCTGCATGGTGGTTCCACCCTGAGCTGAAACTGACCGCACACGAGCACTGGTAAACGGCTAAGAGGATCTAAGCCTGCCCAGGCAAAGCTGTGCGAGTCGTACCATCAATGCTTATAAACCCTATTTGATTCATGGGGCGTCAGGGCTTGAGATGTCATTTCATCTCAATGTTGGGTAAAAGTCCCACAAAATTGGAAGCAACGTCTCCAAAATGACGTATACAATGTTGATGGGATGTTAAACCACAAATCAAACAATATATTTAACTGTCCATATTAGACTATTCATATAGAAATTCACCATATAAAATAAAAGTAAAATTAAATAAGTTTCTGTATGCACTGTATTCCCTTATTTTTGCAGTAAAAACGATTTAACCCTTGTCCTGCTGAGCCCGGATATGGCTTACCTTTCAAACAATGCATATCCAGATCAGATGGCCATCTGATCAGGATCTACATTGTCATTCAGATTATGAATTTGTTACAATAATTTGCATCAAGTAATCTGATTGGTTGATAATCAGTAATGGGTGTGGCATATTCAAGGTTAGGCGGTCAAAACCAGGGGCGGTTTAAACCGGCGGTTTTAACCGGTTAAAACCGTCCCTGTCAATACTCCCAGAGTGGTCAATACTGGTCGATTGAAATATTGAGTGGTCAATTGAATAATTTTAGTGTTGAAAAGGCAAAGCTGCTGAAACTATTTTGAAGTTTTGGTCTCTTTGCTGGAGGTTAATAATTTAATAGAGTTTCAGGTTCAGATGTTATTTCTTCAAGTGGCCTCTTAGCAAAACTTTCTGGCTTTTTTAGTCCTAGGCATTTTGGTCTATGACTCATCAGTCCTAAGACCTTAGCACTAACTTCAACACCTTGCACTGTTTGGTTGTTGTTGTTTTTTTTGTTTTTTTTTTCCTCCAAAATAGTGAAGAAGTTCCAAATTGGGTCTTAAGGTTTCATTCATTTTCCACACCTCCAGTAATAGCTTGATGATAAGTTACTGTCAATATTGCATATAAATCAAAATTTCACACATTAGGAATAGAGCCTGGTGTCAGTTTATAATACCCCTATTAGGGACATGTAATTGGTCAATTTAGCAATTAGATCTTTGCCGCACCCACTGCAGTGGCATGGGTTAGTCTGTTTTGACAGCAATTTACAGGTGTTGCAGATACTTTGAAATATTCAAAGACATCAGTGAATCTTAAAACATAGTTTGGTTAATAAATTACAGCATTTTACAGATGAACTACTTCACAGGCCTAAAATTAATGACAGGTGTATTTCACACGTTTGTCAACATATGTATTGACAATTTTCTGCAATAACATCAAAATTATATGTGAACTTCTTTAAAATTTTATGATCTAAGATTATGTTAAATAATTGATATTTTCAAAGTTAAAGAGGGAAGAAGATTTGTGCGGGGAAAGAGGTGAGTGGGTCAATCTGGTACAACAATTTTTGTTTTCTGTGTCAGACAAAATAGGACCTTTCATAAAGCCTTCCAAATCCATGGTACATTCAGCTTATTCATATTCCTGTAAATAAAAATATGAACAATCAATCTAACCTATAAAAGAAAAATTATAAAGATTGTTTGATTGAAAAGAACAGGCCTGTCTACAGTTCAGTGAGTCAATCCAACCTCTTCATTTGACCAGCAATAATGTCTTTTGACTTTTGAATTGTTTTGATCAAATAAAAAATACCTCAAACAATTACTGTTATTAATAAAAAACTATTTTGACTTGTTCAGTGATGGAAATATAGTCTAACACCAGGTAAATGATGTAGGGGGAAAGCTTTTAAGACCAGTTTAGCAACAGGACAGAGGCATATACTCCAGTGAATTTATTGACCACCAATCGACCAGTAATGACCGGTTAAAACCGGTTTTAACCACCGGCCCGGTCAATACTCATATTGACCAGCTTTTTGCCAACCTTGGGCATATTTGAATATTCAGCAGGACAAGGGTTAAGTACTGCATGAAATACCTGGATATTTTCACCATATTTTCTGTTGGGAGGGTCCTACACATTTTGCAAGCACTGTATTCATAGCCTGTCAGTGTGCAAAATTAACCCTTATCTTGCTGTTCACGACAACCCCTATCTTTGCAAACAGTGTAGATCCAGATCAGATGGCTTCTGGAGAAGCCATTGGATCAGGATCTACACTGGAATTCAGTTTATGAACTTGTAGCAATAAATTACATCAAGTACATGTAATTTGATTGGTTGATAGACACAAATGGGTGTGGCTTAAATGAGTATTCAGCAAGATAAGGGTTAAGTAAGCTGGTGCATGACAAAATTAACCATCACCATGCTGAATCTTTTAACCTGCTACACTCCTCCCCAGTTTTCAGCCATTTGTGTTGCATGATTTACATTGTTAACATGGATTCACAAGCACAATGGAAAACTACAGATCCTGATTGCCGGCCTCGGTACCTCAGTAGGACTGGTGATTAGGAGGACACAGGTTCGATACCTGCAGGGGTTGGCAACATTCTTTCTTGGAGATTGATCATGAAATCTTTTCTACGGTCATTCTCTCACTTGTCAGTTTCTGGCAAAAGAATGTGCACTGTAGTGGTTAACCGTTTTTGTATAAGCCTGCCCAAGAAAAGTGTGGATAAGTAAACTGACCGGCTCAAAAATGACCTAAATAGTATTGACTGGGCTGTTAAACCCCAATTCAAAGAAAACAAATACAGATTCTGATCAGCTGGCTGTGAAGTGTATCTATATTGTTTCCTAAACCGGATATATACAGGTTTATAAGGGCTTCCATGTCTTAATTGGGAAGAGCGCTGACTCCTAATCATCAGGTCTCTCACCATTGTGGTTTGGCCTTACCTGGGCCATGTGAGCTTCTGATTTCTGCAACCGAAGGTCAGATGATTTATCTCGGGTACTATGGTGTTTGCTCACCATTGATAAATGAGTGAAATAATCTTGAAAGGGCTGTAAAACCAAATAAAAACTAGAGCGCACAGTCGATGGCAAGCCATCGCAAATCCCCACGTTTTCTCCACAGTAGGTCAAAATTTGACCTTTTGACCCCTCCCCTGGGGGCAGGGACAAAAAAAATATGTGCTCTTGCGCAAGCCATTCATGTAAGCAACTCGCATACCAAATTTGGTTGAATTCCGGCTAACGGTTTAGGAGGAGATAGCCGGACAGACAGACAGACGGACGGACGGACGGAGGCGATATCAATATCCCCACTTTTCGTTGAAAAATGTGGGGATAAAAATGGCATGGTGAGTGTTAACAGGAAGACATTGTGATAAGGAATGATTCCAATCAGACAGCGATCAGCCTGCTCATCTGCACAGTCGGATCTGAGCCTTTGTTGTGAGCCTTTAATATGTAGCCTCTGTTTGATCCAAAGAGCTCGAATCGAAATCTTGTACCCAGTTGTTCAAAACTAACAAGGTCGTTAGTTAATACCATTAAAACTTTGAAACATTGAATATTTTTGTATAGTAAACCAACTCCAACATAAAATAATTTTTATCATGTATTAACATCAATATTTCACCATCATGACTTCATTATGGCTTATACAGTAATATTTTTGCTGAAAAAATGTGAGTGGCTTTTGCATTTGCAAAAGCCACTCACATTTTTTTCAGCAAAAATTCAGCTGTATTACATACTGTATCTGCTAGAATAGTTAGCATGCTGGCAACTAACTAGCTCGTTTTGCTTAAGATGGTTTGAAAAATTGGACCCTGGATGGTTATACTGGCTGATCGGAGTCTTTTCTAGTCACCAGGGTCATCTGGTAGGTTTTCTTAAGCTCTCTACGGCCTCCATGGCCTAGTGGATAAGAATGCAGGCTCTTAATCATTAGGTCTCTCAACGCTGTGGGTTCGAGTCTGGCTCGGGTCACATGTGAGATGCCAAGTTTTGCAATTGAAGGTTAAGTGGGTTTTCTCTATGTACTCCGGTTTTTGCCTCTGATGGATGATCAGCTTGATATAATCTTAACCCCCCCCCCCCCCCCCCCCCCCCCCCAAAAAAAGGAAATTCTTAAGCTCTGACTTGTTTTCTTTTCAGCATATGGATTACTTCTGTGCCTTCTCAGTTGTCATGTACAGCACCTTTACACTTGCCTGCAGGTATACCACAGTCATTGGGGTAGTCTGACTGATTTGAGGTTTAACATCCCCGTCAACACTGTAAAGGTCATTTTGGAGACGTTGCTTCCAATTTTGGGGGTAGGGAAGGGTAATACACCACAACCACTAAAGGGGAACGGGGACACCTGACATATTTTTTTTAGCCATTTTTAAAGGGAGACAACTTTTGGGACTTCCTGATTGCTTTTCTATAAGCCCTGTCCCACTGAAAAAGGGGTCTACTCTTGAAGGAAAGAAATTGCTCCTTAGGAGCAAATTCTTTCCTTTAATAGTTGACCCCTATTGACATGGGAGACAAAAATACTTTGAGGAGTTGCCTCCCCTGAAGGTGTTCCCATTCCCCCTTAAAAACACTGTTGTTGTGATCCAAATCAGAAAACTTTTACATCCAAAACAAAAATGTTTAGATTATAGCAAAGTGACCATTTGATGGTCATTTTTTTCTTTACAAGCTCTACATTTTTAGATTATATACAAAAATCACCATTTTATGATCAATTTTCTATTCAATCAGTACATATCTGGCATCCATCTTTAAATCATGTGATATCCAAACATGTGTTATAATGAACAGTGTTATAGAGGAGTTTCTGTGTTGTAAGCCATAAGGGGAGAATTGTCTTTAAAATTGTCATTTAGTAAAATGTCCATGGGAGTGAAGTTTTTACCCTACTACCAATTTTCCTTGAAATCCACCCCTATAAAATTGGCTTAAGCTTTCATTGTCATTGTTAACTCTTTATCTTGCTGTTCACGACAACCCCTACCTTTGCAAACAGTGTAAATCCAGATCAGATGGCTTCTGAAGAAGCCATCTGATCAGGATCTACACTGTTTGACATTCAATTTATGAATTTGTAGGAATAAATTGCATCAAGCAATTTGATTGGTTGATAGACAGAAATAGGTGTGGCTTAAATGAATATTCAGCAAGAGAAGGGTTAAGCTTCCACAGAAACCATTTCAGTGTCCAATTCTCCATCATTATGTACATTTCGAGCGATTTGATTGGTTGAAATAGATTTGTAGGTCGATAAATTCCATGAGCAAAAATCTCAGATCTGTTTCACATATCAAGAGGTAGTAATATAACGTGGCGTCAATGAGCAAGTTTAGAATCCATATGTTATGTCATTGTCTATAAACGTTTGATTTAAAGAGGAAAACTTTTGAAAGCGTACATGTTAGAAGACCTGAGTTTATAGAGTTGATGTTTTTTCCCTTGGACTTCTTTCAAAGATGGCAGCTTCTAATTGAATAATCATTCCGCCATGGCTTTTGTTAAGTTCATTCTTACACTTTCGAAATAATTCCTAAAATGGACCATTTTGTGGCATTTTTAACATTTCAATGACAAAGTTGAAATTATAAGGAATGAATTACAATTTTTGTGGATTTTATCAATGTGTAAACTTCGGGGAATCACTCATGAAGGGCTTCATGCAGTTTGAGTGGTTCGCCGGAGTTAACATGTCAATAAAATCCACAAAAATTTGGGCTTCTTGCAGTTTGTGAGTGATTCGCTGGAGTTAACGGATAAAATCCACAAATATGAAATTCATTCCTATAATGGTGTTTTATAATGTTGTTGAGTGATTTTATGCAAGTTTACACATGGAAATACGTTATTACATTAAGACGTGACTTTCAACATTCATCATATGGGCCCCGTCAAGCGATTTTGGTACTTATCGCCTATGCGAGCAGCGAAGGTTCTGGCGAGACTGCGCGGATGCGCAGTCTCGCCAGAACCTTCGCTGCTCGCTCATACAAGCATTGAATCAAGTGGAACCTTCAGACAGAAAGCCATATCCCTGGCCCCTCTGAATGGCTGGGCATGCGCAGTTAAAATTTGTCATGACGGAATGCTCGAAGACACAAATTCGCTTGGCGGGGCTCATATGATAAAAATGAAATGTCTTAAAAAGTCCCTTTTCATAGGAATTGGTTATGAGTAAAGATTCAACCAGCCATATCTTTTATTTTTCATTGCCTTAACTACAAAGAAAATTTTTCAGGGATCTGAATAACAGAATATAGATAAACCCTATTTGTTTTATTCGGCAGCAGGGCTTGAGATGTCATTTTATCTCAGTGTTGGGTAAAACTCCCACAAAATTGGAAGCAATGTCTCCAAAATTACCTAAATGGTATTTATGGGTATGTTAAACCTCAATTCAGACAAACTTAGATTGGACAGTGTTGTAACTTTTTGTCATGTAAATAAATGAAATGTAAAACGCAACTTCATTTTTATGTAATTGTGTTACTACACTGCTTACAATATTAGTACTACAGTTTAATGTTTAGGATAAAATCCTTTTGCTCATCGAATAGGTCATTAACCTAAACCATCTGTGAGAAGAGGCATTGGTGTAATTTCTATCTATGCATTACCCAGCAAAGACTGATCAGAAAGTGTGAATGCGCAGTCTGATCGGAGTCTTTGCTGGGCACAAATATTCAAAGCCAAATGTTTCTATATGTTCATTCCATTTATCATATTACGTCGCGTCTGAGAGTGAAATAACGCCATAATCCACTAGTGAATATGCAAATTAGTTAGATGCACCCCGTAATGTAACTCAGTTGACCCCCTTAATATCATCGCATTTACTAATAGCGAAATATTGCCATTTTTGTAACCAATTGTGAATATAGTAAATACATTGTTAGTGTCTAATAATAATATATAATGGGTGAGCCTTAGACAATTTTATAGGGGCGAGCTTTAGCTAGCCCCTATAAAATTGTCGTGGCGAACCGATTATATTTTATTATTACAGACACTAATCATGTATTTAGTTTATACCGCAATTCAAAACAATCAAGGGGTTTTGCAATAATTTTGCAAATTTAAGCAAAAAAGACAGCATACAGTGTGGCATGTTAAACGACATACAGTGCCATGGCGCGCACACATAGTATAAAGTGACGTCAACGAGTGCAAAGTTTCTGACTTCACCGCGCCACAAAGACATAGGAAACAACTTGAACGCTCAAATAAGTTTCTCAGGGCTTTACATTCGGTATGAAAATCTGCAACTAAATAGTTTATTTAAGCTTTAGAAATTATTTTTGAGGTTGAGACGCAACTGCAGTAGCAGTGCGCAGTTATTCCAACGGGCCATTCAAACCAGGAAAGGCCGAGAAGGTAAGAATTTAGCTGAAATTTCTAAAAATCTGTTCAAAGAATTATTGCAAAGATTTTATCTTGCAGTTTCGTTGTTTTCCCATGTATAAAAGGTTGCATGTTATTGTTTCCACTTGTAAATTAGTGACCTGAAAAGTAGGTCCGGTCTATAAACTGTCACTAGGTGTATTATAGGTCAGTAGAAATGATGCTTCCACGCAGAGCTGAATCAGGCCCGCACACTAGTACTGGTAAATCGCTTAGAGGATCTAAGCCTGTCCAGGAACCGCGGTGCGAGGCGGAATGTCCATGCTAATAAACCCTATTGGTTTCATTGGGTGACAGGGCTTGAGATGTCATTTCATCTCAATGTCGGGTATAAGTCCCACAAAATTGGAAGCAACGTCTCCAAAATGACCTTTACAGTGTTGACGGGGACGTTAAACCTCAAATCAAACAAAAAAAAAACTACCGATTATAGCGTGCATTTACTCGACCCCCTTTATTAGGTTACTAGAATGGCTGATTGCGGTATAAAAAATGTGTTTTAAATGTTGTATGATAAATAGAATCTTGCATTCGTGCTCGTATTATTCAGTTTAGGAAAAGGGATAAAATGTTTGGCGTAGCCTTACTTCCGAGCTCGGCAAGCCTCGCGATTCTACAAGCGTTCTCGAAGCCTTGCCTGATAAACTTGATATAAAAAGACGTGTTCTATTTACAGAGTCCTTGGAACTGAAGAGAAGAGAAGAATTCTGGCTGTTGGTGTGGCTTGTTTGATATTTTATGCTAAACATATTCACTATTTAGCATTTGTTCATTTTGAATATGGATACAATATGCAAGTTAATATAGGTGTAGGTATGTATGCAGAACTTTCAATTTAAGGGGAATGGGATCACCCAGTACATTTTTCTGCCATTTTTCAAAGGCAGACAACTTTCAGGACCTCCTGTTGGCTTTTCTATAAGACCTGTCTCACTGAAAAAGGGGTCTGCTCTTAAAGGAAAGAATTTGCTCCTAGGGAGCAAATTCTTTCCTTTAAGAGTTGACCCCTATTGTCATTAGACACAAAAATACTTTTGCAGGAGTTGTCTTCTCCTGAAGGTGTATCCATTCCCCTTAAGATGACAGCATGAGTGACACAATGTTTTTCTGACCGGTGAACAGGAGGTTGCAGGGGCGATCCCCTCTAGATCTGCAACTGTCTTTCACGGTGATTAATTGTGACAACTTTTCTACGATCATTCTCTCGCTTCCACTAATTCATGAAGGGGCAGACCTTGGGTTCTTGTGAAAGAATGCACTGTACTGGTTAACCGCTTAAGTATAAGCCTGCCCAGGAAAAATGGGTTAGGTAAACTGGCTGTCTTGATATGACCTTAATTATAGACTGGACCATAAAACTCCAAATCACTCGGCCATTTTCCAAATAAATTTTTAAGAAATCACAACCTGACACCCCTAAATTTTGAAATGGACTCCTGTTATATATAAGGAGGAAGATTCCATTTGGTACAAAAAAGGTTAAAAGGGACTAGCCCTGCCCAGGAAAAATTTGGTTAGTAGCTTAAGGGATCAGCTCAACAGGACTTTAAATTATGGTGTGGATGGCGATGCTAAGCTACAAAAGACTAACATGCAGTTTATGAAGAAATAACAAAAAAATTACTATTGCTCTCCAAAACTTATCTGGGGATGTCTATGGGTATGTACAGGGATTTTGTTGTGATTGTCCGAAGAGTTCTGGCCAGTCAGGACAAAATGTCCTGAAATAATTTTGGATTCTTCTTAACATTAATATTCTTGTCAGAATCGATATTGTTAAATAAGTGGTAACATTGACTATTTTAGTAGAAGAAAATTTTGTTTTTTTCAAACTTTTCCAAATGAAATTCAGTATGGTTCGATAAATAATGCTGTCCCGACAATTTGTCTGAACTGCATTTTGAGCCAGTAGAATACCTGATGTACCAAAATACACATACAGTGAAATTCCTATATTAAGACCACCTTTGGGGCGGTTCAAAAGTGGTCTTAAAGACCACTTTTGAACAGACTTTAAGACCACTTTCGAACAATCCAAAGGTGGTCTCATTAGGAGACACTGGGTGTAGATAACAAAGAATAACTAAAACCTCAATAAGCTTTTTACGCCCCCGCCCATTGGGGCTTGAAGAAATAAATGAGCTGCATGATGCTTCCACGCAGAGCTGAAACCTACCGCACATGAGTACTGGTAAACCGCTTAGAGGATCTAAGCCTGCCCAGGCAAAGGGCAGCGAGTCGGACCGTCCATGCATATAAACCCTATTGGTTGCATTGGGCGAAAGGGCTTGAGATGTCATTTCATCTCGATGTCTGGTAAAAGTCCCATAAAATTGGAAGCAACATCTCCAAAATGACTTATACAGTGTTGATGGGGATATTAAACCTCAAATCAACCAACCATTTAACAGGTTAGGTCAACAGGACTTTAGATGTTGATGGCGATGTCAAACTACAAAACGGATTAACATGCAGATTATGAAGAAATAAGAAAAAATTATGATTGCTCTCCAAAATTTAGCTGGGGATGTGTACGAGTATGTACCAAATACACATGCACATACGACTAATTTCCAAAGACCGAACGTGTCATTAGGAGACACTGGGTGTAGAAAACACAAAGAATAACTGTTTCCGCCCCCGCCCATCGGAGCTTGAAGAAATAGATTGGCTGCACGATGCTTCCATGCAGAGCTGAAACTGACCGCACACGAGTATGGGTAAACGGCTTAGAGGATCTAAGCCTGCCCAGGCAAAGCGGTGTGAGTTGACCGCCCATGCTTATAAAGCCTATTGGCGACATGGCTTGAGATGTCATTCCATCTCAATGTCGGGTAACAGTCCCACAAAATTGGAAGCAACGTCTCCAAAATGACCTTTACAGTGTTGACGGGGATGTTAAACCTCGAATCAAACAAACAAAACCAAAATACACATACAGTAAAATTCCTATATTAAGACCACCTTTAGGGCTTTTCAGAGTCCCAAAGATGGTCTCATTAGGAGACACTGGGTGTAGAAAATTCAAAGAATAGCAGTAAACTTTTAAAAGCAGATTTAGTCGTATTTTAAGTGGTCTTACTAGAGGAATTTTGGGCCTCCGTGGCCTAGTGGTTAAGAGCACTGACCTTAAACATTAGGTCTCTCACCGCTGTGGGTTCGAGCCTCGGTCAGGTCACGTGAGACACCAAGTTCTGCAACGGAAGGTCAGGTGGTTTTACTCCGGTTTTCGCATACCTCTGATTAACGATCAATATGAGTGAAATAATCTTGAAAGGGCCGTAAAACTAACCCCCCCCCCCCCCCCCCCAAAAAAAAAAACTAGCGGAATTTTATTGTACTTTGTTTCATCTGTAGAATGTGCTTTATTTGATTTTCCAGCATTATTCAACATGATTGGTTGGTTTTCTTGGTGTGCTTGGAGGAGAAAAGAACAGCGATATGTCTGGAAGTGTGTAGCATCTATAGTTGGTATACAGCTGTTGCTAGGGCTAGAGCTAGGTGATTTCCCGCCGTTATTGTGGACGTTTGATGCTCATTCACTATGGCATGCTGGGACAGCACCGCTATGTTTACTATGGTATAGGTATGTGAAAGTTATGTCCGATTTCGCCCCCCCCTTTTGCACCCATAGCTATTTCGCCCCCAAAGTCTGGGGCCAGTTGTTCAAAGTATCGTTAGCTTAACGAGCTCGTTTGTGGTCATATTGTTAACTGTTCTAGGAAGTTTAATATTCAAAATTTTGGTATTTTTGCTGAAAAAAATGTGAGCAGCTTTTGCAAATGCAAAAGCTGCTCAAATTTTTTCAGCAAAAATATTAACATATTTGCCATAATAAATGATCAAAGTTTTAACGATACATTAACTAAGGGCGTCGTTAGTTTTGAACAACTGGCCCCAGGGCTTTAAGTTTTTATACCCCCATTTTGTAAAAACGGTCTTATTGTATGGGGTCGGCATCTGTAAGTCTGTAAACTTTTCGTTTCCGGATAACTCTTACAGTTTTCATCCGATCAAGCCGAAACTTGGTAGGTAGTAAGACCATGACTTGGTGTAGTGCATATTGTTTTGAGGTTATGGTCCACCAAATATTCACAGAGTTGTGCCCCCTTGAAAAGTTTTTCGTTTTCGGATAACTCCTACAGTTTTCATCCTATCAAGCTGAAACTTGGTAGGTAGGAAGACCATTATCTGATGTAGAGCATATCATTTCGAGGTTACGGTCCACAAAATATTTACTGAGTTATGCCCCTTAGAACATCTTTGTAAACTTACGTTTCCCGATAACTCCTACAGTTTACATTCGATCAAGCTGAAACTTGGTAGATAGTAAGACCATGACCTGGTGTAGCGCATATCATTTTGAGGTTACAGTCCACCAAATATTCACGGAGTTGTACCCCTTTGAAAATTTTTGTAAAATTTTTAGTTTCTGGATAACTCATCCTACAGTTTTCATTTGATAAACCTGAAACTTAGTAGGTAGTAAGACCATGACCTGATGTAGTGCATATTCTTTCGACGTTCTAGTCCACCAAATATTTGCAGTGTTATGCCCCTTTGAGTATTGCTGTAAATATTTTGTTTCCAGATAACTCCTACAATTAACATTCGATCAAGCTGAAACTTGATATATAGTCAGACCATGATGTGGAGCAGGGCATATTGTTAGGGCCCCACTATTGCTCAGCTATATTGCTGTTGTCCATGTGTTTGTAACACCTTAACCTAAAAATGTCTCCTGAAAGGAGTTGAGGTGTCCAAATAATTAGGATAAATATGGCAGTTGTTGCAAGCTATTGAAGTACATGTTGACATTTTGTTATCACTCCTAATAATTCAATATGGCAAAAAACTTGACAGTTTGTTGTTATGCCTGCTGTTATAATGGCTAGATATAGAAGTCCAATTTTCCCTCCGTTTGTTCAAATGTTTTTCCGTTTGTCAAACCGTCAAGATTACAACCACCCTAATGTCCATTCTAATGGTCAAGTGTCTTTCACTATTAGAGAAGCCTCCGTGGTGCAGTGGTAACGCTACTCGCCTTATAAATCTGGGATCGCAGGATCGATTCCGGACTTCTCCAGACTTTCGGATGAGTCTTTAAACGGAGGTCCCGTCTCCGTATGACCTTAGCTGTTGGTGGGATGTAAATCTAAAACTCACTCACTCTTTCACTATTAGAGTTTCATTATTGGTACTGGGTATAAACTTGTATCTAGGGATGCTAACTTAAATGCTGGCATCCATATTTGACCTTGTCCTTTATTTCATGGTTCACTGACTCTGCATTACGAAAACACGCCTATACAAATACATTGTAACCTTTATCGCCGAAAAAATAAAAAAAAAAATAAGTGGAAAATTGTGATATTTTTCTTATTTCTGCTCAAAATATAGATTGTGAGTACTCGTTAGAACCGCCTCAATGAGGCGGTTCTAATGAGTACCCACAATCTATATTTTTCTTATTTCTGCTCAAAATATTGATTGTGAGTACTCATTAGAACCGCCTCGATGAGGCGGTTCTAACGAGTACCCACAATCTATATTTTAGAGCAGAAATAAGAAAAATAAGGTTTACCCCTGCAAACCCCAGTTTTACTATATAAAAGTGGGGTCCAAGGGGATCAAAATTATATAGGCGTGTTTTCGTGATGTGAACATTTGTGACCAGCCTAGCGTTCACCCAACTGGTCAATTTTATTTCTTAAGAACTGCAAGGTACTTGGTACAAACTTCTATCAAATGATGGCAACTTTTATGCAAGCCTCCATATTTGACCTCAACCTATATTTCATGGTTCACAAACTTTGTAAACACATTTGTTACCACCCTAGTGTTCACACAAATGGTTAAGTTTATTTTTCAAGAACTATAAGAGCTTCATTAATGATTGTGTGTGTATTGTGTGTTTGAGTTTTACGTCCCACCAACAGCTAAGATCATACAGAGATGGGACCTTGGTTTAAAAACTCATTTGAAAGTCTAGAGAAGCCCGGGATCGTACCTCGACCTCTGGTTTGTGAGGCGATAGCTTAGCCACTACACCATGAAGGCTTCTCATTAATGATTATTGGTACAAACTAGTATCTAGGGACGGCAACCTTAATGCAAGCATACATGTTTGACCTTGACCAATATTTCATGGTTCACTATCTTTCAACCATGTTATATCCAAACATGTGATAATGAACTCTAATATATAGTTGTATTGGAGTTTAACGGCCCAGTCAACACTATTTTAGGTCATTTTTGAGCCAGTCAGTTTCTCTAGCCACACTTTAATGGGCAGGCTTGTACGTAAGCGGTTAACCAGTACAGTGCACATTATTTTGCCAGAAACTGACAACTGCCCTTCTTGAATCAGCGGAAGAGAGAGAATGACCATAGAAAAGATTTCATGATCAATCTCCACGAAAGAATGTTGCCAACCCCGGGAGGTATTGAACCCGCGTCCTCCTGATTACCAGTCTGAGACGCGCATCCGACTGAGCTACCGAGGCCGACCACTCTAATATATAGAGGTTTATGTGTGTTAAGCAATATTCTCTGAAGTATCCGTTTACATGTCAGAAGGGTAGAACAGGATTATCCATTTTATATTTTAGTTTTATCATTGATGATGGGTTGTACCTGAAATCAAAAGTGAAACCAGTGCTCCTTCCACAGAAGATTGACTGAGCCAGGCAGAATGTGAAGATCATTTCCACCATGATGTCTTTCAACCGTGCAATGACAGCTAGAAAACTGTGATAGAAGAGGGAAAATAAGCTGCATTAAGTGAAGAATGCTTTGAAGGTTTTTTTGCTTACCTTGACAAAATCCAGGAAGAGCTGCGGCACAACCTCTGGCATCGGCGTTGTTCTTGCCTTTGGCGTTACCGTCCACACAGTATTTAACCCTTATCTTGCTGTTCACGACAACCCCCATCTTTGCAAACAGTGTAGATCCAGATCAGATGGCTTCTGAAGAAGTCTTATCTTGCTGTTCACGACAACCCCTATCTTTGCAAACAGTGTAGATCCAGATCAGATGGCTTCTGAAGAAGCCATCTGATCAGGATCTACACTGTTTGTAATTCAATTTTTTAAATTTGAACAAACTCATATCCTGTAATCTGATTGGCTGAAAAACAAAAATGGGTGTGGCTAGGTTAAATATTCAGCAAGATAAGGTTTAACCCTTATCTTTCTGTTCACGACAACCCCCATCTTTGCAAACAGTGTAGATCCAGATCAGATGGCTTCTGAAGCCATCTGATCAGGATCTACACTGTTTGGAATTCATTTTATGAATTTGTAGCAATTGATTACATCAAGTAATTTGATTGGTTGATAGACAGAAATGGGTGTGGCTAAAATGAATATTCAGCAAGATAAGGGTTAAGAGTAACTTTTTTTTTTTTTTTTTTTTTTCTTTCTTTTGTTGGAAAAAGGTAAGCAATACAGAAGCTGCCTACATTTTATTATGCAATGTTAGCTATAAAACTGATAGATGAGGAAAAAATGCATAAAATAAGCTGCATTATGTGAAGAATGCTTTAAAGGTTTTTTTGCTTACCTGGACAAAATCCAGGAAGAGCTGGGTCACAACCTCTGGCATCGGAGTTGGTTTTGTTGTCAGCGTCCACACAGTATTTAAGTTTAACTCTATTTTTATAGCCCTGCTTTGAAAAAGTGGGGCTATATTGGATTTGCCTTGTCCTGTGATTCCGTAATTCTGTAATTCCGTTATTCATCGTAACACAAAAACCGTTCAAGGTATTTTCATGAAACTTCACACATGAGGTATTTTCATGAAACTTCACACATGAGGTATTTTCATGAAACTTCAGACAAATGTAAAGCACTGAGATGATGTGCAGAGCGCATCAGGTTAAGGTTTTTGGTCAGGGTAGAACTTGAGCTCATATTTTTCAAACCATGCAATGGAGGTGGTTTGTATTTAGTATGATGATAGATATGGGTCCAAAGTTTTATCCAGCAATACCCCCACACCTACCCATGGTCTCAAGGTCAAGGTCACGGACTTAGAAATTTTTAATGTTTAACACTCAGTTTAAGGTATTTGTACCACGTTGAACTTTAACTTTTATGAGTCATTTGGTTCATATTTGGTTTAATGATAGACGCAGGTCCAAAGATTTATTCAGTAATACCCCACCCATGCCTGAGACTTCAAGGGCAAGGTTGCAGACATAGAAATGTTCAAAATTAAGTATGTTAATAGCTTATATTTTCCAAACTCTATAATGGATTTGCTTCATATTTGGTATGACAATAGTTGCAGGTCCAAAGTTTCATTGAGCCATACCCCCCACCCCTTAACTGAAGGTCAAGGTCACAGACATAGAAATTTTTTATTTTATATTTTTTGAGAGGTCATATTTTTTGAATCATGTGATGGATTTGCTACATATTTGGAATGATGATAGATACATGTCAGAAGTTTCATTCAGCCATAACCCCGCCCCGCCCCTGCCGCATGACCTTAAGGTGATGGGGGGCGGGGTGAGGTAGGTCCCTGGGCGGGGGCATTTGTATTGTATCGACACATTTCTAGTTTTCTTGTATTTTTCTTTTCTGATAGCGCTATTTCTTGTATTTTTCTTTTCTGATAGTACTATAGAGGGGCTATAGTCAGATTCTCTGACAGTTCTAGTTTTTGTTGGAAAAAGGTAAGCAATATAGAAGCTGCCTACATTTTATTCTGCAATAACGGCTATATAACTATGATAGATGAGGAAAATTGCATTAAATAAGCTGCATTATGGGAAGAATGCTTGAAGGTTTTTCACTTGCCTGGACAAAGTCCAGGAGGGGCTACTGCACAACCTCTGGCTTCGGAGTTTGCTTTCGAGTCAGTGTTCACATAGTATTTAAGTTTAATTCTGTCCTTGGTAGCGATAGCATAGCGGAAACATATTGTTTTGGCCTATGTGTTAGTTGGACAACATTAACATTGGTCATAACTTTTGAACCATTTGAGATAGAGCCTTCATATTTGGCGTGTAGGTTCCTTGTGAAAAAGGCTTCACATTCATACAAAAAATTTTACATTGACCAGTGACCAACTTTAAAGAAAAAATTGACCTGGCCTGGGGACACAAACACATCTTGTTTTTTTGTTAAAAAAGAGGTAAGCAGCTTTGCAGAAGCTGCCTACATGTTTTTTTTTGCGAAAACCAGTAAATTTGTCATTCCAAATTATCAGTGTTAATGGTTAGTTAATTTTGAACAGACAATTTCAGTTCTTTCAAGAGTAAACCTCTATAAGATGGCAAGCTTATACTTTAGTTTTCAAGTTTCCTCTCTTGGCAGCATAAATGTTTATTTTAACCCTTTTTGTACCAAATGGAATCTTCCTCCTTACAGATAGCAGGAGTCCATTTCCAAATTAAGGGGTGACAGGTTGTGTTTTTCTTCAAAATTCATTTAGAAAATGGCAAACAGTGTAGGGCCTGATCAGACGCCGCATTCTGCGGCATCTGATCTGGGCCTGCAATGTTTGCCAGATACCCATTTTGGGGTTTCCGGTACAAAATGGGTTAATAAAGCCAAGTTTGTCTTTAGGAAAACAGTGAGGGTTAGCTTTGATGGAAGTTGGAACTAAAACTGGTATTGATGTTAACCAACAACATAAAAGGTTTTTTTCAGCATACTGTTTAGGCCCCCGCCCATAGGGGCTTGAAGAAACCTATGGGCTGCATGGTGCTTCCACGCAGAGCTGAATCCGGCCCGCACACTAGTACTGGTAAACCACTTAGAGGATCTAAGCTTGTCCAGGAACCGCGGTGCGAGGCCGACCGTCCATGCTAATAAACCGTATTGGTTTCATTGGGCGACAGGGCTTGAGATGTCATTTCATCTCAATGTCTGGTAAAAGTCCCACAAAATTGGAAGCAACGTCTCCAAAATGACCTTTACAGTGTTGACCGGGACTTTAAACCTCAATTCAAACAAACAAATCAGCATACAGACCTTTGATTTTTATGGAAAAAACCTATTATAATGACAGGGTTTATTCCGGCCCCATATATTTGTGAGAGAAAAAATCCCAATTGGACAAATTCAGTGAGACTTTTCAAATTCAATGAGATTTTTTTTCTAGGACAAAATGGGTGGGAGTTCATTTTGTAAATGCCAGATTTTATAAAAAAAAATGCTTTTTTGTTATGTAATTTAAATATCTTCTTAATAAAATGTTAATAAAATGACATCTAGGGCTTTATAGACCTCCAGATTTTCTAGGCAGCTTTGTAGTCAAACTTGTTGAAATCAAGCCCTTCAATAATGAGAACATTATTTGATCACGGTGATCAGGGCCTATTCTATTCCTTAGTTAAGTAGTTACACTGTTCTTGGCAGAAAATGCCTTTTCACAGTCACTAGAATGGACTAGGTGTGACAAGGATCGCCCTATTTGATAAAAAAACAACATATTTTTAATATCGTGAAAATACGTGACACTGGTAAATTATCGTAAATTTCACCTTTTAACTTTGTTCAGGTGTGATACAGTTGTTCTTTTAAACATAATAATAATTAGCAAAGGGATATTTATCATTTCTTTATAACATACAATGATAATATTCCAGATAACGGATGTCTACTTGTTGATTTTTGAGTCAGAAGACATTGTTACAATTGTTTATGCTGACTCATTGAAGCTATCAATATACGCTTGCAATATCCCAAGACCGACAAAGATGTTTATGATTTTTTTTTTTTTGAGTAGCCTCCGTGGTGTAGGGGTTATGCTACTCGCCTTGTAAACCAGGGATCAATCCAGGGCTTCTCCAGACTTTCGGATGAGTCTTTAGACCAAGGTCCCATCTCCGTATGACCTTAGCTGTTGGTGGGACGGAAAACTCAAACACTCACTCACGATAAAGCTTTTCAGTGATACACATCTCTTGGCTGGTTACCTGCAGTTGTATGCGTAATGAACTGGCGCCGCAATAGTTGAGAAACAGATCAGAAAGAACAGTCTTGAAATGGACGGCATGAGCGAAAAAGGAACTAAATGGCACGAAATGAGAAAAATCAACCACATTATTTTTTTCTCACCCCGGGAATTTTAATGCGGTATTTTGAAAAAAAAAAAAAAATTGAGCATATAGTGAAATTGCACCAGAAAATGATCCCTATATTGATCCAATTGAAAGAATCCTATTCTAACATTGGTCGCCTATATAGCCAATTAAGGCTGACACAATTAATCGTATAACCGGTTAATTGATCGATAAATTCCACAAAAATGATTATCATTTCTGATTTGCTTTTAATCGATTACTTGATTGGTACAATTTACTACCCAATGTTATGCCTAAAATAGCTGTATGATTGGCAAAGTGTGCAGACCCTGATGAGACGCCGCAGAATGCGGCGTCTCATCTGGGTCTACAATGTTTGCTCAGGCCTGTCTGTTAAAATATACATATGGTAAAGTGGAACATATGGTAAGAATCATGCTCGGACAGAAAGCCAGACAATTAAAATTATGACCAAAAACTTAGCGATTAGTAATGGATTATCGATCGCAATGACAGGACTGATAATCGATTATCTTTTCAGCTCTGATTAGCCAGCCCTATAGCCAATAGTAAACTAGTGATATATTAAGTGATAAATCACTGTGGGTAAGAGTGGCCTCTTCACCCCATTTCATAACATTTATTGTTACTTTGCCGTTAGATGGTGTAACATCGTTTTCTTGTATTTGTTACGAAAGCAGGTAAACACGTGATACTGTCAGTTATATTGGCGGTATTCCTTTTAACGATGGGGGAAGATAAGGAGCATCTGAAGGAGATAGAAGACAAAGCTATCATTGTAGAGGCATTAAACCTTTCACTAATGTTTCCCATGAGAGAAATGAACCCTATTGATTTTCAAGGTCAAAGGTCTAGGTCACAATGGACTTGACATTAAAAACCTTTTGAACAGGATAGAAGAAAAAGTTATCAAGGTAGAAGCATCAACCTTCCGCAAATGTTCCCCATGGAGAGATGAACCCTGTTGAATTTCAGGGTCACTGGTCAAGGTCACAATGGACTTGACATTAAAAACCTTGTGAACAAGATAGAAAACATAGCTATCATCGTAGAAGACTTCTCCTAAACCACTGATTGAATTTTAACCAATTTTCACAGGTATGATCCTTTCAAAATTGTTCAAATGGTTTCAATCAATTGCACATCTAGATCACAGAGCCAAAAATAGACTTTTATGCCACCTCCATTCAAAGAAGGGTGGAAGGGCATATAGCATTGTCCCTGTCTGTTCCTCCCTCAGTCCTTTAGTGTTTGCTAGTGGGTTCTTGTTGGATTAATTTTAAGTTCATTAAGCACTTGATGGGCAATTTTCGCTTGTTGGGTATACCCAACAGTAAATCGATCCACAACAAATTCCAGAAAAGGAGCCACTTCTTCCCATGTAGCACAACTTATCGAACAACCAAATGGCATACATTTATCAAAATAAAATTTTCTCAACTAAGGGTGGATGGACATTACCTTGTGTTCCTTGATTGGGATTTACATCCACAGACAGAGTAATTCTCTCCTCTGCTGCATGTGCGGGGTACGTTTACTAACCGAATGGACCTGAATGGACCCAATAACTGGAACGGACCTGGAATAACCGGAACGGACCCTTATTTTAGTAATAAGTTAGAGAATTATACGTCTTTGGTCATATGTATTCTGCTATTAAGGTTCACTTTAGAAGTATGCTAGCCGCTTTAGGAAATACTGGATTTTACCCTGGAACAGTCTTGGCCTAGTCCGGTGATCCTGACCAGATAAAAATTGAGTAATCTTACATGCCTACAATCTAAATGACTTTACTACCAGAATCCCGGAGAGTGTATGCAAGAAAGAGATTCTTTCATTGTTTGGGGACTAGACAGAAAAATGTCCTGCAGTATCACTGTCCAGCATCACTGAATATGTTGGACTGCAACGCTATTGACAGAATTCTCCTTAAAATATCTGTGTGATATAATGGTACCTCTAATTGGCCCATAACTATAAACATTTTTATACCCCCGGCATACGAAGTATGTCAGGGGGTATATAGTTTTCGTCTTTCCGTCCGTTCGTTGGTTCGTTTGTATGTTCGTTCGTACGTTCGTTCGGTCGTTCGTCAACCTTTACGTCAAAGTTTTGCGTTAAACCTTTTTGATTGCTCATATCTCTGTAACCACAGGTTGGATTCTCTTCATATTTGGTAAAGGATATCTCTTATAGCATTACCTTTCATATGGAATATCCAAGCCCCTGGGTGGGTTGTCTGTCTGTCCGTCTGTCTGTTCATCTACTTTTGTTTGTTTGTTTGTTTGATTTGAGGTTTAACGTCCCCGCCAACACTGTAAAGGTCATTTTGGAGACGTTGCTTCCAATTTTGTGGGACTTTTACCCGACATTGAAATGAAATGACATCTCGAGCCCTGTCGCCCAATGAAACCAATAGGGTTTATTAGCATGGACGGTCCGCCTCGCACCGCGGTTCCTGGACAGGCTTAGATCCTCTAAGCGGTTTACCAGTACTAGTGTGCGGGCCGGATTCAGCTCTGCGTGGAAGCATCATGCAGCCCAAATATTTCTTCAAGCCCCTATGGGCGGGGGCGGTCATCTACTTTTACGTCATAGTTTTGTGTTAAACCTTTTTCATTGCTAATATCTCCGCAACCGCATGTTAGATTCTCTTCATGTTTGGTAAAGGATATCTCTATTGCATTACCTTTCATATGGAATATCTAAGCCTCTGGGTCAAGCCCCTGGGTGGGCTGTCTGTCTGTCTTTTCATCTTCTTTTACGTCAAAGTTTTGTGTTAAACCTTTTTCATGGCTGATATCTCTGTAACCACATGTTAGATTCTCTTCATGTTTGATAAATTATTTCATGATGCATGCCCCTTCCCCAACCCACGGTGACCTTGACCTCAAGGTCACGGACTTAGAAATTTTACATTTGGTTAAAGTTTTATGTCAAAGTTTATAGATGCCTGTATGTTCTATTTGATGCCCTCACTCCCTTGGTCCATTTAGAAATTTTATGTTTGGTTTAGCTTTTACAAGCACATTTATAGATTCTTATAGCTTCTTGACTTCATTCATATTACATACAAGCTCGAAAGATATATCAGAGGGTGGCACTGGCCGGGGGTATACGTGACCCACTGGTCACTTTCTCTAGTTTTTCAGGCAATTGATTTCTTTTTCTCCGTATTTTTGCACCGGTGCTCGTTAGAACTGTCTCAACAGATGCGGTTCTAACAAGTATCCACAATCTATGTTTTTTGTGCCAGAATTCAGAAATTAATATATACCATCGTAAACCCCACTTTTCTCTTTATCAAGTGGAATAAGAGTGTTGACATATTCAAGTATTTCTTGAATCCAAGGTATTCGTATCATGGGTATTTGTAATGGAAGACAAATGACCAAAAACGAAATGTATAGTCTTAAATGTCACAAACTCTGCCTTGAGTTTCTGTTTTAAGCCTCTATCAATGAGTCCATGTTTCTCATCAATCACGCCTTTTGTAAGTCCAGGTGATTTGGAAAAGTCCCCACGTTCACATATTTCTGAAATGTACACTTTTGACACCAGCTTCTCTAAGTTTGTCCACATATTTCAAAATATCGGCAACTATTGAACCTGGAGATGCGTCCTTTGTGATAAAGTTACCTCCCAAACAATACAAAAATACAATATCAGGCTGGAATTCTACCATTCTATCCCACTAATGTGTCGGAAAGGGGTTCAGTTTTCCACCAGACTTTCAAAAAAAAGATGACTTCTCCAGGAACCTGAAAGATACGAAGACTGATGGAAAACGATACAAAACATAACAATAACTGGTGTGATTTAGTGCATTCTTTCAGATCTCCAATATGGTTCCTTTATATTTTTAGCTCACCGTCACGTAGTGACAAGGTGAGCTTTTGGGATCACTTTTCGTCCGTCGTCCGTCGTGCGTCCGTGCGTCCGTCCGTGCGTGCGTCCGTAAACAATTCTTTAAACAACATCTCCTCCTAAACCACTGATCGGATTTTGACCAAACTTCACAGGAATGATCCTTAGGTGGTCCCCTTTCAAAGTTGTTCAAATGGTTCCGGTCCATTGCACATCTAGGTCATAGGAGCCAAAAATAGATTTTTTTCACCAAAAACTTAAAAAATCTTCTTCTCTGAAACCACAAGGCCCAGGTCTTTGATATTTGGTATGAAGCTTCATCTAGTGGACCTCTACCAAGATTGTTCAAATTATAGTGCTCGAGCCAAAAATGCCCCCGCTCCAGGGCCCTTTGGTTTTACATGGGCTTATATAGGGAAAATCTTTAAAAATCTTCTTCTCTGAAACCGTAAGGCCCAGGTCTTTGATATTTGGTATGAAGCTTCATCTAGTGGACCCCTACCAAGATTGTTCAAATTATAGTGCTGGGTCCAAAAATGCCCCCGCTCTGGGGCCCTTTGGTTTTACATGGGCTTAGATAGGGAAAATCTTTAAAAATCTTCTTCTCTGAAACTGCAAGGCCCAGGTCTTTGATATTTGGTATGAAGCTTCATCTAGTGGACCCCTACCAAGATTGTTTAAATTATAGTGCTGGGGCCAAAATTGACCCCGCCCCGGGGCCCTTTGGTTTTACATGGGCTTATATAGGGAAAATCTTTAAAAATCTTCTCTGAAACCGCAAGGCCTAGGTCTTTGATATTTGGTATGAAGCTTCATCTAGTGGACCCTTACCAAGATTGTTCAAATTATAGTGCTGGGGTCAAATATGCCCCCGCTCCGGGGCCCTTTGGTTTTACATGGGCTTATATGGGGAAAATCTTTAAAAATCTTCTTCTCTGAAACGCAAGGCCCAGGTCTTTGATATTTGGTATGAATCTTCATCTAGTGGACCCCTACCAAGATTGTTCAAATTATAGTGCTGGGGTCAATAATGACCCCGCCCCGGGGCCCTTTGGTTTTACATGGGCTTATATAGGGAAAATCTTTAAAAATCTTCTTCTCTGAAACCGCAAGGCCTAGGTCTTTGTTAATTGGTATTAAGCGTCATCTAGTGGACCCCTACCAAGATTGTTCAAATTATAGTGCTGGGGTCAAATATGCCCCCACTCTGGGGCCCTTTGGTTTAACACGGGCTTATATAGGGAAAATCTGTAAAAATTTTCTTCTCTGAAACCATAGGCCCATGTCTTTGTTATTTGGTATGAAGCTTCACCCCACAAGGCCCAGGCCCCCCCCCCCCCCCCCCCCCCCCCCCCCCCCCCCCCCCCCCCCGAGCCCTTGGCCTTTTGGTTTTACATGGGCTTATATAGGGAAAATCTTTAAAAATCTTCTTCTCTGAAACCGCAAGGCCCAGGTCTTTGATATTTGGTATGAAGCTTCATCTAGTGGACCCCTTCCAAGATTGTTCAAATTATTGTGCTGGGGCCAAAAATGCCCCCGCCCCGGGGCCCATTAGTTTTACATGGGCTTATATTGGAAAAATCTTTAAAAATCTTTTTCTCTGAAACCGCAAGGCCCAGGTCTTTGTTATTTGGTATGAAGCTTCATCTAGTGGACCCTTCAAATTATAGTGCTGGGGCCAAAAATGCCCCCGCCCCTGGGCCCTTTGGTTTTACATGGGCTTTTATAGGGAAAATCTTTAAAAATCTTCTTCTCTGAAACCGCAAGGCCCAGGTCTTTGATATTTGGTATGAAGCTTCATCTTGTGGACCCCTACCAAGATTGTTCAAATTATAGTGCTGGGGCCAAAAATGCCTCCGCCCCGGGGCCCTTTAGTTTTACATGGGCTTATATTGGAAAAATCTTTTTTCTCTGAAACCGCAAGGCCCATGTCTTTGTTATTTGGTATGAAGCTTCATCTAGTGGACCCTTCAAATTATAGTGCTGGGGCCAAAAATGCCCCTGCCCCTGGGCCCTTTGGTTTTACATGGGCTTTTAATAGGAAAATCTTTAAAAATCTTCTTCTTTGAAACTGCATGGCCCAGGTCTTTGATATTTGGTATGAAGCTTCATCTTGTGGATCTCTTACAAGATTGTTCAGATTATAGTCCTGGGGCCAAAAATGCCCCCGCTCCGGGGCCTTTTGGTTTTACATAGACTTATATAGGGAAAATCTTGAAAAATCTTCTTCTCTGAAACCATAAGGCCTAGGTCTTTGTTATTTGGTATGAAGCTTCATCTAGTGGACCTCTACCAAGATTGTTCAAATTATAGTCATAGGGCCAAAATGCCCCTGCCTTTGGGCCCTTTGGTGTTACAAGGCTTATATAGTCAAAAGCTTTAAACATCTTCTTCTGTGAAACCACAATGCCTAGGTCTTTGATATTTGGTGTGAAATGTCATTTAGTGGACCTCTATCAAGATTGTTCACATTATAGCCCTTGGGCCAAAAATGCCCCTGCCCGAGACCCATTGGTTTTACATAAGACTTATATAGAGATAGTCTTTGAAAATCTGCTTCTCTGAAACTGCAAGGCCCATGCTTTTGATATTTGGTATGTAGCTTCATCTAGTGGACC
This sequence comes from Lucinisca nassula, assembly GCA_963580285.1. NCBI lineage: Eukaryota > Metazoa > Mollusca > Bivalvia > Lucinida > Lucinidae > Lucinisca > Lucinisca nassula. The sequence continues at coordinate 107,686,401 of OY757025.1, read as the reverse complement.
TCTACCCGGATCCTTTGGTTTTACATAGGCTTATAATATATAGAGATAATCTTTGAAAATCTTCTTCTCTGATACAGCAAGGCCCAGGTCTATTTGGTGTGAAGCTTCATCTAGTGGATCTAGCCCCGGGGCAATTTGGTTTTACATAGGCTTATGCAGGGAATATCTTTAAAAAAATCTTCTTCTCTGAAACTGCAAGGACCAGGTCTTAGATATTACTGGACCTATGCCAAGATTGTTCAATTTATAGCCTTTGTTGATATTTGGTATGAAGCTTCACCTTTTTAGACCTCCCTCAACATTATGCACATTATAACCCTGGGGTCAATAATGGCCCTTTCCTGGGCCCACTTGTTACTCTATGGATCAGGTGAGCGATCCAGGGCCATCATGGTCCTCTTGTTATTATTTCAGTAGCAAACAAAATTTGTGGGTGCTCGTCAGAACACCCTTAATGAGGCGGTTCTAAGGAGTACCCAGAACCCATGTCTTGCATCAGAAATACAGAAAAAATGTATTCCACTTTGTGTCTGATTTAGAGCTCCATAAAGAGTCATGGGCATTTAGGTCGCCTACAAGGATGAAGTTTTTGGTAGGGATAAGGTCAAGAACTTTTTAATATTCCTCAGCTGTGGATTTGCTATGAGGAGGGTCATAGCAATTTAGAATAGTTATTTTATCTTTTTAGCTCACCTGAGCACGAAGTGCTCAAGGTGAGCTTTTGTGATCGGTCTTTGTCCGTCGTCCGTCGTCCGTGCGTGCGTGCGTGCGTCCGTCCGTCCGTCGTCAACTTTTGCTTTAAACAACTTCTTCTCCAAAACTGCTGGACAGATTTTGAAATAATTTCACAGGAATATTCCTTGGGTGACCCTCTACCAAAATTGCTCAAATCATTCCGCTCGTGTGAACAAGATGGCCGCCAGAGCTAAAAATAGAAAAACCTATAAACGACTTCTCCTCCTTAACCAGTGCAAGGATTTTGATATAATTTCGCAGGAAGGTTCCTTGGGTGACCCTCTACCAAAATTGCTTAAATCGTTCCGGTCAGGTGAACAAGATGGCCGCCAGAGCTAAAAATAGAAAAACCTTTAAACGACTTCTTCTCCTTAACCAGTGGATGGATTTTGAAATTATTGCACAGGAATGTTCCTTGGGTGCCCCTCTACTAAAATTGCTCAAACCGTTCCACTCGGGTGAACAAAATGGCCGCTAGAGCTAAAAATAGAAAAACCTTTAAACAACTTCTTCTCCTTAACCAGTGGATGGATTTCGAAATTTCTTCACAGGAAAGTTCCTTGGGTGACCCTCTACCAAAATTGCTCAAAATGTTCCGATCAGGTGAACAAGATGGCCGCTAGAGCTAAAAATAGAAAAACCTTTAAACGACTTCTTCTCCTTAACTAGTGGATGGATTTTTAAATTACTTCGCAGGAATGTTCCTTGGGTGACCCTCTACCAAAATTGCTCAAACCGTTCCACTCGGGTGAACAAGATGGCCGCCAGAGCTAAAAATAGAATAACCTTTAAACAACTTTTTCTCCTTAACCAGTGGATGGATTTTGAAATTATTTCACTGGAATGTTCCTTGGGTGACCCTTTACCAAAATTGCTCAAAATGTTCCGCTCTGGTGAACAAGATGGCTGCCAGAGCTAAAAAAACAGAAAAACCTTTAAACGACTTCTTCTCCTTAACCAGTGGATGGATTTTGACATTACTTCACAGGAATGTTCCTTGGGTGACCCTCTGCCAAAATTGCTCAAACTGTTCCGCTCTGGTGAACAAGATAGGCTGCCAGAGCTAAAAATAGAAAAACCTTTAAATGACTTCTTCTCCTTAACCAGTGGATGGATTATGAAATTATTTGACAGGAATGAGGTTTTTAGCTGTGGTGGCCATCATGCTCAGTTAAGCAAAATATTTTGAGCAATTTTGTTGGAGTGTCACTCATGGAACATTCCTATAAAATTGCTTCCTTTTAGAGACAGATGGCTTTTGAAAGTTTTGGCCCCCACCCACCTTGGCTGCAAGGTGCTTCTACAGGAGTATTGGTAAACCACTTTGAAGGTCTTAGCCTGTCCAGGCAAAGTGGTGTGAGTGGAACCATCTGTGCATTTAAACCCCATTGGTTTCATTGGGCGGCAGGGATTGAGAAGTCATTTCATCAAAAATGACTTCTACATGTACTTCTCAAAATGACTTCTGCTCCTAAACAGGCAGACTGATTTTGAATTAATTTCACAGAAATGGTCTTTGGGTCCAACCAAAATTACTCAAACCCTCCACACCACCATATATTACCCACAATTCCGTTTGTACAATATGGATCAGGTGAGCGATCCAGGGCCATCATGGCCCTCTTGTTTCAAGTATATGGTGGTTGTACAGTATTCAAGATTGGGTTGTTCAATTTTGAGATCTAAGTTTGGTGTAAACAATATTTATTAACTTCTTCTGAATTACAAGAGTACAATAACACGTTGTATGAAAAAAGTTCCACAGGATTTGAAAACAAGCATAAATGCTTATACTAATCATCTCCAATAATGTAAAAGGTAAATCATTCCTAATAGATCTAAGTTTGTAAAAGGTAAATCATTCCTAATATCGTCCCCTCAGCGCAAGACTGCAGTAACTCCGTGTTTTGGTGAAAATGAGTTTTTTGCAGAAATGAAAATAATTGTTAATCATACACATCCTGTAAAAATCTTGTGGTCCTTTGATAAACCATTTTCAAGATATTTGAAATTGAAAAAAAGTTGTATCTCAACGACCAGTATTTCGGAATGCAATACTGCAGTATCTGTAGATACAACACTATTGCATTCATTTTTTTTTATTTTTCTATTTTTTATTTTTTGCAACACTGCAGTAACTCTAGATACAATAGTATTGCATTAACATATATTTCTTTTCAGATAATGCAACACTGCAGTAACTCTACATACAACTGTATTGCATTTTTAAATTTGTCTTTCCAGCAAGAAACTTGAATGCATGACTGCGGTAACTCAACAGATACAACAGTTTTGCATTCATTTTGTATCCTACTGTAAAGTTGAAAATAAATGCAATACAGTGGTAACTTGTTTGTTTGTTTGTTTGTACTGGAGTTTAATGGCCCAGTCAACACTATTTTAGGTCATTTTTGTCGGTTTACCTATCCACACTTTTCCTGGACAGGCTTATACGTTAGCTGTCAACCAGTACAGTGCATTCTTTTGCCATAAATTGACAACTGCCTTTCTTGAATCAGCAGAAGTATTTCAAACAATCCTAACACAAAACTGTGGTTAAAAATACTACTGCTTGGTTGTACTAGACAGGAACAGGTGATTATGCCCCTACAAGGAATAACATAAGGGCATTTTTCTGGTGTCCAAAATCTTAGAAGTTTTACGGTATTGCTGATGGCCTTTGTCCGCAGCCTGCGGGCCAAAACTCCAAAACCCTACGGAATATTTTCATGAAACATCACAGCAGCATGAACCATATCATGAAGATGTGTTGCAAGCAAGAAAAAAAAATCTTGCTCGCTTTGGTTTTGAATTATCTTCCCTTGACTTAATTCAATTAGTGTAATTAATGGTCCCATATTTGCCATCTTGTTAATGATCATTGTCTTTTTGATTGATTGATTTGAGGTTTACATCCCAGTCAACACTGTATAGGTCATTTTGGAGACGTTGCTTCCAATTTTGTGGGACTTTCACCCGACATTGAGATGAAATGACATCTCAAGCCCTGTCGCTCAATGAAACCAATAGGGTTTATAAGCATGGAGGGCCCGACTCGCACTGCTTTCCCTGGGCAGGCTTAGATCCTCTAAGCGGTTTACTAGTTCTTTTGTTCAGTCAGTTTCAGCTCTGCGTGGAAGCATCATGAAGCCCATCTATTTCTTCCAGCCCCTATGGGCGGGGACTATAATGATCTTTGTCTAATTTGTGAATTTAACCTATTGTGTACATGTGGACTTTTCCATTGCTATATGTTTTTTTTTTGTGGGGGGGGGGGGGTTGGTTTTACGGCCCTTTCAAGATTATTTCTCTCATATCGAGCCGATCGTTAATCAGAGGTGGCCAAAAACTTGAGTACCCGGAGAAAAACCACCTGACCTTCCGTTGCAGAACTTGGCGTCTCACATGTGACCCGTGCGAGGCTCTAACCACAGCGATGAGAGACCTAATGATTAAGAGTCAGCGCTCTTGACCTCTAGGCCACAGGGGCCCGTTGCTATATGTTGGACAAAGCCCATTTGTCATTTAAGGTCTGTCAGGCCTTTTTTTCTTTCTCATTTTTATTAGCTCACCGTCACGTAGTGACGAGGTGAGCTTTTGGGATCACTTTTTGTCCGTCGTGCGTCCGTGCGTGCGTGCGTCCGTGTGTCCGTCCGTAAACAATTTCTTCAAATGACATCTCCTCCGAAACCACTGATCGGATTTTGATCAAACTTCACAGGAATGATGCCTAGGTGGTCCCCTTTCAAAGTTGTTCAAATGGTTCCGGTCCGTTTCACATCAAGGTCACAGGAGCCAAAAATAGATTTTTTTCACCGAAAACTTAAAAAATCTTCTTCTCTGAAACCGCAAGGCCCAGGTCTTTGATATTTGGTATGAAGCTTCATCTAGTGGACCCCTACCAAGATTGTTCAAATGTAAGTGCTGGGGCCAAAAATGCCCCCGCACGGGGGCCCTTTGGTTTTACATGGGCTTATATAGGGAAAATCTTTAAAAATCTTCTTCTCTGAAACTGCAAGGCCCAGATCTTTGATATTTGGTATGAAGCTTCATCTAGTGGACCCCTACCAAGATTGTTCAAATTATAGTGCTGGAGCTAAAAATGCCCCCGCACGGGGGCCCTTTGGTTTTACATGGGCTTATATAGGGAAAATCTTGAAAAATCTTCTTCTCTGAAACCCCAAGGCCCAGGTCTTTGATATTTGGTATGAAGCTTCATCTAGTGGACCCCTACCAAGATTGTTCAAATTATAGTGCTGGGGCCAAATATGCCCCCGCACGGGGGCCCATTGGTTTTACATGGGCTTATATAGGGAAAATCTTTAAAAATCTTCTTCTCTGAAACCGCAAGGCCCAGGTCTTTGATATTAGGTATGAAGCTTTATCTAGTGGACCCCTACCAAGATTGTTCAAATTATAGTGCTGAAGCTAAAAATGCCCCCGCACGGGGGCCCTTTGGTTTTACATGGGCTTATATAGGGAAAATCTTGAAAAATCTTCTTCTCTGAAACCGCTAGGCCCAGGTCTTTGATATTCGGTATGAAGCTTCATCAAGTGGACCCCTACCAAGATTGTTCAAATTATAGTGCTGGGGCCAAAAATGCCCCAGCACCAGGGCCCTTTTGTTTTACATAGGCTTATATAGGGAAAATCTTTAAAAATCTTCTTCTCTGAAACTACAAGGCCCAGGTCTTTGATATTTGGTATGAAGCTTCATCTAGTGGACCCCTACCAAGATTGTTCAAATTATAGTGCTGGAGCTAAAAATGCCCCCCGCACGGGGGCCCTATGGTTTTACATGGGCTTATATAGGGAAAATCTTGAAAAATCTTCTTCTCTGAAACCTCAAGGCCCAGGTCTTTGATATTTGGTATGAAGCTTCATCTAGTAGACCCCTACCAAGATTGTTCAAATTATAGTGCTGGGGCCAAAAATGCCCCCGCACCAGGGCTCTTTTGTTTTACATAGGCTTATATAGGGAAAATCTTCTTCTCTGAAACTGCAAGGCCCAGGTCTTTGATATTTGGTATGAAGCTTCATCTTGTGGACCTCTACCAAGATTGTTCAAATTATAGCCCTGGGGCCAAAAATGCCCCCGCTCCGGGGCCCTTTGGTTTTACATAGACTTACATAGGGAAAATCTAGAAAAATCTTCTTCTCTGAAACCACAAGGCTTAGGTCTTCGATATTTGTTATGACGCTTCAGCTAGTGGACCTCTATAAAGATTGTTCAAATTATAGCCCTGAGACCAAAAATGCCCCCGCCATGTGGCCCTTTGGTTTTACATAGACTTATATAGGGAAAATCTTTAAAAATCATCTTCTCTGAAACACAAGGCTTAGGTCTTTGATATTTGTTATGAAGCTTCAGCTAGTGGACCTCTACCAAGATTGTTCAAATTATAGCACTGGGGCCAAAAATGCCCCCGCTCCGGGGTCCTTTGGTTTAACATAGACTTATATAGGGAAAATCTTGTTTTACATAGACTTCTATATGCAGGGTAAACCTTTAAAATCTTTTTCTCTGAAACCAGAAAGCCCAGGTCTTTCATATTCGATATGAAGCTTCATCTTGTGGACCTCTACCAAGATTTTTCAAATTTTAGCCCTGGGGCCAAAATTGACCCTGCCCGGGGCACACTTGTTATGCTTTGGATCAGGTGAGCGAACCAGGGCCCTCTGGGCCCTCTTGTTTAATTTTTGAAGGAAAATCCTGTTAGCAAGTAGAGCAGACCCTGATCAGACACCATGTTCTGTTGCATCTGATTTGGGCCTGCACTGTTTGCCAGGCCACACCTTTTAGGGGTTTCCTGCCTACAATAGGTTATGATAGAATGGATTTCAAGTTGGAAGTTTCCACTTCAGTGACTCAGGGGTGATTGGCTTAAGGCTGAATGCTATCACTGTTAAGAATGCTAACTGTTGGTTTTTCATCCCCGTCAACACTTTATAAGTGCGGGCCTCCGTAGCCTAGTGTATAAGAGCTCTGACTCCTAATCATTATGTCTCTCACTGCTGTGGGTTCCACTCTGGCTTGGGTCACATGTGAAACGCCAAGTTCTGCAATGGAAGGTCAGGTGGTATTTCTCTGGATACTCCGGTTCTCTCCAACCTTTGATTAATGATCAGCTCAATATGAGTGAAATAGTCTTGAAAGGGCCATACCACCCCCCACCCCCCAAAATAAAAAAAAGAAATAAAAAAATAATAACTATATAGGTCATTTTGGAGACGTTGCTTCCAAATTTGTGAGTCTTTTACCCAATTTTGAGATGAAATGACATCTCAAGCCCTGTCAACCAATGAAACCAGTAGGGCTTATAAGCATGGATGGTCCAACTTGCATCGTTTCGCCTGGGCAGGCTTAGATTTTCAAAATGGTTTGGCAGTACTTCTGTGCAGTCGGTTTCAGGTCTGCATGGAAGCATAATGCAGGAAATATTATTTCTTCAAGCTCTGGTGCTTGCTTGTGTGGTTTATAAAATTTAATTATCTACACATGGTAAAATTCAATTCAGTGCACCTCTGAAGGTTACTGACAGGGCCATAGCTCCTAAGCAGTATTATAAGAATATATTCATGAAAATGAAGTGTCACAGGTCCATGCATAAATCACAGCACTGACAGTACCCAGTCTGGTGGGCTGATTGTATCTGAATTCTGATGGTTGGGGAAATAGTCCTGGACTGAGATTTAAAGTGTTTCTTTCAACTAAAAAATTCCAGTTTTTAAGCTTATAGTGCAGATGTTTGTCACCCTATGATTTCAAGATAAGCCTGTAAGAATCGTATATGGGTGTGAGGGGTGGATGGAAAAATCCGTCCCGAGGGACACTGTCCGGCATCACGAGGCTTGCCGAGTTATGCCGGGCAGTGATCCCGAGGGATGGATTTTTCTATCCACCCCTCACACCCATATTGGATTCTTTTTCTTGCATACCTTCCATTTCTATTGCGAATTTTTAATGCTGCTGTCTCTTTGGTTACCGACGTCCTCCATTTTGTGATGACACAACAGGAATGTTTAGTGATGTCATGCATGACGCCGCCGCACATGAGGTTGTAATCAACCAGTGCATTTATCAAACACGTGATTATATTCAATTTGGGGTTGGAACACCAGGGTCAGAACATAAATTTCTATCACAGGGTAAAATCACGGATTTCCTTGTCTGGTGTGCAAGAATCTTTAGTCTTACCCAACACTCTTACCTCATGGCGGTTATCTTCTATTAAAAAGTTATTCTGACAAGTCAGTGACACACACATGGACTTAAGCACTGAACAGTTTTTCTCTTTTGTAACTTAGGGTCGATTGACAATCAATCAACCAAAATTTAGCTGTGTTATTTGTACTTTATGACGCCAGAGTCCGGGTCAGAGTAAGTGTACATGTTACCTGTAAAATTTTAACTGGAATCAACTGTTGGGTTTGGCAAAACAGTGTAGACCAAGATCAGATGTCATAGACCAGGATCTACAGTGCAGGAATAATGGGAGGAGGGACTATTCAGGATGGGACTGGGGTCATGGGAGGACAGTACAGGAGTCATGGGAGAATGGGTGGAAGAAGGGACTGTTCAGGACAGCGCAGGGATAATGGGAGGAGGGACTATTCAGGATGGGGCAGGAGGTATGGGAGAAGGGGTGGTTCAGTACAGGGCAGGAGTCTTCAGTGGAGGGATGGGACAAGGGATTGTTCAGGACAGCACAGGAATTATGGGAGGAGGGCATTTTCAGGATGGGGCAGGAGTCATTGGAGAAGGGATGCTTCAGGACAGGACAGGAGTCAAGGATGGAGGGATTGGAGAAGGGACTGTTCAGGACAGCCCATGGATAATGGGAGGAGGGACAACAATGTCATGTTTTCAGGATGGGGCAGGAGTCATGGAAGGATGGATGGTTCAGGGCAGGGCAGCAGTTATTGAAGGAGGGACAGTGCAGGAGAAATTGTAGGAGGGACTAGTCAGGATGGGGCAGGAGTTATGGAAGGAGAGCTGGTTCAGGACAGGGCAGGAGTCGGAATATTCAGGATTGGGACAGAGGTCATGGGACAAGGGGTGGTTCAGGGCAGGACAGAAGTCATGGGTGGAGATATAGGAGAAGGGACTGTTCAGGGCAGTGCAGGAATAATTGGAGACTGGACTATTCGGGATGGGGCAGGAGTCATGGAAGAAGGGCTGGTTCAGGACAGGACTTAGGAGGGACTAGATAATGAGGCACTGGAGTCATGGAAGAATGGATGGCTCTGGGCAGGGCAGCAGTGATTGAAAGAGGAACAGTTCAGGACAGTTATGGGGTCAATGGAGGAGGGATGGTTCAGGACAGGGACTTAGGAGGGACTACATGTATTCAGAATTAGGCACTGAAGTCATGGAAGAATGGATGGCTCTTGGCAGGGCAGCAGTGATTGAAAGAGGAACCGTTCAGGACAGTGATGGGGTCAAGGGAGGAGGGATGGTTCAGGACAGGGTAGGATTTATGGAAGAAAGGACAATTCATGCGAGTGCAGGAATAATGGGAGGATGGACTGTTCAGGATGGGACGGGGGTATGGGAGAAGAGGTGGTTCAGGACAGGACAGGAGTCGCACTATTCAGGATGGGACAGGGGTCATGGGAAAAGGGGTAAGTCAGGGCAGGACATGACAGGAGTCATGGGTGGAGGGATGGGTGAAAGGACTGTTCAGGGCAGTGCAGGAATATTTTGGAGACTGGACTATTCAGGATGGGGCAGGAGTCATGGAAGAAGGGTTGGTTCAGGACAGGACAGGAATCATGGGGGGGAGGGATGGGAGAAGGGACTGTTCAGGACAGCCCAGAAATAATGGGAGAATGGACTAATGTATTCTGGATGGGGCAGGAGTCATGAAAGGATGGATGGTTCAGGGCAGGGCAGCAGTGGTTGCAAGAGGGACAGTTCAGGACAGTGCAGGGGTAATGGGAGGAGGGAGTTTTTAGGCTGGAACAGGTGTCATGTGAGGAGATATGGTTGAGTACAGGGCAGGAGTCATAGGAGGGATGGTAGGACCAATTCATGACAGTGCAGGAATAACTGGAGGAGGGACTATTCAGGATGGGATGGGGGTCATGGGATAAGAGGTGGTTCAGGGCGGGACAGGAGTCATGGGTGGAGGAATGGGATGAGGGACTTTCATGGCAGTGCAGGAATAATGGGAGGACGGACTATTCAGGATGGGGCAGGAGTCATGGAATGAGGGATATTCAGGACAGGGCAGCAGTGATTGAAAGAGGGACTGTTCAGGACAGTGCAGGGGTAATGAGAGGAGGGACTATTCAGGGTGGGGCAGCAGTCAGTCATGGGAGGAGAGATGGTTCAAGACAGGGCAGGAGCCATAGGAGGAGGGATGGGTCAGGACAGGGTAAGACTTATGGAAGAAGGAACAATTCATGACAGTGCAGTAATAATGGGATGAGGGACTATTCAGGATGGTACAGGGGTCATGGGAGAAAGCATGCTACTGGACATGGCAGGAGTTGTGTGTATGTATGAGAGAAGGGACTGTTCAGGATAGCAAAGGATTAATGGGAGGCGGGACAATTCAGGATGGGACAGGAATCATGGAAGGAGGGATGGTTCAGGACAGGACAGCAGTCTTTGAAAGAGGGACAGTTCAGGATAGTGCAGAAGTAATGGGAGGAGGGACTATTCAGGATGGGACAGGAGTGATGTGAGGAGGGATGATTCAGGACAGAGTAGGAGCTATGGGAGAAGGGACAATTCACAGCAGTACTGGAATAATGGGAGGAGGGACTATTCAGGATAGTACAGATGTCATGGGGGAAGGGATGGTTCAGTTCAGGACAGGAGTTAAGAGAGGAGGGATGGTTCAAGATAGGGAAGGAATTATAGGAGGAGGGATGGTTTCGCACAGGGTAGGAGTTATGGTAGAAGGGGCAGTTCAGGACGGGGCAAGATTTATGGGAGGAGGGACAGTACAGGATGGTACAGGAGGTATGGGTGGAGGAATTATTCAGGACAGTGCAGGTGTTATGGATGGAGGAGTTCAGAAAATCTGAATAATCAATTTTTTTTGTTTCTTGCTTTTAATACTCATTTGAGCCCATAAATCACAATGGGAAAGTTTTAGACCTGACCCTCTGCCGACTTCTCCAGTAAGTAGCATGCCTGTGTGACAGTCAGGAAAGGCTGTGATTATATGGAGAAAATTGCAAAATCTATATCTTCTTTCACAGACCAAGATATTCTGACAGGTTTGGCACACCCTTTTAAACCATACATAGAAGTGGCCACTGCTCTTGTAAATTACTAGGGCATCTATTTTTTATTTGCATGGTCACTTCATGGAAAATCATAAGCTGTGACACATCTGATATCTGTATAATTCTTATTGACCACTGTTGAGTGTTGACAACACATCACAGTCTATACTTTATACTTGACGGGCCTCTGTGCCTTAGTGGATGAGAGCGCTGATTCTTAATCATTAGGTCTCTCACCATTGTGGGTTCGAGCCTACATATAGCGAGAGTCACATGTGAGACGCCAAGTTCTGCAGCGGAAGGTCAGGCATTCTTTCTCCAGGTACTCAGGTTTTCTTTGCCTACCTCTGATTAACGATTGACTCGATATGAGTGAAATAATCTTGATAGGGTCGTAAAAACAAAACAAAACAATACTTTAAACTTATAGAATTGCCACAGACTGGGGTTTGCAGGGGTATACTATATTTTTCTTATGTCTGCTCAAAAACATAAGGTGTAGGTACTCGCTAGAACCGCCTCATCGAGTACCCACAATCTATGTTTTGTGCAGAAATAAGAAAAAGATCACAATTTTTCATCTTAAAATCTTCATTTTTGGTGGTAAAATTAAAATTGTATTTCTTATAGACGTGTTTTCGTAATGTCATTAACACTCGAAAGCACCCAGAGCTCATACTCAGTGTGTCTCAAAGTACTCGTAAGGACTCTGGGTGCACTTGATCTTAATGGACCCCAGTAATGAGGGAATAGGGTTTTCCAAAAGACATTTAATGTATCTAGTATCCATTTTGTTCATTTTTTTGTCTTTCTTGCATCAGATACAACACTTTTGCATGTGAGATCAAGTAGATAATGAGTCAAAGATTAAGTGCAACACTGTTGTAAGTACAGTTACAACAGTCTTGCGTTGAGGCTTTGACACAATTTTTTAATGCAACACTGTCGTAAGTACAGTTACAACAGTGTTGCATTCAAAAAGTGACTATATCAACATTTTTTTTTATGCAATACTGTTGTATCTTACCTTTTGATTTATTACTGTTCTTAGATTAAATGTTAACATAAAAATCACATTGTATTTTATTTCTAACCCTTTTATTGTGCAGTTAAGCAAATTTTACCATCGAATGTCCACAAACAAGAAAATATCACAGTTTTTTGTCTCTCCTGAAATTTTTTCAAAAACTGAGTTACTGCAGTCTTGCACTAAGGGGACGATATATGTTAGGACCCCGCCTCCTCTATCTATTCTGTGTTTGAAGGAAGGGACTTGACTTTGTAATTGGGTATATGGGGTATTTTATCTTTCAACCAAGTTTCTTGAAGGCATAGTAGATGGGGCTTAAGCTTTTTATTTTCCAAGTATGACCTAAGTTCTGAGATATTGCCCATATTACGGATGTTCCATTGTATTAATTCAAGGTCAGAACTTGTTGTTACAGCCGCGTGTGTGAAGCCATTGCTATAATCGTTGGGCCATGAGAGGGGTATTAGTGTCTGCCGGAGGTCTCTTGTGGAAGTAACGTGTAAATATTGTTACTTTGATACGTTGCCTTAGGTAGAGAGTTATTTGATCGTCTGGATTTTGGCTGGGCAACCGTTGTGTTGGCATTTGTTTTTATAGGATCAGTACTCCTGATTGGATTGGATGAGGCAGTTCTTGTATTTTGCGGAACATACCTTGGAACATTAGGTTTGACGGGAACTGAGGGCAGGTAGTGGGTCGGGGTGAGGGGGGGAGAGTGTTGTCTCTTTCATCCACATGTTTCTCCATAATGTTTGTTACTAAACTTTTTTTCTGTCTTTTACTCGTATTGGACGTATTGGTGTGTAAAATGTCAGTTAGTATATGTTTTAGTTGTAGCAGTGTGATAGTTTTTGTCATGTCTGGTCTAGTTGCTGGTTGTTCAACAGTTTTTGTTTTATTTATCTTTGGAAAGTCCATTTCTAAATTAAATAGTGAAGGGGGTTTGACCATCATGAGGGGGATTAGTTTTTTATTGGTCCTGGTTCTTTCCGTCTTTTTGCCCATTCTATATAAGTTTTATTGTTTATCTTATCAATAGTATATTTCTGCTCAAGGAAGAATGGGCAATCTTTGGACGCCGGGCCATGATTGCCATTACAGTTGCTACATTTTCTTGTTCGAGCATCAGTTTTGTGTGTGCACTGGCTGTAGTTATGGTTTCCAGAGCACAATGGACACCTTATGGGTTACCAGGGCAGGAGTTCGTGCTATGACCATGCTTCTGACAATTGTTACATCTAATGTATGGGATTTCAAAAGGGTAGACAGGGTATGAATTTGTCCTGGTTAGAAGTAATGTGGGGCTTCCTGTACATTGAAAGTTATTTTAACCATATCTGTTGGTTGTTTGTTTATTCTATAGAGGTCCTTGATAAGTTGTCCATTTGATTGAATGCCCGTTGGAATTGGGCCAGGTTAGTATTGAAGGGGATGTTTTTCATTATCCCTGTGCCAGTTGTATTGGTCTTGTTAACGGGGGCTGTTTGCTGGGTAGGGGTCTTTGTGAACTTTGGGTGGTGGCCATGGCCCAATATTGGTTGCATGGCTGATTCCATGCCAATGATGTGGAGATTAGGGTTATTAGGTATATGGTTGAAGTTTCTAGCTTTAGGCAGACTGAGACTGATAGCAAAAGTGGGGCCTAATAATCCCACTTTAGGGTAAGTTGCTTTTATATCTGGTCCCATGTAATTTTTGAAGGCCTTTTGAAGACATGAATCAACATAAACCTTAGGCTTTATATAATATGAATTATTTAAGTTAACAGTGCCAGTTATCAATGCTTTTTAATGAGCTTGGATATTGAACATTTCCGCTTTCGGAAGAAAACGTACCGGCATGTGCTTGTTGACCTTCAGTTTTCTTCTTTTTCCCTGACCTGTTATTTGTTCCATCCTGCTCTACATTTTGAGGAATTGCCTTCCTTTTTCTTCTTGGAGGCATCCTTTATCTCAGGACTCTGCTGCTGTGCAAAGATTGGAGCTGATTGATGATTAAATAAGATATTGTAAAACGTTTTCTGTTGAAATTGCTTTACTAAGTGACGTTTAACAACTGGTCTAGTTCACATATTTTTGCACCAGAGCTACACTATATATCATGATAATCAAAAAATAGTTGAGAACCAGTCAAACTTATAAATAGCCTGGTTCTCAGTTTAGCAATTATATGCACCAATCGTTACAGATAAACACAGAGATACACCAGTGAAGTTCTTGTGAACCAAATGTACTTGAAATTGCTCAAATGTTCCCAAAAAGATAAATATACCTCCAGCACCTGTTGGTCGGTCGTATTATGTTATGGGGTCGGCGTCCGTCCGTAACTGAACAGTTATCACCATTCTAATGCATTTATTCATTTGTTTTGTTAAGAAAAATGCCCTTCCGTCCGTAACTGAACAGTTATCACCATTCTAATGCATTTATTCATTTGTTTTGTTGAGAAAAATGCCCTTCGTGCACAAAACAGCAAGCGTTGCGAGCTGTGTAAAACCAAATACCAGCCAATGCAAGGTGACATTATATGATGTAGAGTTTCCGACAGTATATCGCAGATGCCGTCGCAAATTTTTGATGTTATCCAATCAGACGTCGCGTTAATACTCAACTGCATTAGAACTGGCTCTTCATCATCAACAGAAATCCACCTCTGTAACATTTCGCTGTCTACAACGTTCCAAGAGCTGTCAGCATCCTATCCAACATGGCATGGTCACAGTCCCTGAGGTCAGAAATCCTCTTTTCCACTTTCCCAGGGTCGAGAGGTTCCAACACATCAACGGACGTCACTGTCGGAAAGATCAGACTCGCTATCAAAAGCGGAGCCTAAACCTTTTCTCCAGCAACCCAGAATGCATTTTGCAGAAACCTGGTTCCATGTTTGTTCTTAAAAAATTACTGCTTCCTTCAAATTTAATTTACGGAGGAAATCTGATACACTTCTTTCTGAATGCACCATATTGTCAATCAAATTTCTCCGGTATTTGCGTTTGAAGGTTGCAACAATACCCGTGTCCAATGGCTGAATTTTCGATGTTGTATTTTGTAAGAATACAGCCTTGATTTTCCTGTCCAGTGATGTAAGGGTTTCCACTTCAGGATGGGCTGGGCAGTGGTCCATAAGTTGAATGACCATTGGTTCTGTTTTAGCTCGGCTGTTTTCGAAGAAAACGACGAGGTATTGTCATAGCTCTGGCGTCGTCTGCTTTGTCTTTGTCTGCGTCGTTGTGCAAAAACTTGGACATTTTGTAATATCTCTGTCATTACAGAACATATTTACTTGAAACTCGGACTAGCTGTTCATTATGAAAAGGGGAACTCATACCAATAGGTGAGGTAACCCTCAAAATATTTTTGGCACAGAACATACTTGAAACTCCGACTAGTTGTTCATTATGAAAAGGGGAACTCATACCAATAGGTGAGGTAACCCTCAAAATATTTTTGGCACAGTTATGCCCCTTTTTGGGCTGATAATTCTTGCAGCCGAGCGTTGAAACTCGCATGCGGTGCTCTTGTTTATGGTGAAGATACCGCCACACCGAAGGCACAAACTCCTCGTGAAACCATTCCTCAGAAATAGATGTGGTCATCCATGCAATTTTGCTGTGTCTGTACAAATCATGCAACACATTCATATTGATGTGATGGAAGCATCTAGGTTTGCCAAATTTCCCAATCACTAATAGCTTCAATTTATGCGAGCCTGACTTTTTACAGCACGGCAAAACTGTCATCCTGTCCTTGATCTGCTTAAACCCAAGTGTGTGATTAGCATCGCTCGCCTTAGCCAAAGTCTTGTCTGGCATTATCTTGAAATACAATCCCGTCTCATCACAATTATAGACCTGTTCGGCAGTTGTTGTCAAAGCTCGGCCGGATATGAATCCGCAGCCTTTAGATCTGGGGCCAGTTGTTCAAAACTAACGACTTGGTTAGTTAACATACCGTAACTTTTTCTTGTCCATTCCAAATCTACCGAACCCTTCAATAGATTTTCATTAAACTTTGGTCAATTATCCCCCTCAGTGAGCTGATGTGCAGAACCTATAAATGAACCATGCCGACTCGAGGTCAAGGTCACATTTGAAGGTCACGAGTTTAAAACTGAATTTTTTGTCCCTTCCATATCTCCTTTACCCCTAAAAGGATTTTCATTAAACTTTGGGTCAATTATCCCCGTCAGTGAGCTAACCATGCCAACTCAAGGTCAAGGTCACAGGCAAAGGTCACAAGGTTGAGCCTTGATACAAAATGCGGCGGGGGATTTGGCTGTCCTCCAGACTGCTTTCTTGTTCTTATTATAGTCTGTTTAAAATGACTACCGCATTGTGCTTAAAGATTGGGACACCCAAACCTTTGGGACACAGTTGAAAATCTTGAAAATAATTATTTTTGACTGTCCAAAGATTTGGGACAAACTAAAATTCAGAAGAAAATTATGTAATTTTTCTTTCCAAAGGATTGAGACAGGTTTATTTTTACGAAACAAAGTTAGAAAAATGCCACACATGGCGATTTTTATTTTTCAGGTTGCCCTTTGCTTGCCAAATCTTACCTTGATGAAATGAAGATATTCAGGGCCGATTTTATCCGGAAAAGAATTATTCATCAATATACACCGAATTGAAATTAAAGAATTACAAGCATTAGCATTTTTGATCACCTAATAAGTTTATTTGTGTCTGAACATAAATCTTGCAATCATCAGTGGCAGACAGATGGACAAACTAGAGCAAAATGCAGAGTTCTTAATTTTAAGCTTGTGTCATTGGGAAAATGACAACGAAGTAGTGCCTTCCTCATATTTTCATCTATTCTCAGATGCCAGCCATACTGGCTGGGGGGTACACTTGGAACCCCTTGGTCTCGAGGTTCATGCTTTTTGGGACCCTGCTTTCCAACACCTTCACGTCAACAATTTGGAGTTACTGGCCGTGTCGAGAGCTCTCCATCAGTTTCAATCAGTGCTTCAGAATTCATGCGTAATGGTAGCTTCGGACAACACGTCAGTTGTTGCCTACCTAAAGAAACGGGGGGACTCCCTCTCCCTCTCTTTGTATGTCAGTATGGGACCTCCTTTATTGGTTTCAACGCCACAATATTGTTCTTAAAGTCGGACATTCCGGGAAGACACGACGTTCTGGCGGACAATCTTTTGCGTCCAGACCTTATTCTCACCACAGAATGGTCTCTCAATCATCAGATTGCTCATCGCATTTTAATGCCCCTGCCATTCGAAGAATGGTGGAAAGGGTATATAGCGTTGCCCCTGTCCGTCCGTCCGAAACTTAAACGCAGTCAATAACTTCCTTATTTCTTGGATTTTAAAATTACTCTGCAGAAATGTTAACCATCATGAGACGTGTCACATGCAAAACCCAGGTCCGTACCTCCAAGGTCAAGGTCATACTTAGAGGTCAAAGGTCAAAAAAGGTACAAAACTTAAACGCAGTCAATAACTTTCTTATCTCTGGATGGATTTTGAAATTATTTGGCAGATATGTTGGCCATCATGAGACAATCTGCCTCACACAAAACCAAGGTCTTACCTACAAGGTCAAGGTCATACTTAGAGGTCAAAGGTGAAAAAAGGGTCCAAAACTTAAACACGGTCAATAACTTCCTATGGATGAATACGAACATAGACATATTTTCAGGCGGGGGCATCCATGTCTTATGGACGCATTTCTAGTCAATCTTTGGGGCTATCCACAGTTGGACCTGTTTGCCACCAGATTGAATCACAGTCTTCCCGTGTTTATGTCCCCAGTCTCGGACCACAGGGCTTGTGCAGGGGACGCTACGTCTCTGGATTGGAAGAATCTATTCGCCTATGCTTTCCCTTCATTCAAACTGGAACCGTTGGTGTTGAACAAAATCAAAGAATCCAACAGCCGGTTCATTCTCATAGCTCCACTTTGGCCTCAGAGATCATGGTTCTTAGTCATTTTGACTCTGATATCGGACTTCCTGAGGGAGGTCAAGTCAGTCAAGATCTTGTATCTCAGTACCAGGGCAAAGTGCTTCATCTCGATTTAACAAGTAGAAACAGAAGATCTCCGCACAGCGACTGGATTTAAAATTTGCCCTGTTCCTTCGTCAGCAACAGAAGGAGAATCCAATCTTGGTGTCAGAGGTCTCTGCCCTGACAAAGCTCTCATTACTGCCAAAGATACGGCTGAGACAATGTCAGAGTTGCTACGTTGGGGGTTGGATATCCCCATTGTAGCGGTGAGGCCCTGAGAACTAGTCCGGCCAAGGACAGGATCAGTTCTACAGGGTCGCACCATGGAGACAACAGGATCAGAGTAGACAGAGTCCATCCCTGGTCGTGATGACCCCTGGAACTGATAGCTAGATGCCCAACCACTGCTATCAATTCCAACACTATCCACAACCTCCGTAGAGATCAAAATCAGAATGTACATTCACTATGGCACACGACAAATATATTATCAGTTAGTGTTAATCCATTTTGTTGAGCATCACTTTTCAGTTCTTGTCCAGCTTTTACTTCAGAATGTCACTGTATAATTCCTCTATAGTCACTGAATATTTAACTCTGATAATTTAAAATAGATAATTGAATGAAAGTTTCCTTATGGCAGATAGAAATCACAAATACATGCTACTTTAAAATAGATAAATTTGAGCCTGTTCAAGGGAAGTAACCATGAAATGCACAAAGTAAATTGATAAAAAACGGACTAACTATCCGGAACATAAAAACTTCAACCCTTACAGAAGTATAACATGTACATGCGCTTGTTTTATCTTGAGCAGGTAGACCAAGTACCTGTTCTTGTTCTCTTTTTAGCAATTGTCCATTTGAAGGTATAGAATGTACCTGCTCTTGATGTTGAGCAGGTAGGCCATGTACCTGTTCTTGTTCTCTTTTTAGCAGTTGTCCATTTGAAGGTATATAATGTACGTGCGATGTTTTATCTTGAGCAGGCAGGCCATGTACCTGTTCTTGTTCTCTTTTTAGCAATTGTCCATTTGAAGTATAACATGTACCTGCTCTTGTTTTATCTTGAGCAGGTAGGCAATGTACCTGTTCTTGTTCTCTTTTTAGCAATTGTCCATTTGAAGGTATAACATGTACCTGCTCTTGATGTTGAGCAGGTAGGCCATGTACCTGTTCTTGTTCTCTTTTTAGCAGTTGTCCATTTGAAGGTATAACATGTACCTGCTCTTGTTTTATCTTGAGCAGTTGTCCTTCTTTAGGTAAAGTGCATAACTGTACTGGTTCTCACTTGTCTTATGCAGTTGTCCATTTGAAGGTATACCATATACTTTTTCTTGTGTGCTCACCTAAGCAGCAAGTGCTCAAAGTGAGCTATTGTGATCAATCATGGTCCGTCGTGCATTATCTGTCATGAACAATTTGCTTTAAAAGACAACTCTTAAACAGTTCAGGTGGCTCTCAACCGAAATAGTTAAGATGGTTCTGCTCCTACAAACATGATGGCTGCAAGAACTTAAAATTGAAAAATCTTTAAAAATGTTGTCCACTATATTTAAATGAAGAGGATACTTTTATAGAAAATTCTTTAAAAGAGTACACTGCCTTTACCAAGGGTCTATTTAAGAGTACACTGCCTTTACCAAGGGTCTATTTCATTCAACTTGAATGTTGCTTAGATAGGCGTCTACCAGAGTAGCTCAGTCAGGGATAAAAGCTTGAATGCGTTTGAAAACTAACACAGTTGGCATATTACTTAGACCTATGTCCCCTTTGCTGAAAATACCGAATTTGAACCTTGGCATCACCATAAGTCCTTTAGTTTGATCAGGGGCCAGTTGTTCAAACCATCGTTAGCTTAACGAGCTCGTTAGTGGTCATGATGTTAACTCTTCTAGCAAGTACAATATCGAAAATTTTGGTATTTTTGCTGAAAAAATGTGAGCAGCTTTTGCATCAGCAAAAGCTGCTCACATTTTTTCAGCAAAAATTTCAGCATATTTGCCATATTTAATGATCAAAGTTTTAACAATACGTTAACTAACGACGTCCTTAGTTATGAACAACTGGCCCCAGGTCTTCATGAAACTAACATACAAGTAGGTTGGGGATGAAAGTTCCGATGAGTTTGAAAACTGGTGATGTGGGCCTATCTGTTGAGTTATGCCCCCTTGATTGCTAAAAATGCCTGTTTTTAGCTCGCCTTACGAAAGTAAGAGGGAACTTTTGCTATACCCCGGGTGTCGGCGTCTTCATTGGGTTAAAATTTTCGTGCAACATCTTAGTTGTGATTTTGTTTCACAGATTTATTTTCAAATAAAATAAACAATCTGTAAAAATCAATATTTTACATAGTCTTTTTTACTCCATTTCCCAGGTTTTTTAGCTTACATTGGACTTTTTGATAAGTTAATATTTTACTCTGTATTGCCTCCCTTATTTCCCTGTGTTAAAGTTTACCTGCAAGCTCTGTGGTGCAATGGATATTCCGGGATTTGAACTCATGATCTCTTGATCAAGAGTCCAAAGCCTTTAAGGCTTTGGAATCTTGATCAAGAGATCATGAGTTCAAATCCCGGTGGAGGAATGTTTTTTATGTTCCCGGTAGCGATAGCAGGGACATGTTTTTGCCCTGTCTGTTGGTTTGTTTGTACCTGGACCACTTTAAAGTTGGGTCATAACTTTTGAACCGTCTGACATAGAGCATTCATATTTGGCATGTAGGTTCCTTGTGACAAGAGCTTCACATTCATGCAAAAATTTTGACCTGTGACCATGACCTTGATGTGTGACCAATTTTGAAAAATGGGCCTTGCCCAGGGACATGTTCGTGTTTCACAAACACATCTTTCTTGCTTTTTTTTCTTTTATCTTTTTATAAACATAGCGGGTCTGGGGCTCAAGGTCAAGGTCAGTATGGCTATTTTTTAGAAAAATATTGTCATCGCTCTAGCACCTTCATTTATTGATGGATTTTAATATAACTTCACACAAATGTTGGGTATGGGGATATCTCGAGTGACTATGACTTTCAGGATCTGGGGCTCAAGTTCAATGTCACTACTTTCAGGGTCACAGGGTCGAGGTCACTGTGGCTATTGGTATCACTTTTGCGCCTTTATTTTTCTTGATGGATTTTAATATGGATTTTAATATAACTTCACACAAATGTTGCGTATGACGATATCTCGAGCAAGTTCGACTTTCAAGTTCCGGGGCTGAAGGTTGAGGTCACTGTGGCTATTTTTAGAAAAAAAAATTGTGATCACTCATGCCTACATTTATGGATAGATGTTAATATAACTTCACACAAATGTTGGGTATGATGATATCTTGAGCGAGTTCTACTTTCAGGGTCCGGGGCTGAAGGTCAAGGTCACTGTGGTTATTTTTAGAAAAACTCATCGCTCTTACGCCTTCATTTATTGATGGTTTTAATTAAACTTCACACAAATGTTGGGTATGCTGATATCTCGAGTGACTTTGACTTTCAGGGTCCGGGGCTGAAGGTCAAGGTCACTGTGGCTAGTTTGAGGTCATCGCTCTATTTATGGATGGATTTTAATATAACTTGACACAAATGTTGGGTATGATGATATCTCGAGCGAGTTAAACTTTTTGGGTCCGGAGCTGAAGGTCAAGGTCACTGTGGCTAATTTTAGAAACGCTGTCATCGCTCTTGCGCCTTCATTTATTGATGGATTTTAATTAAACTTCACACAAATGTTGGGTATGATGATATCTCGAGTGACTTTGACTTTCAGGGTCAGGGGCTGAAGGTCAAGGTCATTGTGGCTATTTATAGAAAAACTTGGTCATTGCTTTTGTGTCCACATTTATAGATGGATTTAACGATAACTTCATACAAATGTTGGGTATGATGATATCTATTTCCCCTGCCCATCGGGGCTTGAAGAAATAGATGTGCTGCATGATGCTGCCAAGCAGAACTGAAACTGACCCACATACCAGTACTGGTAAACCCTTAGAGGATCTACGCGTGCCCAGGCAAAGCGGTGCGAATGTCAGACGTCCATGCTTATAAACCCTATTGGTTTTATTGGGCGACAGGGCTCGAGATGTCATTTCATCTCAATGTCGGCAAAAGTCCCACAAAATTGGAAGCAACGTCTCCAGAATGACCTTTACAGTGTTGACGGGGACGTTAAACCTTAAATCAAACAAACAAAATGACAATATCTCAATGGAGTTCAACTTTAAGGTTCTGGGTCAAGGTCACTGTGGCTATTTTTAGAAAAACTTTATCATCGCTCTAGTGCCTACATTTATAGATGGATTTTAATATAGCCTCTCACAAATGTGGCATATGATGATATCTCGAGCATGTTCGACTTTCAGGTTCCGGGGCTGAAGGTCAAGGTGACTGTGGCTATTTTTAGAAAAAAAACTTAGTAATTGCTCTAGTGCCTACATTTGTGGATGGATTTTAAAATAACTTCACACAAACGCTTGGTATGATGATATCTAGAGCGAGTTTGACTTTCAGGGTCCAGGGGTCAAGGTCACTGTGGCTATTTTTAGAAAGACTTTGTCATCGCTCTTGTGCCTTCATTTATTGATGGATTTTAATACAACTTCATACAAATGTTTGGTATGATTATATCTCAAGTGACTGACTTTCAGTTAGAAAAACTTGATCATTGCTCTTGTGTCCGCATTATTGATGAGTTTAAAGATAACTTTATACAAATCATCACGAAAACAAGCCTATACAATTTTGACCCCCTTCACCCCCACTTTTATATAGAAAAACTTGGGTTTACAGGGGTAAACCTTATTTTTCTTATTTCTGCTCTAAATATTGATTGTGGGTACTCGCTAGACAGTAGATAGGGACAGCGAGAATCTCGTTAATCCATTCATGCGCGTCACTAATTAGATGACGAGAAATTTCGCTATTAAGAAGAGAATGACAAATGAGCCATTCAAAGTCCTACTTACACTTGAGGGGGGTCCTTAGTTTCCCGGGGTTTGGCTGCTCAGGCCCAGGTGGCCGGGGCAAAGCCATCACGGAAGAGATTTCTCTACCCACTGTCAGCTCAGTCTTCGGATTTGCAAACCATCCAGAAACGTTCTTAGCCACATCAGCGTCCTTCCTATCGTTGCAAAAGACGGGCATGTAACCTTTACTTTAAAACAACTTCAATGCGAAAAAACGAAATTAAAAGAACACTAAAAAGGCGAACGTATGTACAGGAGTATTTACACTTATGTATAGGGTATTTGGAAGATCTTCTTCCGACTCTTGACTGGGCAATCAAAAGGGGCAGGCGGAGAGACGACGCCCTTATCGCGCAGTATCCTCATCCTGCTTCGACCCAGAAATGTAGGCCGCCCTTACTGATCGCAAAACAGCCGAACAAGGTTGATAGTTCCCTTGAGGGCTAATCGGCATAGATGTGCCTCGAATCCGGGGTCCTTAATATCTAATAACTTAAATGTTTTAGAATTGTCCGGATGCCAGCCACCGCGGCATCCTATGGCAAAACCCCTGACTGTAACCTCATCTACGTTGTACAGCTCTTATATGACCGGATTAGTCCCGAGTATTTCTCAACCTTGAGCTGGTTCGTGGTTCCCAATGCATCACCATTCTCGTAGACAACTGTGGGGTCTACGAGTGCCGCTTTTGGTCTTTGACGAGTATTAAGTCTGGTATCCAAACGCGATTTTGGGCATCTTTGATCTTTGGCTCGTTATTGACGAACCATTGATGTTGCTTTGCTGTATCTGCCAGTGTGCTTGCTATGAAGTTGTGTCTCTTGATTCTATAATTTTTCACACTTGGGCAGTGTCCCGAAATATGTCCTATAGTTTCCACTGTCTGGTGGCACTGGCGACAAGTTGGGTCTCCGCCACCAGTTCTTGCCATTACTGCGCGGCATGGAAAAGTGTTTGACCTCAACATTAAAGCCGTGATGTTGTCGGCCTCCGAGTAGTGCTTGGCATCAGATCCCTCCCACGTGTTCCAACTATTACTTTTCTTACTTGAAAGTTTCTACACCCTGACCTCCACAAGGCAGCCTTTTCCATTCTTCAAGAGGCTTTTTATTCCATCTGGCTTTTTGCTTATCATTAGTTGGAACTTGAATGTTAGCGAGATCTGCGTATTTGGCGATGATGCCTCTGACGTCCCTGGTTTCAGCCATGCGACGTATTTTTGCGTCTTTACTTCCCAAAATAGATTTGAGGGACTTTATCCTTTGCGCAGGCACTGACTTTGTAAATTCGGGTAGGCCTAATCCACCATCAGCTTTACGGCTGTGAATCAAACCTGAGCATGTACTGTGGTGAAGGTGTAACCATCCCTTAACGTATTTCCTTAACAACCTGTCAAGTTCAAGTAACTTGCCTTGCAAGTTGTGTTCTTGGGCTAGTGGGAAGGCTAGCCTAGGTAGCGTGTATTTTTCGAGCGTAACGAGTACCCACAATCTATATTTTGAGCAAAAATAAGAAAAATATTCCATTTTTTTTTCATCTCAAAATTTTCATTTTTTTTGGCGATAAAGGTAACACTGTATTTGTATAGGCATGTTTTCATAATGGTTGGGTATGATAATATCTCGAGTATGGGGCTCAAGGTCAAGGTCACTGTGGCTATTTTTAAAACTTTGTACCTTCATTTATTGATGTATATAATGTAATTTTACACAAATGCTTGGGTAGGCTTTTTATTATTTGTTTTTTGCGAGGGAATTTGTATCATTCTGTGATGCCTTGTTACTACGCGGAAGTTTGTAGAATTTTTTTATCAAATATAGATTTTTTTTAAACAGTGGAGGCTTGAAAACAGGATTAGGGGTACTTTTTGGTACTCTTTCATTTGCTGCAGTCTGTTTTGCTGTTTTACAGAAGAGAATTTTTTGATAACTTGCCATTATCCATCTTAGGCCCCCAAAGGTGAGCTATGTTGTCTTCTGACAACTCTTGTTGACCTTGACATCAGCACAAGTCCTTCAGTTACAATTGGAACTTCCTGAAACTTTGAATCTGTTAGCTAAGGTGAGTGATATAGGACCATCACAGTCCCCTTGTTTACAATATATGAAATACACTGAAAGAACACACACATTGATCCAAATAATATAAAAGAATATTTGGGCCCCGTCAAGCGATTTTGGTACTTATCGCCTATGCGAGCAGCGAAGGTTCAGACGAGCCTGCGCATCCGCGCAGTCTCGCCAGAACCTTCGCCGCTCGCTCATACAAGCAGTGAATCAAGAGGAACCTTCAGACAGAAAGCCATATCCCTGGCCCCTCTGAATGGCTGGGCATGCGCAGTTAAAATTTGTCATGACGGAATGCTCGAAGACCCAAATTCGCTTGGCGCGGCTCATTTGAAACACACAAATTTCCCATTTCACTGTAATTCCAACGATTGAGGAAACACACCGAATGAATGCAATATTTATGGGAAGAATATAAAAGAATAATTCAAACATGCACATTTTTTATTAGCTCACCTGTCACGTAGTGATGAGGTGAGCTTTTGGGATCACTTTTTGTCCGTCATCAGTCTTGCATGCATCTGTGTGTGCGTAAACTTTTTCTCCAAACGACATCTCCTCCTAAACCATTGAATGGATTTTGATATAATTTCACAGGAATGTTCCTTGGATGACCCTCTTTCAAAATTGCCTAAATCATTCCGCTCCGTTAAACAAAATGGTCGCCACAGCTAAAAATAGAATAACCTTTTAATGACATCTCCTCATAGGCAAATGGCATGATTTGAAAATAGTTTCACAGGAATGTTCCTTGAGTGACCCTCTTTCAAAATTGACTAAATGGTTCCGCTTAGTTAAACAAAATGGCCACCAGAGCTAAAAATAGAAAAACGTTTAAATGACATCTCTTCCTAGGCAAATTGCCCTATTTGAAAATTATTTGACAGGAATGTTCCTTGAGTGACCCTCTTTCAAAATTGCCTAAATCGTTCCACTCCGTTAATCAAAAAGGCCGCCAGAGCTAAAAATAGATAAACCTGTAAATGATATTTCCTCCTAGGCAAATGACCCGATTTGAAAATTTCCGAGGAATGTTCCTTGAGTGACCCTCTTTCAAAATTGCCTAAACTGTTCCGCTCTGTTCAACAAAATGGACACCAGAGCTAAAAATAGAACAACCTTCAAATTCCACTACAATGAAAAATAGCCTCCAAAGATAAGTCTTTGGTCCACATCTCCTTAAAGCAGTGAATCCTTCATTTCCATAAGCTTTGAAACATCTTGGATTCAGGTGAGCGATTCAGGGCCATCATGGCCCTCTTGTTTCAATATAATATTCACTCCTGAGAATCATAAACAACGAAAGAAAAATATATACACATGGTACATTTATGTATACACATGCCTGTAATCCTTGAAACACACACATTTCCCATTTCACTATTATTCCAATGATTTAGGTGACTTTTAACCAGTTAGCTTTTGAAAAGGATTTAGAATATTCACATGGATTAATACGTGTGCAACCATGGCATAGCACACAGAAGGAAGAGGGATGGTTATCAAAAGCCAGGAATGGCTGGCCACATGATAATTAAAACTTCATAGTGAAAATCCAAAATGGCTGACAGTTACACTTGTACAAGTCGGCAGAAAAAAAACGAAATAAATTCAACAAGGAAAAGAATTTCTGAACAAAATAAGCTTTAAAAACCTAGGTACGTTGTGGAAACTAACAAAGTAAATGTAAAATTAAAAAAGAATAAAACACTTGTCCGTTTTATCACTCTGTCAGAAACTGTCGACCACGTTGCGAGTCTGATTGAATATGAGCTTTTCTCCACGCTTGGTGCGAACACTGTGGTCACATGACGGGTATCATCTGCTCATTGGTCTGATAAGTCATGTGACCTCAGCAACCAATCAGGGTTCGTCACTAGGGAGGTCATGCAAGGTGTCTATGGTAATGGGACATGCCAGTGGCATTCTGGCTAAAAAATTTTTGTCAGACTGACCCAGAGCTGCATCCTTTTGTAGTGATGGGTAGGTATATTATTAAAATTAATTTTACATTAAAAATTTCATATTTGTCACAGATCAACCGTTGACGCTATGTTGATCAATAGTTTTCCAAACGATGTGCGGTCCGGTTAATAACCCATATTTCCTGACTAAAATATGTTTAGAACTAATCAATGGCAGTAAATAAAATGGCCCATCAAGTCAAATAAGTCTCTTTAATTGAAACCAGCTGATAAACCACGTTTATATCCAGAAAATTGTTCGATCTGACAGCGAGTATGACTCCCTTTTGATAGCTGGTTCCTGGCTATCTTTGTTGTAACTGTGTGTCTGGGACCGTACCGAACTACAATACCATTAAGATTTCTATGGTAAAATTAACTAGTTAGGGTTCGGAACCAGACAATGGTCAATGCTTACGAGAAATTTGAATTTCTTCCTTGGAATGTCTTGCCCTTAATATTTTAGCCATTTTGAAACTATTTTTAATGGCGCACATGGTCTTTGAATGATTTTTTTTTACCACGAAAATCGATGAGTATGTTTTATCATTTGCTTTTAACCTTTAGCATGCTGAATTAATTTTTTTATCGATACTCCGTCCCACTGAATTGTTTTTATCAAATACTACCATTTTCAGCAACTTTTAACACGCAAAAACCCGTATTTTTCTTGATTTCTCCACCATTCAAAGCATATGGAAAACGAAAGTAGCCTACTGTCACTCAGCTGACCGAGTCGAAAAATCGTTTAAAACACCCTTTCAGAGCGTATTTTGGGCTTGATTAGATCAAGTTCGTCAAAAAGTAGCGATTTCCTCAAAAAAAATGCATCCTTACCCAGAAAACCCGAAGAAAATCCATCCAAAAACATCGAAACGGCAAGTTTTTTTTTTCATCGATGCCCGGATGTTATTTGATACCGAAATGCCAAACTGCACCGAAAAACGAGAGTTCCTCCTTTAACTATGAGTCGCACCATGCAATTTCGGCGCACGATTGCGCCTACAGCGTGGCGCCGTTACATTTTCACGGGCGCACGAATGCGCCTACAGCATGCTGCTGGAATAAATCTGTCTTTCTTTTACATGCGGCTCTAGAAAATCAGTTTTATTGCAGTTGACCGATCACATCGTCTGCATCGATGTTAAAAATTGCTGTTGAGCAGTGATCCTTAACAGAGCGCGATAAATATTTTTTTTCCCAGTTGTGTAATTGAATTCTTTAATTTCTTTATCTTGCTAAGCCAACACTTTTGATTGTGCCGATGGCAGTTCATGTTTATCATATGTGTCCAGCTAAACAAGTTTATATACTGTATATTCAACTCTGCTAATATGACCTGTTTGGAGGCCGGCAATAAATATCAAAAAGTACTGTTATAGACTGTGTTAGCTACCGTATTACCATAGTCAAAAGTGGAAGGAAAATAAAGTTGCTGTGCTTAAAACCTGATAGAATCCTTGGATAATATCTATAAATGTTGGTTAGGGAAAATATGGGGTCCCAACCGAAACCGCGTTATATCCGAATTCATGCTGTGACGAATCGTACTATAACGAGGTCCGGGTGTATTTATTGGAAGAATATAAAAGAATAATTCAAACACACACATTTTCTTTTTCAAAATAATATTTACTCCTGTAAACAATAAATGAAAAATATATACACGTTACATTTATATATACACATGCCAGTAATTTTTATGTTTTCCTCTTGAACAGCTTTAGAATTGGCTTTCATCCCTGCCCGTCTTTTTCCGGTGGTGAAGCGACTACCTAATGCAGTTAAACTGTCAGGGGCGAGAAATATTGACCAGGGTAACTTCAGACAGAAATTTACGATGTACTTCCAACATTTCTTGTGCTCACACCCCAGAGTTATTAGCTCACCCGAGCATTAAGTGCTCATGGTGAGCTATTGTAAGAGGTCAATGTCTGTCGTGTGTTTTGTGACGTCAACAATTTGCTTTAATTGCTAACTCCTCCTAAACCCTTGGCCAATTTCAATAAAACTTCATAGGAATATTGCTTAGGTGACCCTCTACAAAAATAGCTAAAATCATTCCGCTATGCTGAACAAGATGGCCGCCAGATCTAAAAATCTAGAAAAATCTTTAAACTACAACTCCTCCTGTACCCTTGGGCCATTTTCATTCAAACATCATAGAAATGTTGCTAAGATGACCCTCTACCAAAATAGCTGAAACGGTTTTGCTCTGATGAGCAAAATGGCCACCAGAGCTAAAAATAGAAAAACATAGTAAATTTGCTTTAAACCCGAACTCCTCCTTAACTCTTGGGCCAATTTGATTTAAACTACACAGGAATATTTTGTAGGTGACTCCTTACCAAAATAGCTCAGTCGTTATGCTCTGACTAACAAGATTGCCGCCAGAGCTAAAAATAGAAAAAATCCAGGCGAAAATACTGGGTCAGTTTCTCATATTTGGCTTTATCATGACTTCTGACACACCCGCGACATTCAGACGCTTGTCATCAGCCCAGCATAAACTATATTCTGGGAGCTGATGAATTCCCATGATGATTTGAAGGCTAAAGAAAGCTCTCATTTCATCAATAGTGGTCGGCTCCCATCTGGGGTCAGGTCTGTTCTGCTGCATCTGTGTGGCATACAGATTTGTCTGATCTGCAATGGTCTGAAAAAAGTTGTCTTCAAAAAGGGGGTTGAAGAAATTCAGCGGATGGGAGCCAATGGGTAGGTCTTGTATGGGCCCTGCAGCTTTTGTAAATTCTTGAATGTTGATAGGGGTGAGCTGATCTGTCCATTCACCCTCACTGTCATCACTGTCATCTCTTGAAAAATCTCAAAACCTAGCATCAAGATCGGCCGACGAGACTCTAGAGACACTCGAAACTTCCCACTCGGACATATCCTTGATGTAACTTTCATCAAAGTTCCCCTTCTATTTCTTTCTGCTTCCCTAAGACTTTGCTCGTCAAACCCACTGATTTCACTGTCATCCGACTCATATTCCGTATTACTACCTCGATCAGCCATTTTTCAATACGAATCAAACATAGAAAATTTCGATAAATTTACCAATTTTTATCTGCAAACCGTTTCTTGAGTCCTTTCTTAATTTCAGAATTTCCAAAGTGAACCAAATTGTGGTGGTATTCAACAGGATTCTTAATATTCAGGAATGTTACAAATTCATCTTTAAATTTCTGTCGTACTCGTCGATTTACAACCTGCCTTTTTTCATCAAATACTTCTTTGGTCAAACCGACTCATATTCGCTATTACTACCTCGATCAGCCATTTGTCAATTCAAATCAAACAAAGAAAATTTCGATAAATTTACCAATTTTTATCTGCAAACTGTTTCTTGAGTCCTTTCTTAATTTCAGAATTTCCAAAGTGAACCAAATCATGGTCATAGTCAACAGGATGCTTAATATTCGGGAATGTTACAAATTCATCTTTAAATTTCCGTTGTAATCGTTGATTTACAACCTGCCTTTTTTCATCAAATACTTCTTTGGTCAAACCAGGTGATTTTCTAAAGTCTCCTCGTTCAGGTATTTTGGACACAAACACCTTTACTCCAAGTGCTTTCAACATCTCAGCTCGTTTTGCAATTATAATAAGGGGGGTTTGACTAACATAATGGGGGTTAGTTTTTTATAGGTCTTGTGTGTGGATGGATTTTTTAGCTCACCTAGCCAGAGCTAAAAATAGAAAAACCTTTCAATGACATCTGCTCCTAGGCAAATGGCCCAGTTCGAAAATAATTTCACAGGAATGTTCCTTGAGTGACCCTCTTTCAAAATTGCCTAAATCGTTACGCTCCGTTAAATAAAATGGCCGCCAGGGCTAACAATAGAAAAACCTTTAAATGACATAGCAGACGCTGGGCGGGAAAAGTCAAACGCTGTTGTTGGTTATTGACACAGAGCTTCTGGGGATAATTCCGGAGCTATGCAAAGCGCTGGTTTTCTATGCACCTCTATTCACAACCGTTTAGCTATCGAGAACATATTTTTTACCGGTTCCTAATTTTTTTTTTTTTTATGAAAGAGATACACACAATGACATAAACACATGTTGGGGTACTGGCGTCGGATGACGTCAATTACCGATCAGGTGCAGAAAAATTGTAGCGGTGGTTTGTGGGCGGCGATTTATATCAATTCAAAATTCACCGATCGGCTTTTTCCATATGTCTGGTCTTTGCCGGACATTGCCGGAAAAAAGCATGCAGTCCATGACCTCGGCTATAAGAAGGGGTCATTTTTTGGGGCTGATTTTGGAGGGAAAAATCCTCGTCTTATAGCCGAAATTTTACGGTAGCCATGTAATAAGCCATGCCTCTCGCTAACAATGTCCATTGGGGTGAATCTGTCAAACTCATTGTCACTATCATCACTGGACAGCCACATTCTTGCACACCAGACAATGAAATCCGTGATTTTACCCTGGGATAGAAATTTATGTTTTGACCTTGGTGTTCCAACACAAAATCGAATATTATCTCGTGTTTGATAAATGCACAGGTTGATTACGACCTCGTATGAGCCGTCTTTAAGGTTGACGTCACAGCAACGTCACTAAACATTCCCGCAGTGTCAACACAATATGGCGGATTTTGGTAACTGAAGTGACTGCAGCATTAACCCTATTGCACTTGTGCACATACTGCTGATAAGCCTTCACATCCTTTCCAATATCTTTACCTGTGTATTATCTCATCCTCATGCAATTTCTGCTGAATTCTGGTTTTGGTCACTGATAACTGATGCAATTTCTGCTGAATTCTGGTTTTGGTCACTGATAACTGATAGTGTATGTTTTTAAAGGCTTGTTGTTATTTTATTTGTTGGAATATTTTTATGATTTTTGTACCATAAGATTTGAAAATGAATGAAGTTTAATGTGGTATAAAATTCATAAAAATATCACAGAAATACATCTGAAAAAAAAATAAGTAAATTTATAAAAATGATTAAAATGTAATGTTTGTTGTAGTTTCTTTTCAATCCTGTTGTTGAATTTGACCTAGTTAGGTGTTCTTGCACATGTAAGAACTAAAAACATATTTTTCAGGGTTTTTTTTGCAATTCTAATTAATTATTTTTTTTTAGCTCGCCTTACGAAAGTAAGGGGGAGCTATTGCCATACCCCCGGGCGTCGGCGTCAGCGTCAGCGTCGGCGTCCGCATTTGGTTAAAGTTTACCTGCAAGCTCTTATATGTGATGTTTTACAAGTTTATTTTGAATATATAATTCACAATTGGTAAAAAACAATATTTAACATTATCATTTTACTTCATTTTACAGGTTTTTTGGCTTAAATTGGTCTTTTTGAGAAGTTAATATTTTCCTCTGTATTACCTCCCTTGAAATCCTGTGTTAAAGTTTACCTGCAAGCTGCGTGAGTTCAAATCCCGGGGGAGGCATGTTTTTTTTTTTTTTTTTCTTTTTAAAAACATAGCGGGTCTGGGGCTCAAGGTCAAGGTCACTGGCTATTTTTAGAAAAACATCGTAATCACTATAGCGCCTTAATTTATTGATGGATTTTAATATAACTTGGGACATAATGATATCTCGAGTGACTTTGACTTTCAGGGTCTGGGGCTTAAGGTCAAGGTCACTACTTTCAGGGTCACTGGGTCAAGGTCACTGTGTCTATTTTTAGAAAAACATTGTCATCGCTCTTGCACCTTAATTTATTGATGGATTTTAATATAACTTCACACAAATGTTGGGTATGATTATATCTCTAGCAAGTTCAACTTTCAGGGTCTGGGGCTGAAGGTCAAGGTCACTGGCTATTTTTCGAAAAAACTTTGTGATCGCGGTAGTGCCTACATTTATAAATGGATTTTAATATAACTTACACAAACGTTGAGTTTGATATCTCGAGCTCGTTCGACTTTCAGGGTCTGGGGCAGAAGGTCAAGGTCTCTGTGGCTATTTTTAGAAAGTATTAATGGATGGATTTTTATATAATTTCACACAAATATTGGGTATGATGATATCTCGAGTGACTTTGACTTTCAGGTTCCGGGGCTGAAGGTCAAGGTAACTGTGGCTATTTTTAGTAAAACTTTGTGATCGCTCTAGTGCCTACATTTATGAATGGATTTTAATATAACTTTACACAAATGTTGGGTATGATGATATCTCGAGCGAGTTTGACTTTCAGGGTCTGGGGCTGAAGGTCAAGGTCACTGTGGCTCTTTTTTGATAACTTGCCCTCATCCGTCTTAGGCCCCCAAAGGCGAGCTATGTTGTCTTCTGACAACTCTTGTTTATTTTAATATTTTGTTGGACAAGGACAGGGCTAAATTTTGTGTCCCCATCTATATGTATGTAGAAATCTGAAAATTTCTGAAAGTTGACTAAAACCTACTGCATGCACTTCTAAACTTACCTCATTGTCTTCTAGCTCTTGTGTGTGATCCTTCATCAGCAACAAATTTATAATAATCCAAAGAAACAGAAGAATAATTCCACTTTTTTACAATTTATGAAACACATCGAAAGAACACACACATTTATCCAAAGAATATAAAAGAATATTTCACACACATTTCCTATTTCACTATATACCACCAAAATTTATGAAACACATTGAACAAATGAAATATTTATCCGAAGAATATAAAAGAAGAATTTTCAAACACACATTTTCAATTTCACTATAATATCCAACCCACTCAAATGAGAATTATGAACACTAAATGAAAAATATATACAGATGCCAGTAATCCTTGAATCTGTTTTTTTTTTACTTATATTACAATTATTTACAAATATGTACAATGTGTCGCTTCAATATCATTTGCCAAAAATGTCACAACCTAAGTTCCTTGTGATACCGCACAAAGCAACCCCTTGTTCTGCACAGAGCTACATTGCACTGCTGACATTTGTAGCTTGTCTCTGGCTTCCCTCCAGCTGGTGTTCGCAGTCCATCAGCTGAGCATTTTACACAGACTTTCTTCCGTCCATCAATATGCACTAGTACGTGGTGCCCAATATTTTCCTCTCGAAGCACCGGCCGAACAGCTTTGGAATTAGCTTTCGTCCCTGCCGGTCTCTTTCTTGAGGTGAAGCCACAACGTAGTGCATCAGCCACCTGCAGTCGAAATGTCAGATGCGAGAACTGACTTGATGACTTAGAAAGAGGCTGGTTGCTTGCTATGTAAATTCTGTGGGCATTGACCAGGGCAACATCCAAACAGAAATTTACAACGTACTTCCACCATTTTTTGTGCTCACGCCCCACAGAATAATATGCTCTGTGTTGATCTGCCAAATCTACACCGCCCATGTGCAGATTGTAGTTTATAATTATGTCTCCCCCGAAAAATTTTTTTTCGGAGAGACATATTGTTTTTCCCCCGGGCGTCTGTCTGTCTGTCCGTCTGTCTGTCTGTCCGTCTGTCCGTCTGTCCGTCTGTCTGTCTGTCACACATTCGTGTCCGCTCTGTAACTTGAAAACCGTTAGAGCTATCTTCACGAAACTTGGTATAAATATTAATCAGCATTAGACGACGTGCAGTGCGCAAGAACTATAACTCTCGCATTTATACTTTTTGAATTATCTCCCTTAGAAGTTTGTTGGTATGTATATATGTATGGGTAAATTGTGTCCGGTCAATAACTTTCTTATTTTTTGATGGATTATAAAATTACTTGGCAGAAATATTAACAACCATAAGACGATGTGTGGTGCGCATGAGGCAGGTCTGTACCTCAAAGGTCAAGGTCATACTTAGAGGTCAAAGGTCAAAAAAGGGGCCTTTTTTTCGTATTTGGTCAATAACTTTCTTATTTTGAGATGGATTTTTAAATTACTTGTCATAATTATTAACAACCATAAGAGGATGTGTGGTGCGTATGAGGCAGGTCGATACCTTAAAGGTCAAGGTCATACTTAGAGGTCAAAGGTCAAAAAAGGGGCCTTTTTTTCGTATTTGGTCAATAACTTTCTAATTTTGAGATGGATTTTAAAATTACTTGGCATAATTATTAACAACCATGAGACGATGTGTGGTGCACATGAGGCAGGTCGGTACCTCAAAGGTCAAGGTCATACTTAGAGGTCAAAGGTCAAAAAAGGGGCCTTTTTTTCGTATTTGGTCAATAACTTTCTTAATTTGAGATGGATTTTGAAATCACTTGACAGAAATGTTAACCAATATAAGGCGATGTGTTGCGTGCATGACCCAGGTTGGTACCTCAAAGGTCAAGGTCATACTAAGAGGTCAAAGGTCAAAAAAGGGGCCTTTTTTCGTATTTGGTCAGTATTTTTTTTTCGTCTTGATTATGCCCTTTTCAAGAGTTATTGCCCTTTGAAATTTTTTTTAATAAAATCTTGTCAGCAAGATATCTAAAAAACTATTGGAGCTAGAGCCTTGAAAGTTGGTGAATAGAAAGGTTGTGATGAGTAGATGAACTGATTAACTTATGACAAAATTCCGAAAAATACTTTGTGAGTTATGGTCCTTTGTCATTTTGGTAATTTGTGCCCATTGTAATGTATGCTAAAAGTGATGCATAGCATAACTTTAGAACCGTGTATGCTAGGGTTTTGAAATTTCATATATGGATTCCTCATGGAAAATTAGCTGAGACGATGTGTTGTACCTCAAAGGTCAAGGCCATACTTTGAGGTCAAAGGTAAAAAAGTGCTTTTTTGGTTTACGGCCAATAACTTTTTTATTTTTCTATGAACATTTTTAAAGTTACTATGCAGAAATGTTCATCTTCATTAGATTATGTGCACACAACACCCAGCTCAATACCTCCAATGTCAAGGTTATACTTAGAGGTCAAAAACAGGGGAGACATCTGTGTTTTTGTAGAAAAACAAATTCTAGTTGACTATTCTTTATTGTTTGGAGGTCATCCGTATTAGTTTATACTAATTATGTCTCCCCCGAAAAAATTTTTTTCGGAGAGACATATTGTTTTTCCCCCCGGGCGTCTGTCTGTCCGTTTGTCCGTCTGTCACACTTTCGTGTCCGCTCTATAACTTGAAAACCGTTAGAGCTATCTTCACGAAACTTAGTATAAATATAAATCAGCATTAGACGACGTGCAGTCACAAGAACTATAACTCTCGCTTTTATACTTTTTTAATTATCTCCCTTGGAAGTTTGTTGGTATGTATATATGTATGGGAAAATCGTGTCCGGTCAATAACTTTCTTATTTTCAGATGGATTTTAAAATTACTTGGCAGAAATATTAACAACCATAAGACGATGTGTGGTGCGCATGAATCAGGTCGGTACCTCAAAGGTCAAGGTCATACTTAGAGGTCAAAGGTCAAAAAGGGGCCTTTTTTCGTATTTGGTCAATAACTTTCTTATTTTGAGATGGATTTTAAAATTACTTGGCAGAAATATTAACAACCATGAGACGATGTGTGGTGTGCATCAGGCAGTTCAGTACCTCGAAGGTCAAGGTCATACTTAGAGGTCAAAGGTAAAAAAAGGGGCCTTTTTTTCGTGTTTTGTCAATAACTTTCTTATTTTGAGATGGATTTTAAAATTACTTAGCAGAAATATTAACAACCATGAGACGATGTGTGGTGTGCATAAGGCAGGTCAGTACCTCGAAGGTCAAGGTCATACTTAGAGGTCAAAGGTCAAAACAGGGGCCTTTTTTTCGTATTTGGTCAATAACTTTCTTATTTTGAGATGGATTTTGAAATCACTTGGCAGAAATGTTAACCAATATAAGACGATGTGTTGCATGCATGACCCAGGTTGGTACCTCAAAGGTCAAGGTCATACTTAGAGGTCAAATGTAAAAAAGGGGGCTTTTTTTTTCAGGTTTTGTCAATAACTTGCTTATTTTTAGATAGAATTTAAAGTTACTTGGCAAAAATGTTAACTATCATGAGACGATGTGTTGCATGCATGATTCAGTTTGATACCTCAAGTGTCAAGGTCATACATAGAGGTCAAAGGTCAAAAAAGGGGCCTTTTTTCGTGTTTGGTCAATAACTTTCTTATTTTTAGATGGATTTTGAAATTGCTTGGCAGAAATGTTAACCACCATGAGATGATGTGTTGCACGCATGACCCAGTTTGGTACCTGAAAGGTCAATGTCATACGTAGAGGTTAAAGGTAAAAAAAGGGGCCTTTTTTTGTGTTCTGTCAATAACTTTCTTATTTTTAGATGGATTTTGAAATTACTTGGCAGAAATGTTAACCGACAGAAGACGATGTGTTGCGTGCATGACCCAAGTTGGTACCTCAAATATCAAGGTCGTACTAAGAGGTCAAAGGACAAAATGGGGCCTTTTTAAGTTGGAGGGGCATATTGGTTCTGGTTCGTTCGTCCGTCCGTTACGCTTTTGATGCATAGCATAACTAAAGAACCGTGTATGCTAGGGTTTTGAAATTTCATATATGGATTCCTCATGGAAAATTAGCTGACGCTTATTTTTTTTCTCGTCCAGATTATCCCCCCTTTAAGAGTTATTGCCCTTTGAATTTTTTTTAGTAAAATCTTGTCAGCAAGATATCTCAAAAATTATTGGAGCTAGAGCCTTGAAAGTTGGTGAATATATTGGTGGTGATGAGTACCGGTAGATGAACTGATTAACTTTTGACAAAATTCTGAAAAATACTTTGTGAGTTGAGGCCCTTTGTCATTTTGGTAATTTGTGCCCATTGTAATGTATGCTAAAAGTGATGCATAATTTTTTTTCTTGTCCGGATTATGCCCCTTTCAAGAGTTATTGCCCTTTGAAATTTTTTTAATAAAATCTTGTCAGCAAGATATCTCAAAAACCATTGGAGCTAGAGCCTTGAAAGTTGGTGAATAGATTGTTGGTGATGAGTCGATGAACTGATTAACTTTTGACAAAATTCTGAAAAATACTTTGTGAGTTATGGCCCTTTGTCATTTTGTGCCCATTGTAATGTATGCTATAGCTTTGAAATTTCATATATGTTTTTCTGATGGAAAATAAGCTGACACACATTTTTTTTCTCGTCAGGATTATGCCCCTTTCAATAGTTATTGCCCTTTGAAATTTTTTTTAGTAAAATCTTGTCAGCAAGATATCTCAAAAACTATTGAAGCTAGAGCCTTGAATGTTGGTGAATATATTGGTGGTGATGAGTAGATGAACTGATTGACTTTTGACAAAATTCTGAAAAATACTTTGGGAGTTATGGCCCTTTGTCATTTTGGTAATTTGTGCCCATTGTAATGTATGCTAAAAGTGATGCATAGCATAACATTAGAACCGTGTATGCTAGGGTTTTGAAATTTCATATATGGATTCCTCATGGAAAATTAGCTGACGCGCATTTTTTTCCTCATCTGGATTATGCCCCTTTCAAGAGTTACTGCCCTTTGTAATGTTTTTAATAAAATCTTGTCAGCAAAATTTCTCAAACACTATTGGAGCTAGAGCCTTGAAAGTTGCTGAGTATATTGGTGGTGATGAGTATATGAACTGATTAAAGTTTGACAAAATTCCGAAAAATACTTTGTGATTTATGGCCATTTGTCATTTTGGTAATTTGTGCCCATTGTAATGAATCTTAAAAGTGATGCATAGCATAACTTTGGAACTGTGTATGTCATGGTTTTGAAATTTCATATATGCATTCCTAATGGAAAATAAGCTGACACATATTTTTTTTCTCATCCGGATTATGCCCCTTTCAAGAGTTATTGCCCTTTGATTTTTTTTTAATAAAATCTTGTCAGCAAGATATCTCAAAAACTATTAGAGCTAGAGCCTTGAAAGTTGGTGAACATATTGGTGGTGATGGGTTGATGGACTGATTAACTTTTGACAAAATTCCGAAAAACACTTTGTGAGTTATGTCATTTTGGTAATTTGTGCCCATTGAAATATATGCTAAAAGTGATGCATAGCATAACTTTAGAACCGTGTATGCTATGGTTTTGAAATTTCATATATGCATTTCTGATGGAAAATAAGCTGACACGTATTTTTTTTCTCATCCGGATTATGCCCCTTTCAAGAGTTATTGCCCTTTGAAGTTTTTTTTAATAAAATCTTGTAAGCAAAATATCTCAAAAACTATTATAGCTAGAGCCTTGAATGTTGGTGAATACACGTAGATTGGTGTTGATAAGTAGATGACCTGCTTAACTTTTGACAAAATTCCGAAAAATACTTTGTGACTTATGGCCCTTTGTCATTTTGGTATTTTGTGCCCATTATATACTATGCTAAAAGTGATGCATAGCATAACTTTAGAACTGTATATGCTATTGTTTTGAAATTTCATATATGCATTCCTGATGGAAAATAAGCTGACGCGTATTTTTTTTTCTCATCCGTATTATGCCTCTTTCAAGAGTTATTGCCCTTTGAAGTTTGTTTAATAAAATCTTGTCAGCAAGATATCTCAAAAACTATTATAGCTAGAGTCTTGAAAGTTGATGAAAAGATTGGTGGTGATGAGTAGATGACCTGATTAACTTTTGACAAAATTTGAGTTATGGCCCTTTGTCATTTTGGTTATTTGTGTCTATTGTAATGTATGCTAAAAGTAATGCATTCCATAACTTTAGAACCCTGTATGCTATGGTTTTGAAATTTCATATATGCGTTCCTGATGGAAAATAAGCTGACACGTATTTTTTTTTCATCCAGATTAACTTAAGAACCGTGTAAGCTTGGTTCATATTCGCTATGGAAAATTAGCTGACACATATTTTTTTCTCATCCGCATTATGCCCCTTTCAAAAGTTATTGTCCTTTGATTTATTTGTTAGCATAACCTTGGGGCCAAGGCCACACACTTTGAATTATTATTGTAATCATGGTAATTTTTCGGTTTTATTGGACGGGTGTTTAAAAAATTCCGTCCTTTAAAATAGCGATGTCTGGGTGGGTGGTTGGGCGGGTGGATGGGCCCCACAGGCGCGACATAGCCTTCGGCAGAATTCTTGTTGTATGTTTTTGAGTCTTTAACAATATTTGTTGAATATTTTGCCATCTAGGGACAAGCAAAGGTTGGGGGCATTGTGTTTTACAAACACCATTTCTAGTTTAGTGTTCAGTCAAGAACTTTCTTTTTCCTGGATAGATTGTGAAATTACTTGGCAGAAATGTTAACCATCATGAGACGATGTGGTGCACGCTAGACCTAGGTCGGTATCTCCAAGATCAAGGTCATACTAAGAGGTCAGAGGTAAAAAAAGTTTGTTTTTTTTTTTGTGTCCAGTCAATAATTTTTTTATTTCTGGATGGACTTTATAAAGTAACCATGCAGAAATGTTCACCGTCATTAGACCATGAGTCATGTACAAGACCAAGGTCCATATACCTCCAATGTCAAGGTCATACCTAGAGGTCAAATGTAAAAAAGGGACAGTCAATAACTTCCTTATTCTTTGATGGATTTTGAAATTACTTGACAGAAATGTTAACCATCATGAGACGATGTGTTGTACCTAAAAGGTCAAGGCCATACTTAGAGGTCAAAGGTAAAAAAAGGGCTTTTTTGTGTATGGCCAATAACTTTTTTATTTTTCTATGAACATTTTTAAAGTTACTTTGCAGAAATGTTTATCTTCATTAGATGATGTGTTGCACACAAGACCCGGCTCAATACCTCCAATGTCAAGGTTATACTTAGAGGTCAAAAACGGGGGAGACATCTGTGTTTTTGTAGAAAAACAAATTCTAGTAGCATCTTGTTTACTAATAGGGGCCCCACGTCTTGGTGTATGGATGCTGTCTGTTGACTGCTGATTAGAGGATATGACAGCTACTTGTCGCTTGTCTTTCCACTTTCTGACGCTTGACGGTCTCACCAGGACGACGCAGCTTTGAAATCTTGATTGACGGTGGAAGGCCCCTCCTGTTCAGACTCAGTGTGCCACAGCCATAGGTGCGGTGTCGTGCAAGGTCATCGAACAGTGGCAGAGAGCTGAAAAATTGTCAAAGTACACATGATAACTCTTCTCAAGTAGTGGCTGAAGAAGAGTCATCACCACTCTGTGGCCTAGTCCCCGCTGGTCTTGGTTACCTTCTCTGCGACCGGTATACACCTGGAACTGTGAGGTATACCCAGTCGAAGATTCTGAAAGTTGCCAAACCTTGATCCCCCACTTGGTTGGCTTTGCAGGCTTATACTGCTTCAGAAATGTCCGCCCTTTGAACCCAATCATGGCTTCATCAATACTTACTTCTCGCCCTGGCGTGTAGTGGGCTAAGAAGTTCCTGTTCACCATATTGATGAGTGGCCGTACTTTATAGAGGGGGTCATAGTCAGGGCTGTCATTTGCCGGCTGCTGAGAATTGTCAACCAGGTGAAAATACTGGGTCAGTTTCTCATATCTGGCTTTCGTCATGACTTCTGACACACCCGCGACATTCAGACGCTTGTCATCGGCCCAGTATAGACTATATTCTGGGAGCTGATGAATTCCCGTGATGATTTGAAGGCTGAAGAAAGCTCTCATTTCATCAATAGTGGTCGGCTCCCATCTGGGGTCAGGTCTGTTCTGCTGCATCTGTGTGGCATACAGATTTGTCTGATCTGCGATGGTCTGAAAAAAGTTGTCTTCAAAAAGGAGGTTGAAGAAATTCAGTGGATGGGAGCCAGTGGGGAGGTCGTGTTTGGGCCCTGCAGCTTCTGCAAATTCTCGAACGTTGATAGGGTTGAGTTGATCTGTCCATTCATCCTCACTTTCATCACTTTCATCACTTGATAAATCTCGAAACCTAGCGTCAAGATCGGCCGACGAGACGCGGGAGACACTCGAAACTTCCCAGTTGGACATACCCTCGATGTCACTTTCATCAAAGTTCTTTCTATTTCTTTCTGCTTCCCTAAGAGTTTGCTCGTCAAACCCACTGATTTCGCTGCCATCCGACTCGTATTCGCTTTTACTACCTTGATCAGCCATTTTCCAATACGAATCAAACAAAGAAAATTTCGACAAATTTACCAATTTTTAACTGCAAACCGTTTCAAGAGTGCCGCTCTGATTTCACTGG
Organism: Lucinisca nassula; assembly: GCA_963580285.1. NCBI lineage: Eukaryota > Metazoa > Mollusca > Bivalvia > Lucinida > Lucinidae > Lucinisca > Lucinisca nassula. Next base: position 107,644,450 of record OY757025.1, on the reverse strand, counting down.
TTAAAACTGGAAAAGACGCGGAAATACGTCAGCATTTATTGTGCACTGACGATTTTCGGCAGTGTTTTGCGACATAGCGTCAAAAACCGTCTAAATTGATGCCGTAAAAACGGCCGCTATTGGCCGGTCTGAGTACAGGTAAATAAGCCGGTATTGGCCGGTCTGAGGATACACAGGTAAGGCGGTTACGGGCGGTTTGAGTGCAATAGGGTTAAAAATCCGCTTTAAGAAATGGAAGGTATGCAAGAAAAAGAAACCATTATTGGTGTGAAGGGTCGATAGTAAAATCCGTCCCTCGCGGCCATATAAGAGCCTCGTGATGCCGGACAGTGGTCCCGAGGGTCGGATTTTTCCATCCACCCCTCACACCCATATAAGATTGTAATATTCTTCCATACTCTTCATCTCTGTATGGCTGGGATATCTCTGTGTATCTTGAATTCTCCTCACTGAAATCAACCTCATCTTCATCATCATCGTCGTCATCGTAAAGGTTTTTTTTTGCTATATGACGGACTGTTGTCGATCATAGAGTGCATAAAGCATGTACAAAAATGCCCCCATGCCGGGGCCCACTGGTTTCACATAGGCGTATACAGGGATAACCTTTAAAAATCTTCTGGTCTGAAACCAGAAAGCCCAGGTCTTTGATATTTGGTATGAAGCTTCATCTAATGGACCTCTACCAAGATTGTTCAAATAATAGCCTTGGGGCCAAAAATACCCTTGCGCAGGGACCCACTAGTTTTCCATAGGCTTATATAGGAAAAACCTTTAAAAATCTTCTTGTCTGAAACCGGAAGGCCCAGGTCTTTGATATTTGGCTTGAAGCTTCATCTAATGGACCTCTACTGAGATTATTCAAATTATAGCCCTGGTGCCAAAATTGCCCCCGTGCCAGGGCCCACTGGTTTTACATAGGCTTATATAGGGAAAACATTTAAAAATCTTATTGTCTGAAACCAGAAGGCCCAGGTCTTTGATATTTGGTATGAAGCTTCATCTAATGGACCTCTTCAAGATTATTCAAATTATAGCCTTGGGGCCAAAAATGTCCCTGTGCCGGGACCCACTAGTTTTATGAAAAAACCTTAAAAATATTCTTGTCTGAAACCCGAAGGCCCAGGTCTTTGATATATTTGGTGTGAAGCGTTATCTAGTTGACCTGTACTGAGATTGTTCAAATTATTGCCCTGGTGCCAAAAATGTCCCCGCCCCAGGGCCCGCTGGTTTGACATAGGCTTATAAAAAGAAAACCTTTAAAAATCTTCTTTTCTGAAACCAGAAGTCCCAGGTCTTTGATATTTGGCATGAAGCTTCTAGTGGACGGCTACCAAGTTTGTTAAAATTATAGCCCTTGGGCCAAGACACTGATACTCAGGTGAGTAATTCAGGGCCCTCTGTGCCCTCTTGTTTCAATTTTAAATCTTTATGCGAGTTTGGAAGAACCTTTTCTTGTCAGACTTTTTTTTATTGAAAAACCTGTAAATAACCTACAATTTCAGTAAGAAGAATCTTACCTACATTCAGTGGGCCACAAGGAGGTCTATGATTAGCTCATGTCTATAGATTGTCTTGAGGTTATGATCCTGGAAAAGGAGGTTGTGGACCCAGCTTTTAGCCATGTATGAGACAATAGTCACATTTGATTGGATATAATTATGAAACTGATGAGAAATACTTAGCTGTTATTTGTTTTCTTGCAGGGTATTATATGTGCATTAAACACATAAAGGAAACAAAGTGAACTGTCTCCTGAATTTTCTGTTGTGATAATAATTGTACATGTGGTATCTCTGAATTTCCAAGACTGAATTTTCACTTTGAGGCAGGGTTACCTCCCTTAGACAGTTAGAATGCTTGAAATTGCCACATGACACCCTTGTTTTTTGGTATAATTTTGTAGTTGGCAGTTTGTTTACCATGTTTTGGGGTAAGAAAATCCATTTGAAATGCAGATTTATCAGGTACAGGGTCAAATGTTAATATGTAAGCTTATGGAAATGTAAATAGAAGACCATAACCTAAACCGAAAGTAGAAAAAATCATGACCTCTGTCCTGTTTTTGGTCATTACATAATATTTTCACAAATGTGTAGGTTCTATCTAATTCTTTGTCATAAATTGGATCTTCCTGACATGTATTTTGCTTCAAAAACTGTAAAATTTGTAACTTTAGTGCTAATTTAAGTGTTGCTGGGCCATTTGATCCATTTTGTGATTCTGATCCATGTAAATGGGGGGGGGGGGGTATTAGGGGTTGGGGATGCTTTGCTCTTAAGCCATGTAAATCAGTGTTGTCATTGATCTGTTTGAAAAAGAGTCTTGCAGTAGGTGTATGAACATAAACATAAGAAAAAGAATCTACTCCATCTGGAATATATGGCATCTGGCTTGGTCCAAAGCAAAATTTCAAAATTATCTCTCCGAACAGCCCGCTGCAATATCGCGACAAGTTTTCTCATCCATTATAAGTTCTAATTGGTTAGATTCATGTTACTGGATCTGAACAGATATTTTCAGCTGTTTCTCATGGCATGAAGGCATTTATGATCATTTTCATCAATGTTTTGTTTTCAAAATATCCTCAAAATGCCTTTTTTCACTTAAAATAGGGGGTATAGGTGTAGGAACAGCCATAACTTCTACTTTGGAAAGCTATTTAGGCATAATTTAGTGCATTTTAGGACTGAAGTATTCCAAAGACACATGAGAAGAACCACTGATGCAGGCCGGTTTCTGGGTTCCAGTCCAGAAAGAGGTAAACTTTGCGCTTTTTCACAAAATATGGTTTGTTCGGCTTTCATCATAAAATCTGAAGGCGATAACTTTTTTGCAAACTTGAAAGATTCTTTGTCACTGAACATTTAGTATGCATGACTACATTATTAGATTTGATCTAAATTTCTATTTGGCAATTCTTTTGATGGATTATGAAGAAAATAAGGTTTGGTTTAAGGTTATGATCCTGGAAAAGGAGGTTGTGGACCCAGCTTTTAGCCATGTATGAGACAATAGTCACATTTGATTGGATATAATTATGAAACTGATGAGAAATACTTAGCTGTTATTTGTTTTCTTGCAGGGTATTATATGTGCATTAAACACATAAAGGAAACAAAGTGAACTGTCTCCTGAATTTTCTGTTGTGATAATAATTGTACATGTGGTATCTCTGAATTTCCAAGACTGAATTTTCACTTTGAGGCAGGGTTACCTCCCTTAGACAGTTAGAATGCTTGAAATTGCCACATGACACCCTTGTTTTTTGGTATAATTTTGTAGTTGGCAGTTTGTTTACCATGTTTTGGGGTAAGAAAATCCATTTGAAATGCAGATTTATCAGGTACAGGGTCAAATGTTAATATGTAAGCTTATGGAAATGTAAATAGAAGACCATAACCTTGAACATTGATATGACACCCTGGTCCGTTGGCTAAATCTTGGAAGTGGTATTCTTTAGGAGATAGCTCACTTGAACCTTGCCGCCTCTACTGATGAGGCCGCTTGCAGGTGGATGAGCTTGACAGTTATCCAGGCCCCGAGGTTATAAAACTTTTTTCATGCTCAACTCAGCTGAGCATGAAATTTGTGGTGCTGATAAATATTAAATCACTAATCAGTTGAGCGTTTTTTCTTTCTCAGAAAGCAGATAATGTTATATCCTGCTCGCAAATTTTAAAATGCCGACAATTGTTGGCATTTTAAAATTTGTGAGCAGGACAGATTTCATGCTCAAGTGTGTTTTGACTGTTCAAATTATAGCCCTGGGGCCAAAAAATGGCCCGGCCCCAGGACCCACAGGTTTTATTTAGACTAATGTAAGGAAAAACTTCAAAAATCTTGATATTTGGTATGAAGCTTTACCTTTTAGACCGCCCTCATTAGATAATGCAAATTATAGTCCATGGGGCCAATTATGGCCCTCCTCAGGGCCCACTTGTTACACTGGATCAGGCGAGCGATCCAGGGCCATCATGGCCTCTTGTTCTTTTCTGATAGCGTTATCTCTTGTATTTTTCTTTTCGGATAGCGCTATTGTGGGGCTATAGTCAGATCCTCTGACAGTTCTAGTTTTTGCTATGGTTAGGAAGTATACCCAAATTTACATAATGAACCAATTGGTCTGAATCTGAATAATTTTTCTTGACAAATAAGAGAATTCCGTGTCTTATGAAAACTCCTATTGTAATAATAATTATATACTATTTATAATAATAGCCATATTTAAATAGTTACTCTTTGAAAACTCCAATACATCGAGACCTTTGAGTTTGGAAGTTTGACAATTTTGGTCGTCTGTTCAGTGCTTAACTGAAAGATAATTATATGGGTCATTTAAACATACTCTTTGAAATGTACACATAAATTTTTTGTAAGTGAAACAGAAAGATATTGGGGTAATATTTTCTTCCTATTTCATTGCAAAGGCACTCCAGATATGCCATATAAAGCCTCTGTCTTCATTTGTCTTTTTTTCCGAAATAAATACAGGATTACTTAATATCATAATTTACCAATTTCATTGGTAGCTTTCCTGTACATTAGTACTAGAAAAGCTATTGCTCTACTTCCGGTGTCTGCTACAGTATTGTCCACAACATTTACAAGTTTTTCATTAAAGTTAAAGGTCTTGCATTTTTCAAACCCAAAAGTGTGAAAAGTGTATTCTTGATATGATGCTAAGGACTGCTCACCCCTGCTTATGGTCTTTATGTCAAGGTCACTGTTGTAAAATAAATAAATACAGTATAATTCCAATATTAAGACCACCTTTGGGACTGTTCAAAAGTGGTCCTTAAGACCACTTTTGAACAGTCTCAAAGGTGGTCTCTGACCAGAGGAGACTGTTTTCAGAAAACACAGACGGAAAACTGCAACCTACTATATAAGCTTTTTATAGGAGAATTAGTCATAATTTTTGATGGTCTTAATAGTGGAAACATACTGTTTTTGCAAGTTTTTTTTGCAAGTTTTAAAAACACTAGTGACTTAGCCCATTTTATATCAGAAACCCCAAAACAGGCATTTGGAAAGGCCTTCACTGTTTGCAAAAAGTTCAGCCATTTTCCAAATAAATTTGGAAGAAAAGACAACCTGACAACCCTTCCCACACGCCCATCAGGGCTTGGAGAAATAGATTGGGCTGCATGGTGCTTCTCACGCAGTGCTGAAACTGACCACACATGAGTACTGGTAAACCACTTAGGACTAAGCCTACCCAGGCAAAGTAGTGTGAGTCGGACCGTTATATGTATGAAAGCCTTTTGGTTTATTTGGACAGCAGGGCTTGAGATGTCATTTCATGTATGTGTCGGGTAAAAGTCCCATGAAATTGGAAGCAACACCCCCAAAATGACCTAAATAGTGTTGATGGGGACTTTAAACCTCAATTCAAACAAACAACCTGACACCCCAAAATTTTGAAATGGTTTTATGCTATGTATAGGGTGGAAGATTCCATTCAGTATTTGAATAGGCAGTGTTCAATCTATGCTGGACCATTGCGCCCTGGGCCCGCTTTTAACATGACTGGCATCCTCGTCGTTTATTATCCTCGTCAGACTTATGAATCATTTTCCCCAATTCACCGTAAGAAATAATTCGTTTTTTTCTGCTACTGCCATGTGGCAGTAGTTTGTCCTTTTCAATCTTGAGCTCATTTTCTTGCGATTTTCTCAAGAATTTCGCCATCTGGTGCGAATTTATGAGTTTGTCATAAATGGTATGTTGTACAATCAAAATTAAACAGTAAAAGCTTTGTTTTTTTTTCTGCTACGATCCTGATTGTTTAAGCACATATCAATTTATTTGTTTACCATGGATGCAGTCATGTTTTATTTTCCTATACTTGATTCGTGTACGCTGTAAATGCCATACAAAAGTGCGGGGATTACGCTGAATACCTGACCGAAATACCGTAAAAGACTGAAGCGGACGGTATTTATTTTAGAGTTTTTATCTGCTAGAAATAAATGGATTTCATTAAAAATAAAACAAATTTATGAAAAGATTATGCAAAGATCATCTGCTGTATACTGGAGAAATTGAAGAAAAAATACCAGAAAAAAAAAATGTTTTTTATGTTGTACATCTATGGAAGCACTTGGTGAGACCGAAGCCATGGTCGAGCCAGAAGATATAGCTGCTTGACTGGTAAGCTGTGAAAAGTTAGGATAATAATACCCATACCTGCCAAAACTATTCCACGGGCCCCATGAGGGAAAATTATAAAACGGCCAATAATAGTCAGTGCAACCTCGTAACGTGGGTGGTGGGGTCCAAGAAAGCTGACCAAGTTAGTGGTGATCACCGCTATCACTGCTTTATACAAAAGAGCGTGGATGTTGTACATCCATGGAAGCACGTGGTGAGACTGAAGCTATGGTTGAGCCGGAAGGAATAGCTTCTTGACTGGTAAGCCGTGAAAAGTCAGGATATACCTGCCAAAACTATTCCAAGGATCCCATAAAGAAAATTATAATACGGCTAATAATAGTCATTTATTATCCTTGTCAGACTTATGAATCATTTTCCCCAATTCACTGTAAGTTTGTATCAGTCCATATGAATGACACCGCTAATTTGTATTATTGTTTTTTGTCTGCACTAATGTATATTGGAAATTTAGCCGTGTGGTTCAGGGTACTGACAAATTAACAAGGTTAAGCAACAACGTGTCAAAAAAACACAGGTAAGGTGACCGCTGGGCATAAATTATTTTTTTTAAATTGTCTGCTCAGAATAGCATTAAAGAATAAGAATTTAAATAAGGGATAATTTCATGTCGGAAACATTCAAGTAAGTTTCTTATTAGAAACATATATTTTTCATTTTACGTTGTGGGTACTTGTTAGAATCGCCTCGGCAACATGCTTTGTGGAGAAATCACTTCCAGTACATTGACACAGGGGCCCCCGTTCATCAGGGCTTGGAGAAATAGATTGGGAATAGCACTTCCAATACATTTTCCCCTTGAGACTAAGCTTCTGTGGCTGTTGGTGTTGGGTCATACACGATCTCGTCATTGTTCTCAAGTGTGTCAGTCTTACTGTTTGTCTCTGTTTCCTGTCTGACGCTCTGAATTATCTCGTCATCTGTCATCTTTTCATATGTCGGCTCCTTGTCGTCAAGTCAGTCTCAAGCCTGCATTACTGTCGCGTCCACTTCTGTCCCTAATACCCGCTGGGCCTGTTGTACGTCAGTGTCAGAGTTGTCATAGTCTGCTTGTCTACATTCGGCGTCGAACAGGTTATGCCTGTAGATCCTTCTAAGTGTTGCGATGATGCCCTGGTAAAGTGGTTGTAGCTTGGAGGTTGTGTTCTTTGGGAGGAAGATTGCCTTATCTTTGGGCCTTGTGGATTCAGAGAAAACGGCCTAGGAAATGGCATGGCACACCTTGAACCGCTGTAACCATCCAGTGATGGCTCTGAAGTTTTCCTCATCGCCGCGAAGTTCTTAATGCATTTTCAGCACTTGTGCTTGAACGGAACGGTAGGTCCGGATAGAGTGTGCCTTCGGTCCGAGCTTGGGTAAACCAGGTGAAGACAGCTGTCTCTAGTTGCTGATCATGTGCGGTCCTGGACCTCTTCCTAGCCTGCCCACCGTCCTCTAAAACAGTGCTTGCCTCCCTCAGCTTCTCCATGATAACAACTGAGAGGGACAGTACGAAAAGGCCACTCGAGCAGCAGGTGGGGGGGGGGGGGGGCGATCAGACTTTATTGTTGCGCCTGCTATTAGCATGGCGCGATATAGGCGCCCGGTTTTCCGTCTGTTCGTTCGTCCGTCCGTTCGTCAAGGCGTCAACATTTGCGACCACCCTAGCGTTCACCCTAATTGTCAAGTTTATTTCTCAAGAACTATAAGAGCTTCATTAATGATACTTGGTACAAACTTGTGTCTGGGGATGACAACTTACATGCAAGCATACATATTTGACCTTGACCTACATTTCATGGTTCACTGACTTTGTAAAATATTGGGACCACCCTAGCATTCACCCTAATGGTCAAGTTTATTTCTCAAGAACTATTAGAGCTTCATTAATGATACTTCATACAAGCTTGTGTCTGGGGATGGCAACTTACATTCAAGCATCCATATTTCATCTTGACCTACATTTCATGGTTCACTGACTTTGTAAAATATTGCGACCACCCTAGCGTTCACCCTAATGGTCAAGTTTATTTCTCAAGAACTATAAGAGCTTCTTTAATGATATTTGGTACAAACTTGAATTTGTGGATGGCAACTTCAATGCAAGCATCCATATTTGACCTTGACCTAAATTTCATGGTTCACTGACTTTGTAAAATATTGCGACCACCCTAGCGTTCACCCTACTGGTCAAGTTAATTTCTCAAGAACCATAAGAGCTTCATTAATGATACTTGGTACAAGCCTTTTACGCAAGCATCTATGTTTGACCTTGGCCTAGATGTCATGGTTCGGTGACTTTGCGCCCCACAGGTGCGACATAGCCTTCGGCGGAATTCTTGTTTTGACCTCAGAAGCCCCATTTGGCCTCCAGGGCTCTCAACTTATTTTCACCCATTAACACACTCCAAAGCCGTTGCAAAGCAGTTTTTTATGTCGAACTCATAAGCCCCATTCGGGCCTCCAGGGCTCCCAGCTCGTTTCGTGCCATTAGCGCGCAACCAAGGCCATTGTGAAGCAACACAAAAACTCAAAGCCCCGTGGGACGGGAAAGACTATTCTTTATAACTCGCTGTTGAAAAATATGAATTCACTTCCTTATTGAGCTAAAACACACAATCAGTTGCTATTATATTACAAAGTGCAGCGATTTACTACAAAACGGAAACACCCGAAGTTTAAACCGAAGCTGTATTGTTTGGGAAAAGAAATGTCTTGACGCTCCTTAATCTACGAGCAATAAGAATCTTAGTAAGGCGAATCGACCAGTTTATGAGACCTTTCTTTTTCTGAACAGTTAAAATTTTCTGTCAGTTGTAAACAACACTGACAACAAAAATCGAAGCTGACAAGAAAAATCGAACCTGACTAACAATCGAATTAACAGTTAAACGATTAAATTCAAAGCGTAGTAAGGCTGATGTAAATACACCAGGAAGTTGTAAAACAATAATAGACTACTGTTGATTGCCTAAGTGTTACAGTAGTAAACCGGTTTCATCACGAAAACACGTCTATATAATTCTGACCCCCTTGAACCCCAATTTTATGTAGTAAAACTGGGGTTTACCCCTGTTTTACAGGGGTTAACCTTTTCTTATATCTGCTCTAAAATATAGATTGTAGGTACTTGTTAGAACGGCCCCTGAGGCGGTTCTAACGAGTGCCCACATTCTATATTTTGAGCAGAAATAAGAAAAGTATCACAATTTTTCATCCTGAAATTTTCAATTTTTCGGAGATAAAGGTGACAATGTATTTGTATAGGCGTGTTTGGGTAATGAACTTGCGCTTCTAATAAATATTGGTAAATTGAATTAATGACGAGAGATTGGTGGTCGGACTTGCTTCAGAAATGACAATGTTTCTCGTCTCAGGAATATAAGAGCACAGCCGGGTGCCACGTTTCACTATCTTCCTCCTTATATATAGGTAGAGTCCATTTCAAAATTTAGTGATGACAGTTTGTGTTTTCTTCAGAATTTACATGTATTTGGAAAATGGCTGAACTTTCTGCAAACGTGTTCTGCAGCGTCTGATAAGTTATAATGTGGACTGTTGAATATACGTTTATGTGGCCAGAATGCAATTTCAGATTTGGTTTGAGTGGTGTCCTTCAGCAACACATTTGTCTCTACTCTAAAACACTTTGTACTGCTCTGCACTGATCCCCCTTGGTTTTTGTCTCGTGAACAAAGAGCAAATATAAATGACTTTAACTCCATATCTTTCCCGCACGTATTTACCAAATTCAGAGTCTTGTGGAGATATGTCATAGGAAATATCATTTCCACCTTATTGACAAACTATGTCATATTCAGAACAACAAAAAAAAGGCTGTCGACTAACATGTAAAAATATGTCTTTTCCACATGATTTCCAATGCCGAGAGTCACTCCGCCAAAACCTTTTAAAACAACCCTGCACTGCTGAAGGTCCAAGTCCAGTTGAAAAATCAGCGGTTCCGCCTCTTTGCGTTGTTTTAACCTTTTGGCAAAACTATGGCCGAATATTAATACTTTCTACTTTATCATGGCTCTTATGAATCTTCATTTTCGCATATAATATCAGATTCCTCCTCTTTATCACAGATTCCTCTTCTTTCATAATTTCAATGAGAATCTCCAGGAATACATGCATACTCCAAAACGAGAACAAAATATTCCCAAAGAAACACTTTTAGCACTAATATAATACATTATATACATGTAAACACCAAACCACTCAAAACACATACACATATAATAAATATATATATATATTATTTTTTTCATGCCATTATAAACATGTCCATGCAAGAATGGTTATCAAATATGTACTTATAATTTCACTTTTATGCTCCAAACATAGCCAGGTGGTTCTAATGAGCCACAAAAATCTGTTTGAATCATTATCGACACACCCAGATGACATCACGGCGATGCTTATCCTTGGAACATTATCAACATCTTCCGCGTTTGTCTCCTTTGGAGCTTAAGTGGCCAGCTTGGACTGTGGCAAGAGCAGCAGTTTCATTGTCAGTGAAGTCCAAGATCAACAGCTTAGCAAGGTTTATCAGGAAGTCCACCATGGTTTGCACTTTTGTCCTTGGTTCTCAGTTGATGGTTGGCTAATTCTTGCATCAGAATGAAACCATTGGTGACAGCAAGGTCGAACAAAAACCAAAATAGGTAGGGCCACCATTTCTTGGAAGTTCTGTATGTACTGTGTTCCATTCTGAGTTGATCAGCCACATCTACCCCATTCATGTTATTGTTGTATTCTGGGATTAGGACGGAGCTGGAACCTGGAGGACTTCACCTGTTGTAGACTTGCGCTGGACAGCAGTTACCAAGTTCGTAGGGTTCTCTGCAGTGGACAAAGTGTAAATAGGCTTTTTGTCAATCCACATACAGACAGTAGGATGACCCTTGGCGGCCGTCTTGAACTGGCCTTGATTTCTGACATCCCTTTTGAGCAGAAGCTTAATGGGGTTGCCTTTTCAGTTGTTTCGCACTGTCCCTCTCAGGTATGTATCATGGAGCAGAAGCTGCTGGGCCAATTCCGGACTGGTGAAGTAGTTATCAGTATTCACAATGTGGAAATGCCCCTAAATGGTGCATGTCAGATGAAGTACCACACTTGTTGCAAGACCAACTTCCCTATTACCACCTTCCCTGCCTGTATACACCTGGAAATCATTTGTAAAGCAGTTGGTTGGATCAGCACGCATCCATACCTTTATGCCGTACTTTGTTGGTTTTGCCCGTAAATATTGTTGAAATGATAGTCAACCTCTGAATTTTACCATTGCCTCATCAACAGACGCATTCTGGTTAGGATTGTTATTCCGTAGACAGGTATCTTGCACCGCTTTGAGAACGGGTCCTACCAAGTTAAGTTTATCATGGCCTCAGGCTGTCCCTTTGGTGGATTTCTCCGTCGGTCAGCAATATGGAAGTACTGAGTGATTTTGTCAAACCTGTCTCGCTACATTACCCGGCGAATGTTGAGATTGCCAAACAAGTAATCTGTAGACCAGTGCATGGCAGTCTGTGGAAGATGCAGAATGCTCATGTACAGTCTCATTCCTAACCTGGCCCTCTCTCACATTCACCTCTCTCCAGTTTGGGACCGGTCTCGGGGCAGTTTTTTGTCTGGCATACAGATTGGTCTGGGGAACAATGAGTTCCAGAAGAAACCGTGGAGAGAAAAGGTTAAAACAAATTTGGTTCATTGTCATCAGGTTCAAGAGTTATGGTAGGGCCAGGTTGAGGTCCTCCAAAGTCCAATTGGTGATTTCCTGATGTTGGACCTATCATTCACTTGCCAGTGAGGTTGCTATGCATTAGCATCCTCATACGAGCCATCACTCTCACAAGCCAGCAAGTCCTCAAAATCGGACATGTCTGCAATGTGCACACTTGAAACTGACAATTTTCCGTCAATTTCAATGTCACTTCCAGTTACATCTGAGCCAAAACGGGAGAATTCGGCATCACTGACATCAGACTCCATTATATCATTACCGATCGCAAGCTGTGGTCGTGGATTTTAGCTGTTTTCCGTGACTTTTTACCTCAAAAATCTCGCTTTTTCTTCCCGGTAAACACGTTGAATTTTCTATTTTTGGCACGAAAAATATTCGAACAGTGTTTGTAAACAGCATTTTTTTATTGGCTGAAAATCGGACTTGGCAATATATTTGTGTTTTGTGGACCAATGGTAATTGTCGCTTATACGCTACGCTCGGGAAATGGAGTACTTGTTTGCGGCCCACTTATAAGCGTCACACGGTGTACCGATAAGAATTTACTGTCGCTTTCATGCGGCGCTCGGGACTACATCGATATTTTATAGGCCGCATATAAGCAACGCTAGGGAATAATGAGTTAACGGCCCCGTAAACACAATTTAGGTCATTCTGGAGACATTGCTTCCAATTTTGTGGGACTTTGACCCAACATTGAGTTGAAATGACATCTCAGCCCTGCCGCCCAATGAAACCAAAAGGCTCATAATTTTATGCACTGGGTGGTCATAGACCTTAGTGGTAAACTGCGCCAGTGTGGTCAGTTTCAGCTCTGAGTGGAAGCACCATGCAGCCCAATCTTTTTCTCCAAGCCCCGATGGACGGGGGCAAAAGATATAAATGAGCACAATTTTAGAATGAATGGGATTGTTTTTTCATTGGTCATAAAATGACCCTTTTTATGTCCCCGGTAGCGATAGTGGGGACATATTGTTTTTGCCCTGTCTGTTTGTTGGTTTGTTTGCTGGTTTGTGCGTGGACAACTTTAACGTTGGTCATAATTTTTTAACCATTTGAGTTTGGCATTCTATTTTTTTTTAGGTTTCTTGTGACAAGAGCTTTACATTCATGCCAAAAAAATTGACCTGTGACTTTGACTTTGATGTGTGACCAAGTTTGAAAAAAATACCGTAGGCCTTGCCCGGGGACATTTCGTGTTTCACAAACACAACTTTCTTGTGTCTGCTTTCACCCTGCTTAATACTAAGAATATTAAAAGTTTCTTCATAGTTGCCCTTTAAGGACTTAAATTGATACTTCCAAAAAAAAAGGAAACCAAAGTTCTTCGTTACATTTGTTTCTTGCAAGATAGCGATCAGTTAGCATTGTATTAAGTGATCTGCATTTAGCATGCCCAAAAACTCATTACCAGGCTATTAAAAAAAGATAAGCTCACATGATTTGTTTGATGTTTAACACCCCCTCAACACTATATAGGTCATTTTAGAAACCCTGCTTCCAATTTTGGTGGACTTTTACTAAACACTGAGATGAACTGATCGCTCAAGACCTGCAGCCGAATGAAACCAAAATGGTTTATAAGCATGGGCGATTGGACTTGCACAACTTTGCCTGGGCAGGCTTAGACCTACGTGTTTGACCAGTATCATGCCTTGGGTTTCAGCTCCTGGGCAGGCTTAGACCTAAGTGTTTGACCAGTATCATGCCTTGGGTTTCAGCTCTGCGTGGAAGCACCATGCAGCATAATCAATTCTGGACTGGGGCCCAAGCTCACTTGGAAATCATTTGGACACATACAATAATATTACCTGGATTTGATGTATCTGGTTCCGTAACCAACCAACATTTTCTTCTAAGGACTGTACCCTCTGAGACAGATGGATACAGCCTGAACAGGTAGTTTGTTGTTATAATGCCATAACCAACCAACATTATCTTCCAAGGACTGTACCCTCTGAGACAGATGGATACAGCCTGAACGGGAGGTGGTTGTTGCCATGAGCACGTAGTTTGTTGGGGTGGGGGAGGTGGCTGTTGCCATCACCAGGTAGTTTGTTGTGGTGTGGGAGGTGGTTGTTGCCATGAGCAGGTATTTTGTGGTGGGGGAGGTGGTTGTTGCCATCAGCAGGTAGTTTGTTGTGATGGGGGAGGTGGTTGTTGCCATCAGCAGGTAGTTTGTTGTGGTGTGGGAGGTGGTTGTTGCCATGTGTTATGTGATGATGAGGCCTGTTGTTCAGCTGGAGACTGTGAGTACAGCACTTTTCTCTCATTGCTTCAATAAATCTTCAACACTAAATTTTGAAGAAAAGGCATGTTAATTTTTTTAACCAGGACACATTTGTAGTTCTAAATATTAAATGCTCTGTTATACCGCGGTAAGCCACTTTTATGATAATACAAGCATTTTAATCTTGACCATTATAGGTCTCTGTGCTATTCATACTGCCAAGCTAAAATATTATGACTACCAAATTTTACACCCGTACAACCAACAATTTAGCAATACATCAGTTTCTCAGTTCATTAAAGTGCAAATACATCAAAACACAATGTCATGTAGGCAAGAATTTTCATTACAAGTGACATGTTTATCAAAGTACAAAGAAACGGTAATCTAAAGCTAAACCGGCCAGGATTTATTGACCCCCACCCCCCAACACATCCCTACTTTTGGGATAAACTATTTTCTTGATATACAATTTGTTCTTATATGTAACTGAAGTAAGATAGTGTACACACTGTTGTCTCTGTGGTCATACACAGACAGAATGGTCACCACACGCTGGCTGACTACAAGCTTCACTATGATGATTCTGTCAGACTCTTTGCACCTCAGAAACATTCTGTATCCACTCTTCTGCCACCAGCAGTGCCTTTATCTTTTCCAGACCAGAAAAGCTTGTAGTTGGTATCCTTACCCTCGATTGTGCAACAGTTGCAACCACGGAATCTGGTCTCCTGAACACAACAGACATCCACTTCCCTACGGGATAAAGTTTCCACTACCTCATAGACTCACACCCTGAATTTCCTCAGGGGCTTGCTTTATTCGTCACAATGGCCCAACCCTGCCTCCCACGCTTCAGAGGAGGCCAAGCCGGAGACATCACCAACAGCGCTTTAATGTCTGTTGGCAGCGCCTTTGTTTCTGTATTTGAAACTGGCAACTGCCATGATGATTTTGACAAGGAGTTTACCGTTTTCATTATACCCAAGATAATAAATTGATAAATTTATCATGGCTTTTATGACTCTTCATTTTCTCAAAGCACAGATTCCTCTTCTATTTCACAGGTTCCTCTTCTTTCATAATTTCCATAATTCCATTTAGAATCTCCAGTATTTATTCCAAAATCAGAACAAAACATTTCCATGATGAATGAAGGGAAGAAACACTTTTAGCACTAATATATTGCATTATATACATGTAAACACTAAACCACTTATGACACATGTAATATATTATATATATTTTTATAATATATTTTTTTTTTCATGACATCAAACATGTCCCTGCAAGAATGATTATCAAATATGTTTGAAAAAGAAAATTAATGTATACCCCTGTACACATAAGTTTTATCTATAAAGTGGCATTTACCATGGTACTCATTTCAATGCATGGACTTTATATAATGTGATACATTTTTTTTCCTTTTCCTATTTTGCTTTTCCTATTTACACTATGATCTACACATACACTTCCCTCCACCCCTAGAAACCACTAAAAAACACAGTTTCTCACTTGAGGTGATCAAAGCAATACACTTTATACAAGACAGGCATCTTCACTTATTTTTTCGCCAAGTTCCGGGGGTATGGCCGGAAACAGTCAACGCATTAATGATCATTGCACTGTCGACACACCCAGTTAACATCACGGCGATGCTTATCTTTGGAATATTGTTGACTTCATCTGTGTTTGTCTCCTTTGAAGCTGAAGCGGCCAGCTTGGACTGTGGCAAGAGCAGCAGTTTCATTGTCAGTGAAGTCCAAGATCAGAAGCTCAGCAAGGTTCATCCGGAAATCCACCATGGTTAGTACTTTTGTCCTGTTGTTCTTGGTTCTCAGTTGATGATTTGCTAATTCTTGCATTGGGATTGAGCCATTGGTTACTGCAAAGTCAAACAAAAACCAAAAAGGTAGCACCACCATTTCTTGGAAGTTGAGTAGGTACTGTATTCCGTTCTGAGCTGATCAGCCACATCTACCCCATTCATGTTATTGTTGTGTTCTTGGATTATGGACAGAGCTGGAACCGGGAGGACTTCACCTGTTGTAGACTTGAGCTGGACGACAGTTACCAAGTTCGCAGGGTTCTCTGCAGTGGACAAAGTGTAAATAGGCTTTTTGTCCATCCACACACAGGCAGTAGGATGACCATTGGTGGCCATCTTGAACTGGCCTTGATTTCTGACATCCCTTTTGGGCAGAAGCAGAAGAGGGTAGCCTTTTCGGTTGTTTCGCACTGTCCCTCTCAGGTATATATCATGGAGCACAAGCTGCTGGGCCAATTCCGGACTGCTGAAGTAACAGTATTCACAATGTGGAAATGCCCCCGAATGTTCAGTGTAAGCTCAAGTACCACTCTTGTCGCAAGACCAACTTCCCTATTATCACCTCTGTATACACCTGGAAATCATTATACCCCCGACATACGAAGTATGTAAGGGGGTATATAGTTTTCGTTGGTTGGTTCGTTTGTTCGTTCGTACTTCCGATTGTCCCGCCGTTCGTCAACCTTTACGTCAAAGTTTTGCATTAAACCTTTTTGATAGCTCGTATCTCTGTCACCACATATTGGATTCTCTTCATATTGGGAACAGGATATCTCTATAGCATTACCTTTCATTTGGAATATCTAAGCTCGCGGGTCAAGCCCCTGGGTGGGCTGTCCACCCCTCAGTCCGTTCATCAACATTTATGTCAATGTTTTGTGTTAAACCTTTTTGATTGCTCATATCTCTGTAACTACATGTTAGATTCTCTTAGTATTTGGTAAAGGATATCTCTATAGCATAACCTTTCATATGGAATATCTAAGCCCTGGGTTAAGCCCCTGGGTGGGCTGTCTGTCAGTTTGTCAACTTTTACGTCAAAGTTTTGTGTTAAACCTTTTTGATTGCTTATATCTCTGTAACCTAATGTTAGATTCTCTTCATATTTGGTACAGAATATAGCTATAGTTTTAACTTTCATATGGAATATCTACGCTCCTGGGTCAAGCACCTGGGTGGGGCTAGAGGTCAATAATTAGGACTTACACATTTTGATATCATCCAAGTTTTGTGTTAACTGTTTTGGTTTAAACAATATTTATTAGAATAAATTCACATGTATACATCCCATAAAAGTATATGGTACAAGATTTGATAACTGTTTTCATTATACTCCTTGCATGCAAAGTATATCAAAGGTTATAGTTTTTGTCTTTCCATCTGTTCATTATTAGTTAGTTTGTTCTTTCTTTATGCTGTGACCCTTGTCAGATTTGTCAGCTTATATATTGGTCCTTGTGATCTTAGAAACTACAGCGACTTGAACTGTTAAATTTTGCATATTTTCTCTTGAAATGCAGACAATAGTAAAAGCAAGAAATAATAAAAAGATGCATTGCTTTATTATGTCACTATACAGCTACTTTAATTCAGCAAATGTTCTATGACAGCCTATTCTGTGTTTGTAGTTTCCAGATAAAATTGTTCAAAATTGCAACAAACTTTGAATTTTTATTATTCAGCAAAGACCAGCAGTTTCATCTTTGGATATGATAAATTATACTATATTTGATGAAATGCAATAGTTATTCTCAGTGGACTAAATGGAAAGTTTATATGGAAGGTTCAATGCCACCATAAAATTTTCATTTCCACTAAAAGTGGATTACACTGGTCGGGGGTATACGTGCCCCACTGGGCACTTTCTCTAGTTTGTATAGGTGTTGGTTGGATCAGTACGTATCCATACTTTTAAGCTGTACTTTGTTGGTTTGGCAGGTAAATATTGTTGAAATGATAGTTGACGTTTGAATTTTATCATTGCCTCATCAACTGACATATTCTGGTTGGGATTGTAATTCTGAAGACAGGTATCTTGCATCGTTTGAAGAACTGATCTTACCAAGTGAAGTTTATATTGGCCTGGTACGACCAGTTTTTCAAGCGCATCACTAGAGGACTGGTACCTACGATATTGTGAGTCGTTTATTTTTGATGCCCTTGTTTGGGTCAAGTACCTATCTTTATTAACAGACACTGTATCAAAGTGTATCCTATAGAAGTAGGTTAAAGAGGACTGTTCAAGATATGCCTCCAGGGATGGCCACTCTAGCTCATTAAGCATGTCACCGACACTACTTTTATTTCGCCATCGCCTGCAGGTCCATCGAGCAGCTGTCCTCTGCACTTTCTCCACCTGCTGAATCTGGGTTTTAACACAGGGATGCCAAATGGGTGATGCATATTCAAGTTGAGGGCGAACCAATGTTTTATATGCAACATCCTTTGTCTGCCTAGGTGCAAAGGCCAAATTACGTCTAAGGAATCCTAAAGTGCTAGTTGCTTTAGATATTATCTCCGAGATATGTTTACCCCAATCAAGATCATCAGTGATGGTGATATCAAGATGTTTGGCGGATTGAACATGCTCCAAAATTTGCTGGTGAAGTGTATAGTCAAACTTAATTTGTTTATCCGAAGGGTGCCGTGACACCCTCATTGAATGACATTTGGCCACATTGAACTTCATCTGCCACTCACCTCCCACTGTGCAAGTTGATCCAGGTCATCTTGTGAAAAGACAGGCAGAAGGAGAATAAATGTTCCTATACTGGACACAATCATCAGCAAACAAACGCACCGATGAACTGATATTATCCGGGAGATCATTGATGAAAACCAAGAAGAGGACCGGTCCTAGGTCCGAACCTTTGGGGACTCCAGATAAAACGGACTGGATCAGACGCTTGGCCATCAAGTACAACTTGTTGTGAGCGCCCAGAGAGCCATGAGCTAATACACCTGTGTGCGGATCCTCTTATCCCATAGTACTCCAGTTTATATAATAGCCTTCTGTGAGGTACCTTGTGAAAGGCCTTAGCGATAGTGATTCATTGAAGATAAAAGCCAAATCAGGAGAGATTTCAGCACTACATTCCTTAAGTTCCCTGGCATTCAGGTCGTCAGGCCCAGATGCCTTATGTATCTTGAGCTTACCCAACAGTTTAGTGACCCCGTTGGGGTCAACTGTTGTCTCCCATAGAGGGGAACAGACTTTTACCTTTGCCATTTGGATGGTAGCTCACCATCAGTTTCACGCATAAATGCCGATTGAAACTGTTTACTGCATATGTTAGCCTTATCAGTCTGTTTAGAATTCCATTTTCCCTTAGCAAAGTGAGCCCAAACGCATCCTTTATCAGGGACTTTACAAATGACCGAAACTTTTTAACTTTACCATTCTTTTGGGGATTATCGGGATCTGTGTTGTCATCTTCAAAGGTAATAAAGATGCTGGAAACATGCTTTCAATATGCATCTCGTATAATCTTTTGCACATGTGCTCTGAACTGTTTGTAATGGTTCTTAACGTCAGGGCTGCTAGACTTGGGAGCACGAAAATACATTTGATTGCGTCTTCTGATGAGATGCTTGATCGTGTTATCGATTCATGTTTTGTTTTGGTCATTTTCGTTAGTATAAACCTTTCTATTCCCATGGTTAATTCAGACTTAAAACTGACCCACAAGTCATTAACTGACATGTGCGAGAGGTCAGAGGAAAGCAACGAATCCTTTAATCGCATCATATGGTCTCACAGACTATCCATATCTGCACGTTTATAAAGAAATACTTTATGCGGGACTTGTCTGATTCGTTTATCTTTTATATTGTATTCAATATATTGCTTTACCATTTGGGGGCATTACCTTAACTCGGCTAACTGGGGATGGAGAATTTGTATTTGATTATGAAAGCTTGTCATAAGGGACATGTTGAATAAGAAACTATACAAAAAGAAGTTATTAAATAATCATTTGCCTCTATAATATGTTCATATTTCTTACTAAGGGTAGTTCTATAAGTCCGAGTCACGATTGAAACGAAAAATGTTAAAGTGAAACATTGAGCACACTATATTGCTTCTCTTACAGATAAGAAGAAATTGGGCATTAAGAAAACAGTTTATACCCAAAAGTTGGGGTGGGGGTAAAGATATCCTGACCAGTTTAGCTTTACCCCCGCCTTTCCACTCACCACCACCACCCATTTCTCGACTGACAGGGATAATGCAAGATTATGAAAGATTGTCATAAGGGACATTTTGAATAAGAAAATATACAGAAAGAAGTTATTAAATAATCATTTGCCTCTATAATATGTTCATATTTCTTACTAAGGGTTGTTCTATTAGTCCAAGTCACGATTGAAACGAAAAATGTTAAAGTGAAACATCAGGTCCACTATCTTGCTTCTCTTACATATAAGAAGAAATTGGGCATTTAGAAAATAGTTTATACCCAAAAGTTGGGGTGGGGGTAAAGATATCCTGGCCAGTTTAGCTTTACCCCCCGGGATATCTTTACCCCCGCCTTTCCACTCACCACCACCACCCATTTCACAACTGACAGGGATAATGCAAGATTATGAAAGATTGTCATAAGGGACATTTTGAATAAGAAAATATACAGAAAGAAGTTATTAAATAATCATTTGCCTCTATAATGTGGTCATATTTCTTACTTAGGGTAGTTATATTAGTCTGAGTCATGATTGAAACGAAAAATGTTAAAGTGAAACATCAAGTCCACTATCTTGCTTCTCTTACATAAGAAGAAATTGGGTATTAAGAAAATAGTTTATACCCAAAAGTTGGGTTGGGGGTAAAGATATCCTGGCCAGTATAGCTTTACCCCCGGGGGTAAAGATATCCTGGCCAGTTTAGCTTTACCCCCGGGGGTGAAGATATCCAGGGTGGGGGTAAAGATATCCCGGGATATCCTTACCCCCGGGGGTAAAGCTACCCCTGAGTAGCTTTACCCCCGGGGGTAAAGCTACCCAGGGGTCAAGATAAACTGGGACACCGGAACTAGTTACGTTTCGGTACAAAAGTAAAAAAACCCACCAACGCCAAATTATCCGGGGTGTGAAAAATATGAGTAGTAGTAAAAACCTAACTAAAGCTGCAAAATAAACAAGTTAGTAAGTATTTAGACAAAGTTAAGTAGAAAAAGTTAAAGGACTCATCCAGCGTATTCCTTAAATTAAAAAAAACATTGTTTCCCGGAAAACAGGAAAAAGTCACTCGCGCGCATGCGCATCCAACTGGACATTGGACATCATCTCTACATTCATCTCTCCAGTTTGGGCCCGGTCTCTGGGCATACAGACTGGTCTGGGCAATGTTCTAGAAGAAACATTGGGAAGAAAAGATAAAAAAAAAATCCAGTTCATTGTCATAAGGTCCAAGAGTTGTCAGGCCAGGTTGGAGTCCAAGTGGTGATTTCCTGATGTCAGACCTGTCATTTACTTGCCAGCGATGTTGCTGTGTATATCAGCATCCTCTTCCAAACCATATTTACACGAGCTGACAATCATTCAGACATTGCCTTCACTTCTATTTTTTAACTCTTTTTGTACCAAATGGAATCTTCCTCCTTATATATAGCAGGAGTCCATTTCAAAATTTAGGGGTATCAGCTTGTGTCTCCTAAATTGATCTGCAAACAGTGAAGGCCCTGATTGGACGCCGCGTTCTGCGGTGTCTGATCTGGGCCTGCATTGTTTGCCAGGGTATCCATTTTGGGGTTTCTGATACAAATGGGTTGAAGCTTGATTTTTTCTTGACTTCAGGCTGTAATATTTTGATTTTTCCTCCTATAATCTGTTAGCCTCACCATGCTGAACTCGAATATTAAATTTTGTTTGTTTGATTTGAGGTTTAACGTCCCCTTCAGCTCTGTATACGTCATTTTGGAGATGTTGCTTCCAATTTTGTCGGACTTTTACCTGACATTGAGACCTGCCGGGTCGGCAACATTCTTTCACGGAGATTGATCATGAAATCTTTTCTACAGTCATTCTCTCCCTTCCACTGATTCAAGAAGAGCAGTTGTCAGTTTCTGGCGAAAGAATGTGCACTGTACTGGTAAACCGCTTATGTATAAGCCTGCCCAAGAAAAGTGTGAATAGGTAAACTGACTGGCTCAAAAATGACCTAAAATAGTGTTGACTGGGCCGTTAAACTCCAATACAAACAAACAAACAAAACCCCACATAGAGATGAAAAGACATCTCAAGCCCTGTCGCCCTATGAAACCAAATGGGTTTATAAGCATGGACGGTCCGACTCGCACCGCTTTGCCTGGGCAGGCTTAGATCTCCACGATATATCCTGTTTTGAAAACAGTATAGATCCTGATCAGCTGGCTTCCAAGAAGCCAGCTGATCAGGATCTATACTGATCTCCATTCTTCTTATTACACTCCAAAAATTGAAATCGTGCAAAACAAATAGCTGAAAATCAGGGAGCAGCGTAGCATACACTATGGCTTTTATTGATTGTTTCCATTTCCCTTTATTAATGACCACCTGGACTCTGAGCATTTCAACTTGTCATTAAGGATTGAAATTTCATTCCTGAGTCTGAAAATGTCGTCTGCTTATGTCGTCTGCTGAATCTTTTTGCGAACTTCTTAAAAAATATTTTTGCATACAGGCAAACACTGGGGGCCAATATGTGGGTCCACACTGTTTGCAAAAATTACTTTAAAGGTAACCGCCAGATGACAAGGCAGACGACAATTACTGTGATTGGCACTTTATGGGTTATGCATAGCTATTTGTAATTTCTTCTCAACTTTAGACGAGCTCTCCTTATTCTTTCAGATGACATTTCGTGAGCTGCTCTATTTGTTAGCACAGGCTTGTCCTTTATTTTATGTTCCTTCTTTCGTTCTTCCTTCTCAATTTTTCTTTATTATCAAAGCATTGTTGCGTTATTTCTCTGCACTGCTCACTAACCCAGGACAAATGGGAGAATATCAAAGCACTGAGAGTACTGGTGGGTCGATTGTCTCTGGGTGTAGTTAGGAAAAATGGGCCTGAGCGTGGACTGTTTCGTTAAACTCCTGTACTGAAAGCTAACCGTGTAGACCCTGATCAGACACTGCGTTTTTCGGTGCCTGATCCTTAAATCCCTATACTCTAAGCAAGCAGTGAAGACCCTGATCAGACGCCGCGGTCTGCGGCGTCTGATCTGGGTCTACACTGTTTGCCTAGCCCAACCCATGATTCCAGCCCAGATTTTACAGTTAACCTTTTAAGTAAACACGCTGACCTCACTGCGATAAAATTCTATAAATAATCTGCGTGGATTCCTACAAATCAGTGATAGTCACGTGGACTCCAGCACTAATAGAGTAAACAATCCGATCCAAATGCAAAGAACTAGGTCACGGATGCATTCCTCGCTTAAAAACGCTGACTAAGACTTCATTCTTACCTGGCCGTACAGCTCGAGAAGAAGACTGCAAAGGGAAAACAAGTTCATAAAGAACGAACCATTTCTTCAAGGATTTATATTAAATACTTACGATAATATTGATGATAATCTCTGAAAACAAATATGGCATATGGAAGAGAGCTCGGCGTTGTATATATCACGTGATCGGCGTTTGTGTATATCACGTGAGAGCCTTTTCGCGCGCTTTTGATTGATTGGTCAATAATGGTCATGTGGTTATCTCCGCGTTGGTCACGTGGACATTTGCAAGAATCGACTTTCTACCGTATGGTACATTTGGGTCGATTGATAAACAATCGACCCAATAATACATATCTCTGTCAAAATAGGTGATAGATGTTGTATTTTTTGCCTTTAGAGTTGACTTTACAGTCTGGATTGAGTTGAGTGAATCAATGTTAAGACTGATTGATTTTTCATCCACGACGTTGCCCATCAAATTGAACACACCTTCTACCATTGGTCCATGAAAACATGCTAATCAAGCCAGAGCAATTTTGCTCAACTTAGGATAAGACTCATGTTGGGCTGCCCACCAGTTATCTAGCCTTGTCTCATTAAATTCAGGAAGGTTGAATCCATTGAAAATCCTACTGTCATCTGGACAATGAATTGCTAGATCCTGAAAATAGAAAACTTTAATAATCCAGTATTGTGTTTGTTTCTTTTCGGCTTCAACAAAGAGTGCTTGTAACTGTTCTGTGTTTTCAATAACTAACTTTTTTTCTGCTTTTATTCATTATGTGGCGTGTTCCTATTTACAAAGCAAATTTCCACATTTTGTTGTTATTAGTTACAGGTAGTTCGAGTTCATTATATGTTTGTTTGTTTGATTTGAGACTTAATGTCACCATCAACACTGTAAAGGTCATTTTGGAGACGTTGCTTCAAATTTTGTGGGACTTTTACCCGACATTGAGATGAAATGACATCTCAAGCCCTGCCGCCCAATGAAACCAATAGGGTTTATAAGCATGGACAGGCCCACTCGCACCACTTTGCCTGGGCAGGCTTAGATCCTCTAAGTGGTTTACCAGTAGTCAAGTGTGGGTCGGTTTCAGCACAGATCTCAAAAGTATGGAGTGTACAAGGACCGATGACAAAAAAAAAACAAAAAAAAAAAACAAGAGCAATGAGAGATTGTTTCTCAGACAAAATAAGGAAATAAAGCTTGGTATTTCATGTGAATTGCTTGCTAATCATAATATAAAAAGCCATCCATTATTTTCTCTGATAAAAACTGTGCGCTACATTTAGCTTGGTTCTTTTAAACTTGAACAGCCTTTTATTTGAGCTTACACATACAGCTTAAGTTTAAATGTACAATTTTGTAATTGATGCTTGGTGTACTCTTCTGGCTACTCTCCAGAATGGTCTGTTTCCTACAGCATTGTGTCTTGTTAGTTTTTATTACTAATCTGTCAAACAGAAATTTCAGACTTTAATGCAAACAGTGTAGACCTGATCATTCTGCAGCATCTGATCCAGGTCTACACCATTTGCCAATTGATGTCCCTCTTAGGGGGATGCTAGGTATAAATGGATTCAGGATCTCTCCCATCCAAATAAATAACTGAGTCCCTGTCAGATTGATATCTATTATTGAAGAAAGAGGGCCAAGGTGTCCCAGTTTTGCTCACCTGACTAAACATACAAACATACATACAACATACTCCGGACCCTGCCAGGATGGGACCATTTATACTTCAGGGCTGCTATTTAAAGTAGTAAGCCAATTAAACACTTTCAAAGAAAATTTGAGTCTCTTTTTCTGTTGAGAAATGGTTGACTTTTAAAAATATATGGTAATATGGTTAGGAGAAAGAAAATCATTTTAGGCAGTAAAGCAAATGATAAAGCCTGAGAATGAGTCTCTCACTGTCAGTCGTGTGGTAGCTCAACATTGTCAGCCTGTCACTGTCGTCCTGGGATAGCTCAACATGGTCAGATTCCTCAACGTCTTCTGACAAAGCCTGAGAGTGAGTCTCTCACTGTCAGTTCTGTGGTAGCTCAACATCGTCTCATTCCTCAACGTCTTCTGACAAAGCCTGAGAGTGAGAGTCTCTCACTGTCGGTCCTGTGGTAGCTCAACATTGTCCGATTCCTCAACGTCTTCTGACAAAGCCTGATGGTATGAGGGTCTCTCACTGTCAGTCCTGTGGTAGCTCAACATTGTCAGATTCCTTGACGTCTTCTGACAAAGCCTGAGAGAGCGTCTCTCACTGTCAGTCACTGGTGAAGCAAATGGAGTGTCTGACTGTGCAGTTGTGGAGGGTGTGGAATTGATGCTACAAGTAGCTGTTATGTTCTGTGTGACTGTCTTTGCTGGAAATGTCTCACAAGATTTTACAGAATGATGTTTTTGAGGGCCACCATGGTGAAGGTGATAATTACGGCACTTATTTCTGGATAATTACGAGTCCTTTTGTCACTGAAATCAAAGAACATTGTATCATTATTAAGAAAAATAAAAATATATTCCTAAATACCCAAGTTTTTAGCTCACCTGAGCCGAAGGCTCCAGGAAGCTTATAGGATGGTAGTCCCTCCGTCGTCCGTCCACACTTTTGACCAGCTTTATCTCTGCAGCTTGCAGGTTGATCTCGATCATTTCTCATCTGTAGCATGCCTCTGGTGGGGCATTGATACTTTTTTTGAAATTGCACGATAACTTTGGTTGCCATGGCAACCACAAGGTCCCACAGACTTGCAATGGGAAAATGCTTGTCATCACCGTAGCGCCTTCAGTTTTGATCGGATATTTATGAAACTTATATGTAAGGTGGCTTGGGATAAGAACTAGGATGAATTGGAAAACCAGCTCATTTATCATAGTTACGCTCCTTTGATTGCTGAAAATGCTGATTTTTAGCTTGGCTGTTTTCGAAGAAAACGATGAGGTGTTGTCACAGCTCTGGCGTCGTCTGCGTCGTCGTGCAAAAACTTGGACATTTTGTAATATCTCTGTCATTACTGAACCTATTTACTTGAAACTCAGAATAGTTGTTCATGATGAAAAGGGGAACTCATACCAATAGGTGAGGTCACCTTCAAAATATTTTTGTTACAGTTATGCCCCTTTTTCGACTTAGAATTTTTGCAGTTGAGCGTTGGCACCCGCATGCGGTGCTCTTGTTTATGTTGACATTACTGTAGCCCCTATAGTTTTGATCGGATCTTTCTGAAACTTATATGTAAGGTGGCTAGGGGTAAAACCTCGGATGAGTTCGAATACCGGCCAAGTCGGACTATTTATCATAATAACGTCCCTTTGATTGCTGAAAATGCCGATTTTTAGCTCACCTGGGCCGAAGGCTCCAGGGGAGCTTATAGGATGGTAGTCCCTCCGTCGTCTGTCCACACTTTTGTTTTACCTTGTCTTCACCATAGCCTCTTCAGGTTTGGTCAAATCTTCTTGACACTTACATGTAAGTAAATCAGTGATAAAAGCTTGGAGGAGTTTAAAACTGGTTAGGTCGGCCTATTTATCATAGTTGTGTCCATTTGATTGCTGAAAATGCCCATTTTTATACCCCCACCACATGTACGCCCCCATTTCCGATCGATAACTTGAGTAGTCTTTCACACATTTTTTTTTCAAATTTCGTATACATGTTTATACCGTGAATGACTGTTATGGGATTGTTAATGGGCAAAATCCGGTAATGTTTGACAGAGTTACGGCCCTTTTTAGTTAAAAATTAGGGTTTTTTGGCATTTCCGATCAATAACTTGGAACATTTTTTCACGGATTTTCTTCAAATTTTTAAAGGGTATGAGTGGTTTGGGATCATTGATTTTCCAAATACATTAACATTTAACAGAGTTATGTTCGTTAACAATTCCCATTAAATGTTTTTGGGCACGAATATGTGGATGAAACTTCACTGATACAAGACCATCATAAGTCCTTAAGTTTTGAACAGACCTTCCTGAAACTTACATATAAGTTAGAGATAAAAGCTTGAATGTGTTTGCAAGCTAACATTGTTGGCACATTACTCCCAGAGTTAAGTCCCCTTCTTTGCTGAAAATGCCTATTTTGTACCTTGTCATCACCATAAGTCCTTTAGTTTTGAGCGAATCTTCCTGAAACTAGCATATAAGTAGGTTGGGTTTGAAAGTTTGGTTGAGTTTGAAAACTGGTGATGTCTGCCTCTCATAGCTACATCCCCTTGAATACTGAAAATACCTGTTTCTGACCTTGTCATCTGCATAAATCCTTCGGTAAAGATTAGAGCTTCCTGAAACTTCTAATCTGTTAGCTCAGGTGAGCGATATAGGACCATCATGGTCCTCTTGTTTACTTAAAGGTCATTATATGAAGGTTAAAGATCCATTAATTTTAAAACAAAATGCTGATTCAAGGAGTTGAAGGGCAAACACTGGACCAAATAATCTTATTAGTCTCTGAGATATTACAATTAGAAGTATTGACTATTTCATGAAAATAGAGCAACTCCAAACTACCTCATTTTTTATATTCATGAGGTATTCTATGATGGCACAGATGCAGGTTAAATATGTTAAACAGGAATTTCCATCACAAGTGACATGTTTATCAAAGTGCAAAGAAAACCGTAATCCATATTTAGCATATTGAATACCCTTTAATTGTGCTTGACAAAGAAAGTGGAGGCAAGAGATTAGCGACTGTCGGGGGAAGGGGATTGCAAACAACTCAACCGGCCAGGATTTCTTGACCCAAACCCCCCATCATTACTTGTGGGCATAAACTATTTTCTTTATGCACAATTTGTTCTTATATGTATTATGTAACTGAAGTAAGATAGTGGACTCGCTGTTGTCTCTGGGGTATACAGACAGAAGGGTCACCACAAGCTGGCCGACTACAAGCTTCACTATGATGATTCTGTCAGAGACTCTTTGCACCTCAAAAACATTCTGTATCCACTCTTCTGCCACCAGCAGTGCCTTTATCGTTTCCAGACCAGAAAAGCTTGTAGTTGGTATCCTTGCCCTTAATTGTGCAACATTTGCCACCACGGTATCTGGTCTTCTGAACACAACAGTCATCCACTTCCCTACGGGATAAAGCTTCCACTACTTCCTAGATTCTTCCTCTCAGTGTTAACATTGAGTGTTCTCACCCTGAATTTCCTCAGGGGCTTGCTTTATTCGCCACAATGGTCTGACCCTGCCCCCCCCCCCCCCCCCCCCCCCCACACACACACACACGCTTCAGATGAGGCCATGCCGGAGACATCACCAACAGAGCCGGTTGGTAGCGCCTTTGTTTCTGTATTTGAAACTGCCATGATGATTTTGACGTTGGGTTTTACAAGACCATTTTTCCTAGCTGACGTCCCAACTCAGTTCTCTACGGCATCTGAGCCAGCTGCAGTTCCCAGCTCACTCGGCCAGGTGTGCTTTCCTGTTGTCCTTGTACAACAAGGATCATTCGCCAAACCATGGTATCTAGAACACCAAGCCATCTTTCTGTAGATGGCTTGTGCCTAGCTCTGCCACACCAGCTATGGCAGCCAGGTGAGGAGGCAACTGTGATAAAGGACAGCCTCATATTCCCACACTGCAGACAGCTGGATTCAGTTTTACATTATACCTAAAACAATAAATTGATAAATTTATCATGGCTTTTATGACTTCATTTTCGCATATAATATCAGATTCTTCTTCTCTATCACAGATTACTCTTCTTTCATAATTTCCATAATTCCAATGAGAATCTCCAGTATTTATTCCAAAACAGAACAAAACATTTCCTTGATGAATGAAGGGAAGAAAGCACTTTTAGCACTAATATAATGCATTATAGTAAACACTAAACCACTTAAAACACATATAATATATTTATATATATATTTTTTTCATGATATTAACCCATTGTATGTGGGAAACACCGAAAGGGGTACCTTGGCAAACAGAGCAGGTCCAGATCAGACTTGTCTGATCAGGGCTTACACTGTTTGCAAAATGTTCAGTCATTTTCCAAATAAATTTTGAAGAAAACACAACCTGACACCCCTAAATTTTGAAATGGACTCCTATATATAAGGAGGTAGATTCCATTTTGGACGAAATGGGTTAAACATGTCCATGCAAGAATGGTTATCAAATTTGTTTGAATCATAATAAGAAAAAGAAAATTATTTCTGATGAATAGTAACTGTTGCTGACCGAGAGACTTAACAAACAAGAGAACTTACTTTACTGATTTATTATTTTGGCAAATGAAAGGCTATGACGGTGAGTGCTTTTATACATATGCATATATGCAAAGGAGCAACTTGTTGCAACAACTGAAGCATAACTTGATAATGTTCTGTAACTCAAATGTCAATGCAACTGAAGCCTGTCAACTTCACAACTTAAATGTCAACTGCTCAACTGGATTAAATACATGTCAACTTAACAACATGATTCCAACTTCCCCACTGAAGTATACGGCAACTTCACAACAAAATGTCAACTTCACCAATGCGTAGATTCACAGATTCTTTATGCACGATCCACCGGGGAAACACAAGCAGATCATGGAAAGTTCTGTCAACATCAATGCAGTTAACACTACACTTAACATAGTTTCAGAAGTGTTTTTGTCACAAATAGCAATCCAAATAGCCATAGCACTCCAAGCTCTTGCCACAACTGGCGTCGACACCGTCATGACATTTATCATATGTGAAATACAATCTGAAAAAATACAGAAAAACAAGCAGCAAAAGGAGGATAACTGCTACAAATATTTGCAGTGTTGAACAATTTTTTGCTGGTAATAATAACAATGGGATGGGTTGGGTGGGTTTCCAAAACTTCTTCCTTGCATTGAACGATTTTGCAAAAAGAGGGGGTTTCAAGGTCGGTCAGCCTAAAATAGCTAATCACCACAGATTGACGATTTAACACTCAAAGGGGAGCAACTCGTGGGAAATTTGTCATGTAGCCTTCTTTAAAGGTACAGTACCTATGTACAGGCAGTACATCATAAGATTAAATGTGCCTTCCCAAAAAATAATGCAATTTAATTCATATTTGGAATTAAATAAGATTAATGTATTCCCCTGTACACCTAAAGTTTTATCTATAAAAAGTGGGATTTACCACGTTACTCATTTCAGTGCATGGACTTGATATATTGTGATGCATTTTTTTCCTTTTTAGCTCACCATCACGTAGTGACGAGATGAGCTTTTGGGATCACTTTTTGTCTGTCGTGTGTCCGTCCGTGCATCTGTGCGTAAACAATTTCTTCAAAAGACATCTTCTGAATCTCCTAAACCACTGATCGGATTTTGACCAAACTTCACAGGAATGATCCTTAGGTGGTCCCCATTCAAAGTTGTTCAAATGGTTTGGGTTTGTTGCACATCTAGGTCACAGGAGCCAAAAATAGATTTTTTTTCACTGAAACTTAAAAAATCTTCTCTGAAACCACAAGGACCAGGTCTTTGATATTTGGTATGAAGCTTCATGTAGTGGACGCCTACCAATATTGTTCAAATTATTGTGCTAGGGCCAAAAATGCCCCCGTCCCGGGGCCCTTTGGTTTTACATAGGCTTATATAGGGAAAATATTTAAAAATCTTCTCTTAAACCACAAGGCCCAGGTCTTTGATATTTTGGTATGAAGTTTCATCTAGTGAACCTCTACCAAGATTGTTCAAATTATAGCCCTGGGGCCAAAAATGCCCCCACTCCGGGGCCCTTTGGTTTTACATAGACTTATACAGGGAAAATCTTTGAAAACCTTCTGAAACCACAAGGCTAGGTATTTGATATGTGGTGTGAAATTTCATCTAGTGGACCTCTATCAAGATTGTGCAAATTGTAGCCCTGGGACCAAAAATGCCCCCACCCCGAGACCCTTTGGTTTTACATAGACTTATTATACCCCCGGCATACGAAGTATGCTGATTATACCCCCGGCATACGAAGTACGCTGTGTTTATACACCTGCATACAAAGTATCCTGTGGGGGTATAATGTTTTCGTCCTGCCGTTTGTCCATCCGCCTGTCCATCCGTTGGTTGGTTGGTTGATTTGAGGTTTAACATCCTCGTCAACACGGTAACATTCATTTTGGAGACGTTGCTTCCAATTTTGTGGGACTTTTACCGGACACTGAGAAGAAATGTCTGTGCGTCCCTTAACATTTTGGTTACACTTTTGCGTCAGTTTCTAAGAGATTGTATCTTCTGAGCCCTTTGATAGATTTAGTTGATACTTACACTGAAGTTACATACGGGTCTAAAAATTTCATTGAGGCATGTACCACCCCCCACAGTGACCTTGGGGTCAAGGTTACGGACTTAGAAATCCTACATTTGGTTAAAGTTATGACAAAGTTTATAGATGCCTGTATGTTCTAAACTCTAAGACAAATTCAGTTGATACTTGCATCAATGTACCAGTCCAAAGATTTCATTGATGCATACCCCACCCTGCTGCGTCCGTATCATTGATACCCCCCGACCCCTTCAGTAACTTTGATGCCCTCACTCCCTTGGTCCATTTAGAAATTGTGTTTGATTTAGCTTTTACAAGCACATTTATAGATTCTTATAGCTTCTTGACATCTTCATTCATATTACATACAAGCTCAAAAGATATATCAGAGTATGGCGCTGGCCAGGGTTATACGTGACCCACTGGTCGCTTTCCCTAGTATAGAGAAGTCTTTAAAAATCTTCTTCTCTGAAACTGCAAGGCCCAGGTCTTTGATATTTGGTATGGAGCTTCATCTAGTGGACCTCTACCAAGATTGTTCAAATTATAGCCCTCGGGCCACAAATGCCCCCACCCCTGGGCCCTTTGGTTTTACATAGACTTATTATCTTCTTCTCTGAAACCGCAAGGGCCAGGTCTTTGATATTTGGTTTGAAGTTTCATCTAGTAGACTTCTATCAAGATTGCATAAATTATAGCCCTGGGGGCCAAAAATGCCCCAGCCCAGGGGCCATTTGGTTTTACATAGGCTTATGTAGGGGATATCTTTAAAAAAATCTTCTTCTCTGAAACTGCAAGGCCCAGGTCTTTAACATTTGGTGTGTAGCTTTATCTTGTGGACCTTCGCCAAGATTGTTCAAATTATAGCCTTTGTTAATATTTAGTATAAGATTGTTCAAATTATAGCCTTTGTTGATATTTGGTATGAACCTTCACCTTTTTAGACCTCCCTAAACATTATGCACATTATAGCCCTGGGGCCAGTAATGGCCCTCCTTGTTACTCTAGGGATCAGGTGAGCGATCCAGGGCCATCTTGGCCCTCTTGTTTGCTTTTCATATTTACACTTTGATCTACACATACACTTCCCTCCACCCCTAGAAAACACTAAAAACAAAATTTCACACTTGAGGTGAGCAATACAGGGCTATATACACTTTATACAAGACAGGCATCTTCACTTTTTTACCAAGGTCCTGTGGTATGGCTGGAAACGGTCAACGCACAAATGAACATTGCACTGTCGACACACCGAGATGACATCACGGCGACGCTTATCCTTGGAACATTGTCAACATCTTCTGTGTTTGTCTTATTTGGAGCTGAACTGGCCAGCTTGGACAGTGGCAAGAGTAACAGTTTAATTGTCAGTGAAGTCCGATATCAAAAGTTTAGCAAGGTTCAGCCGGAAGTCCACCATGGTTCGTACTTTTGCCCTGTTGTTCTTGGTTCTCAGTTGATGCTTGGCTGATTCTCGAAAAAAAAAAGGATAGAGGAGGACCAACTGTAAGAACATTTAAAATTTGAACACCAGAATAAAAAGTACATCTCATTATCTTAAAATGTGAAAAGGCTGCTTTGCGAAAGAGTGTAGCTGTAATGGCAAACAGTGTAGACCCTTGTCAGGGGTCTCCTGAAACTGTCTGATCAGGGTCTTTATATCTCTGTCCAAAAACTAAGAACCTTTGCAATAGTTTTTGTGATTCAACTTTGGAAGTTGCTTATAATCTATTGAATAGATAGGGAAAATGATCACCAACCTTATGTTCAAACCATTGAGATCTGTCATGATATTTCCATGCACTACATCAATGTTTGTCTTTTATAATGTTCCATTTACATGTAAAACACAAAAAAACAAGCACATGTCTATTCCATGATTCAAATTCTCAAATGTCGAAAACTGGCTGACTGCTTCCTTACAGATGTTATAAAGAACTGAATTTTTTTGGTTCCAAAGCAAAAAAGAGATTTGTTATAACCTATATCATCTTGTATCCATGGCAACAAATTCATCTGGGAGTTGATCTTTCTACCCACTCCAAATTCTACGAACGGTTACAAAGCAAAAATTGACCAAGTCCT
Source organism: Lucinisca nassula (assembly GCA_963580285.1). Lineage (NCBI taxonomy): Eukaryota > Metazoa > Mollusca > Bivalvia > Lucinida > Lucinidae > Lucinisca > Lucinisca nassula. The sequence goes on along the minus strand of OY757025.1, from coordinate 107,610,726 downwards.
CATCAGGTCTTAAAATTTCAAAGTTCCCTAATCTACATTCATTTACGAATCAAAATGAATTTAAGTCCACACTATGCACTATTCCTGCAAAATGTCTAAGTTTCAGTTGTACGAAGAACTACAAACAGAGATAGGAGAAAACACCGTTCATTGGTGGACAACTACGAGACTAGTGCTTTCTACTTTTGTGCAGAAATATGTTCGTAAATGAGCATATTTCCACAGACCATCGCAACAAACTTTGAGAAAATAGTCTCCAATCCAAATTACGCAAATCTACAACAGATTCCACATGTTTACGAAGATGGCAATCATAATCAAACACACCTTTCAATAATTTCAATCTATTTTGCCAAGTAGCTTGTGATGAGCTCTTGATTTTACATAAAGAAAAATACAGCATGACTATGAGTATGCAATCTTATTTTATCTTAACCCATTGTATACTTGTGGACTCTTCCATTGCTAAATGTCAGACAAGTCCATTTGTCACAAAAGGCATGTCAGGTCTATTTTTTCGTTCTTACTCTAATTTTGATGGAAAATTCTATCAGTAAATAGTGCAGGCCCTGATTAGACTCTGCTGATCTGGGCCTGCACTGTTTGCCAAGGTTTCCCGCATACAATGGGTTAAAGGATTTTTGGTACCCTAACATCGTTTTTACCCCTTACTATTCACATAAGGAAGACATGACAAAAGACAAGAAAGTGAAAGAAGGGGGAAATTTTCTCTTGAGCAAGTTGTCCTGAATACAGATTATCTTCTATGGCGTACTGATATGCATAAATTAATTGCAATGATTGTGACATTACTTTAATAATCAAAATTTCATTTTGCATGTTCTTCACGGTCACAGATAACATTAAATGTATTTGCAAGAATACAAAAAATCTATTGGGTCCCACTTCTTTGTGCGGATGGATATAGTTGTGAAAGTCGGTTACCACAAAAAAGTTCCAGTAGTATAGAATGTCATTAAAAAACATTCAAGGCAGTAAAGCAAACAAAAAATTCATTTTAGACAGTAAAACAATCTTCAAACCTTAGTTAGCTCACCACCTTCAGATTCGTCAAGGTCTTCTGACAAATAAAAATAAAAAATGAGTTCCTTTAAGAGCAATGAAAACATTCATAAGAAAGAAGATGGGTCATACTACGTAGTTTCGGCTAATAAAGCCTCATCAGTGACCCTGTAATGATCCGGCAAAGAAAGCCAGAGGAAACATACTGCAATTTTGCGAATTTCGAATAGGCAGTCGATTCAAAGACTGATATAAATCAAAATGGGGTCCAAATAAATAAAAACCTGTCTAAAATATGAGTCTAAACCAATATTTTTTTCTGATTTCTCAGAATATTCACGCTGATCTCAAAGGACCAAAAGTAAAATATAAACTGCACTATATAAAGCCTGAGAGAGTAAAATTTTTTTTTATGACTGTCAGGCAAGGGTGGTGCCAAGGGTGTGTTGTCAGGCTGATTTACTGCAATATTGTTGAAGGGTGTGAATTGATGTTACTGGCAGCTGTTGTGAAATAGAAGTGAAGGCAATGATCAGGAATCAATACAATTAACTCAGATCCCATCAAAGACACCAAAGGGAAAGAAACACAAACATGACCCTAATGGAAAAATCAATAGTGGAAAGCCAAAAGAACATGTACTTTCCCACAATATGGCAAATTGGCTATTCAAAACAAAAAATACAAGTGATGTACATGCTCAAAGACAAACCATAACAAAAATCGAAAAATCTGTTTGACTGTAGGATGAGATTTCAGGGATGATGCGGATTGCCACCATGGTGAAAGTGTGGGACTCGTTTCTGGATAAAAGAAAGATATCAACTTTTTAGCATGGTTTAATAATTATTGCATTTCTTTTAAATCTTATCTTTTTGTCCCTGAGCTTTGAAGGACATTGCAAAATGAGAGCACCAGACAAATATAAAAATATCTGCCTGAATACTTGATTTTTAGCTCACCAGAGCCAAAGGCTCCAGGGGAGCTTATAGGATAGGCAATTGTCTGTCGTCGTCTGACGTCGTCTTATGTCAACACTTTCAAACAATGTCTCCTCTGAAGCCACAGGGCCAGTTGGGCCTAAATTTTATCTGTAGCATTCTTGGGCGAGGGGATTTGAAGTTTGTGTTTTTTTATGCCCCGCCATGAAGTGGTGGCAACTCTCAGGTGCCAACGCTGACTCAGTCCCTCGATGAGCTTTTGTCAGTCTCTTAACCCTTTACCACTCAGATCCATATTTTCCCGTGTCTTTCCATTACCACTCGGATCCATATTTTCCCCGTGTCTTTCCATTACCACTGACATCTGTATTTTCCCTTGTCCATCCTTTATATTTTCACGTTTCTATCAGTTATGTGCGACTGTAGAGCTAAAGTTTGCTACAAACCAATAGAAAAGTAGCATCTTCATATATCCAATAGAAACAATGCAAAGATTGTTATTTTGCCCAACTGAGAGTATTTTAAATCCAATTTTCAAATACCACTGCACTTTTTGTTCTGTTTTGGAAGCCATTTTTAAATCCCATAATGCACTGCATTAGACTGATGACATCACAGCTTGTGGGTCATCATGACATGTTAGGCCTAGAACAGATTTTCAGGTTTTGATCCTGAGTGAAGTCTATAAATAGCTTTATTGTCTTGTTGTGATGTTTTACAAATTTTGAACTGTTTAAGAAGCTTTCAGCACTTCCATGCACTCAGGTCATTATTAACCTCAGATGTTGAAGATTGAATTATGTTTATACCTATCTTAGCAAAGAGCCCCTTCCCTTTAGAATTATGACTATCACTCATCAATGGCCATTCCTGGGTTTTTATGCTTTTTGCCACATGGACATCAATTAAAGACCCAGTAGCACAACGGGTTGATGAGGTCATGTTAGTAGTAACCGAAGGTGTTTGTCTTGACATGTGTCCTCTCATCTCATCCTGCCTCTCATGGAGTTTCTCTGCCAATGACAATGTTCCCCGTTCAACCATCCTCTTTGTTCTAATTTTCTATTCAGTCCTTCCCGGGCGATTTGCAAAATGCTGTCGCCCAATCTCATCCACAACTGTCTCTGCCTAAAGCTTGTTTCTTATTTCCCTGCAAGACTTATTAAAGGCTTTAAATGATGTCTTTGAAAGCTCGGGATATGAGGCAGAATTCTGGCACAGCACGTTCTCGAACTCCTGTCTCTTTAGGAGATCGTCGACTGTGATATTAAAACAGTCACGGATGAATGCATGCCTAGCTGCTAACTCCATTCGAGGCTTGACAGACCTTACATTAATTCCCTCACTCGTCTCACCCATCTTAACTGCCTTTATTCCCACACTCATCTTTCTCACCTTACCACCCCCAATCGGTCATGTGGGCGAGTTTTCTGTTGCGCTTGAAAGCGTCGCTGTGGGGAGGTGCTTCTTCCTATTTAAAATTTTCACAATTTGGTCCAACCCCCTTGTGGCGGTTTCAGTAATGGAATTAACATAATGATTCCCCGCTGTCTCAGGTTTGTGGCACAGCGCAGTGCTAATATCTTCCCTGTCCTTCCCTTGATTCTCTTGATAAGAAACTGTTTGGATGCAATGGTGTAGCTCACGTGGGGTCAAGAAATCCATTCCTAATCGTGACATGACACGCTTTAGGAGATCACCAGGATTTGTTATGGGATGCCCATTGGAATTTAAGAAGAGATATTCAGAGTTTGCATAACTAGATGGAACCGGTCGCATGTAATTTACATAAAAAACATAGCCAGTCCCATTCCTTTGCGACCGACCAAGGAACAAAGGCAACATTGGAGGCACCAGTCTTATGATCAGTGGAAGCGAGAAACCGATAAGGTCCGTCTAAAGAAAGGTACCTGCCCCCCTCCCTCGGCTCACTCATCTTGGTCTGGTGAAATCGACTTAATTGCATGTTTGTAAAAACAACTGGTATGTGCCTAACCTATCGAAATGGGCAAAAAAGGTAACATTAATTGTGAGTAGGTCTGCTGGAGTGATTGCCTCCCCTGGGTTCTGCCTACATCGTTGGATTACCTCCTCAGCAGTAAGTTTCAGCTTATCAACCGCTTCAGAAAACTCGTCCACATGTTCCTGACTGTTATCTTTTTTTAATGCAAGGTCAGCCATTTTGCTGGCCTTCTCTTTCTTCTTAATCTTATTTTGACTTGATCTTATCCCATTCACTTGATCTCTGATAAGCTGCAAGTCAGCCATAAGATAGGCATGCGACGTCCGGCTTTCATTAGGCAACAGCATGCAAAACTTTAGCAAAATGCGTGTGTTATAGTACTTTGCTTGTGAAAAGAGCATCACTGAAACATGCCTATATAATATCATAATTTGAACTGGGTTTAGCATTATTTTTCCACTCAAAAATATAGATTGTGGGTACTCGACGAGACTCCCGGCAATCTATCTATCAAAAGTTTCTTGGTAAAATTTTCATCACATTTGTATAGGCATGTATTCGTAGTGAGTGTTATTAAATTCTAATTTGTTACGAAAACTAATTATGAAATAGTAAATTAGTTAATTATGAAACTGATTATGAGAATTTTATGCCTATTTTCTCCCTTCCGCTGCTTCTAGAACGACAGCCGACAGGTTGTGGGCACTCTTTAGAACCGCCTGTATGTATTTAGCAGTGGCAGTGTTCGCATGCAGTGACTAGTTTTTCAAACTTGTTTAAAAGATTTGACTGAGGATAAAAGATTTGACCGAGGATAAAAACTTTGTTGATAGCTGAAGCCTATGGTTACAAATTCTAAATCTATGTTTAAAGATTTATTTGCATTTCAAAAAAAAAAAGATGAGAACATAGCAAAAAATACCTGGAGAAGGAAGCTGGAGGAAATTCTCGGCTGTTAGCATTCCCGAGACACTTGCTAGATGAATGGCTCCATTTCTCATGTAAATTAAAATCGTTGAGTACTGGCACTGCTGACCCTTGCATTCAACTCATTCAACACCTGTCATTCCACATGTCCTGGCACTGCCGACCCTTGCATTCAACTCATTCAACACCTGTCATTCCACATGTCCTGGCACTGCTGACCCTTGCATTCAACTCATTCAACACCTGTCATTCCACATGTCCTGGCACTGCTGACCCTTGCATTCAACTCATTCAACACCTGTCATTCCACATGTCTGCTTGCTCTTTCTATCATTCATACCCCTAAATACAGTCCATGCCTCTCTTTCTTTACAAAATTTTTAAATCGTCATTGAATACTGGCACTGCTGACCCTTGTATTCATGTTCAGATTTAAAAATGTTGTCAAGTCAAAACAGCTTACAAATCATGCACTCTTGCACCTCATTCATTCCTGTTGACCCGAATGGGGGACACCCTTACACCCTAATCAAAAACACCGCTGACACTTGTATTCAAGACCTGACATTCCACATAGGCCCGTTTGCTCTTTCTTTCTATCATTCATTTTCCCTCCATACACTCCATCCCTCCTTTTCTCTACAAAATTTTTAAATCGTCATTGAATACTGGCACTGCTGACCCTTGTATTCATGTTCAGATTTAAAAATGTTGCCAAGTCAAAACACCTTACAAAAATACACTAGCAAATCCAAATCATGCAAGCTTGCACCTCAAGATTTCATCCATTCCTGTTGACCCGAATGGGGGTCACCCTTACACCCATAATCAAAAAGGAGCTCCTCGAAAGGAGCAATGTCTCTCAAGGTCTTGAATATAATGACCGGTCTGTCCTCAAACACTTAGACTATTGGCTTTACATTCTGCTTGGACGATGAATGGTTTAACAAACGGCCCTTTAAAGTTTTAGTAGGATGGCATGTGCAAATTGGGTCGTTTGCGTCCATGTAGAATTTTGCTCCCCCATACTGAAAACAGTACATGTATGCATTACTAGAGGATTCAGCGCTAGGTACATCTTGTGTCCTTCAGTATAGGGAAGCAACTAACCATGGTAGTCGCAAACTACCGTCCCACTCTTGAACCTATCTTAGCAAAGAGCCCCTTCCCTTTAGAATTATGACTAACACTCATCAATGGCCATTTCGCCCCCGCCCATAGGGGCTTGAAGAAATATATGGGCTGCACGATGCTTCCACGCAGAGCTGAATCCGGCCCGCACACTAGTACTGGTAAACCACTTAGAGGATCTAAGCCTGTCCAGGAACCGCGGTGCGAGGCGGACCGTCCATGCTAATAAACCCTATTGGTTTCATCGGGCGACAGGGCTTGAGATGTCATTTCATCTCAATGTCGGGTAAAAGTCCCACAAAATTTGAAGCAACGTCTCCAAAATGACCTTTACAGTGTTGACGGGGACGTTAAACCTCAAATCAAACAAACAAACAAACAAATCAATGGCCATTCCTGGGTTCTTATGCTTTTTGCCACATGGGCATCAATTAAAGACCCAGTAGCACAACGGGTTGATGAGGTCATGTCAGTAGTGACCGAAGGTGTTTGTCTTGACATGTGTCCTCTCATCTCATCCTGCCTCTCATGGAGTTTCTCTGCCCATGACAATGTTCACTCGTTCAACCATCCTCTTTGTTCTAATTCCCTTTTCAGTCCTTCCTGGCGATTTGCAAAATGCTGTCGCCCAATCTCATCCGCAACTGTCTCTGCCCAAAGCTTGTTTCTTATTTCCCTGCAAGACTTATTAAAGGCTTTAAATGATGTCTTTGAAAGCTTGGGATATGAGGCAGAATTCTGGCACAGCACGTTCTCGAACTCCTGTCTCATTGGGAGATCGTCGACCGTGATATTAAGACAGTCACGGATGAATGCATGCCTAGCTGCTAACTCCGTTCGAGGCTTAACAGACCTTGCATTAATTCCCTCACTCGTCTCACTCATCTTAACTGCCTTTATTCCCTTACTCATCTTACTCACCTTACCACCCCCAATCGGACATGTGGGCGAGTTTTCTGTTGCGCTTGAAAGCGTCGCTGTGGGGAGGTGCTTCTTCCTATTTAAAATTTTCACAATTTGGTCCAACCCCCTTGTGGCGGTTTCAGTGATGGAATTAACATAATGATTCCCCGCTGTCTCAGGTTTGTGGCACAGCGCAGTGCTAATATCTTCCCTGTCCTTCCCTTGATTCTCTTGATAAGAAACTGTTTGGATGCAATGGTGTAGCTCACGTGGGGTCAAGATATCCATTCCTAATCGTGACATGACACGCTTTAGGAGATCACCAGGATTTGTTATGGGATGCCCATTGGAATTTAAGAAGAGATATTCAGAGTTTGCATAACTAGATGGAACCGGTCGCATGTAAATTACATAAAAACATAGCCAGTCCCATTCCTTTGCGACCGACAAAGGAACAAAGGCAACATTGGAGGCACCAGTCTTATGATCAGTGGAAGCGAGAAGCCGATAAGGTCCGTCTAAAGAAAGGTACCTGCCCCCCTCCCTCGGCTCACTCATCTTGGTCTGGTGAAATCGACTTAATTGCATGTTTGTAAAAACAACTGGTCTGTGACCTAACCTAACATGGGCAAAAAAGGTAACATTAATTGTGAGTAGGTCTGCTGGAGTGATAGCCTCCCCTGGGTTCTGCCTACATCGTTGGATTACCTCCTCAGCAGTAAGTTTCAGCTTATCAACCGCTTCAGAAAACTCGTCCACATGTTCATGACTGTTATCTTTTTTAATGCAAGGTCAGCCATTTTGCTGGTCTTCTCTTTCTTCTTAATCTTATTTTGACTTGATCTTATCTCATTCACTTGATCTCTGATGAGCTGCAAGTCAGCCATAAGATGGGCATGCGACGTCCTGTAGTCGGACACACTTATCTTTTTAATAAAAAGGTCCAGCGCCTGGAAATATTTTGACATAGTTTCCGCCATAAGGCCTGCATCAGTCGAGGCTTTAGCAAGCCTATGAAGGGTTTCCACTCTTGCTAAATCGGACAATTTAAACAAAAATGGGTCTTTGTCCTTAGCATAAAACCTCATTATTCGACCCATATTGTCACACATACTATTTATATGTGCTTTGGAGAAAGAGTTTGCCTTCAAAGCGGATTCAAAGCATAACAGGTACTCATTTTGTTTCCTAAGACGGGTTTTCAGCTTCATTCCGAGCCGAAGACCAGCCTCCTCAAGGCAACTATCTGTCATAGTTCGCCTCTCTGTAGCCGTTGAACCAGAAATTGGTTCTCCGTCCGATGATGCCTCAGTCGCTTTGGCAGTGGCTGATCATCTTCGTCATCACTCTCGATAACGGCCTTCCGTCTATTGCAAAGAGAGCGAGTGTATTTAATTGGAGGGCTAAAATCAGGGGATTAAGTTTCAGGCAGGACAACAGGAGATGGCGAATGGGCCGGGTCCGAAGTGTCCCTGTCTTGTACTTGCGGCGATACTTCCAGGCGTGGCGGATTTTGCAACACTCGCGGTTGCAGACGAATTGCTTCGCAATTTCGCCAACAACTACGCAGTGTTGGCTGCATTCAACGTTAGAATCATCTGAATTTAGCATGCCAGGTGTTTTTTTTTAAACGGGCAGTGAGATTAACATTGAACCTGTGCTCCACTTGCTTTTGGAATTTGTCAGGGATTTTACAAAGTGCCTTAGAGCTATACATTGTACTACGAACGCCCTTCCCATATTTTGTGATGACTTGCTGTGTTGTGTGTTCAAGTACAAACCAGTCCAGAGACGTGAGTATATTTCCTAGCTTGGTGAGGAATTCATCTTCCGTGGAGGGAAAATCGAATTCCATATCCATTGAACTGGATTGGTCCTCCAGGTCCATAAAACGTGTTTCAGAATCCTTGCCAGAGCTAGGAACTGAAATGTGTCTAATACCTGGCGTATCACCTGGTGTATGTGGTTGGGCATATCCACAATTTCCAGAAGCTGGGTCCGGAACACTTACACCAGACAATGTTGGTTGCTCAGGTGATCTTGGGCCCACATTGACAATTGGTAAAGAAATAACCGGAGCCCGACTACAGGAAGACAATGCGACTTTAGCAGATGGAGGCTTTGGAGATGAAGCCGCTTCAGCAGGATGAGCTTTTGGTGCGGCTTGCCGCTTACCAGAGATCTGCATACGTCCAACCTCACAAGCTAAGTTTTCCACTCTGAACCGGGTCGACTCTGTCTAATGCCAAGTTACCGGCCCCGATAGCTCAGTTGGTAGAGTGTCCGCTCCGGGGAACGGGAGGTCTGGGGTTCGACCCCGGGTCGCGACATACCAAAGTCGTTAAAAATGGTACTAGCTGCTCCTCGTTTGGCACTCAGATTTACGGGGTAGAGCTAGGACTGGTCGATCCAGTGTCAGGATAATGTGACTGGGTGTGGTATCATGTAATGTGTCTGGGACATGATACTTCAGTGAGGCAGCACTATAAATGTGAGCATTGAGCTCCCTGTCGCAACCAGACACCGTCGTGATATGACTGAAAAATTGTTGAAAGCGACGTTAAACCCGAATTCACACACACACTAATGCCAAGTTAAAAGACCTAAATAGAGGTTAAAGCGCTCCTCTGTGTCGAGGCGCTGGTCGATTCCAATTCCTATATTGATAGGCATCCCATAGACTCGAAGAAATGGGCAGGTCATCACCATACCACTCGTGCAACTCTCTCACATTCGGGCATACTAAGCCTAAATCATACGCTCTTTTTTTCTCATAAAACATCTAATCGCAGTCAATGTGCACCCTATCTGGCTCTTCTGTTTTGAGCCCATATCTCCTTAAGTGCCTCGGGAGATGCGTAATTGCCTTGTGGCAGACGGGGCACAGTTGCTTTCTGAAAAAGGATGAACAACAATAATAAGCCTAGTTTTATCGTCAAGTTGTTGTATTTGGAATAATTGTAGAAACAACAACAGCAAGTGCGCTAATAGGGGACACATTATGAAAACACACCTATATAACTTTGACCATATCAAATCCCACCTCAAGGTCAAGGTCACAGACTTAGACAATTTTAATGTGATTTTAAAAAGCTCCAATTTTCCAAACCATATTATGGATTTGGCTTATATATGCTATGATGATAGATACAGGTCCAAATGTTTATTTGGCAATACACCACTCATGCCTATGGCTTCAAAGTCAAGGTCACAGACTTAGAAATTTTTAATTAGATATTTTAAGTTGATATTTTCCAAATCGTGCGATGGATTGAGTTTATATTTGGTATGATGTTAGATACCTGTCCATTTTATTCAGCGATACCCCCACCCATGCCCATGAGGTAAAGGTCACAGACTTAGAAATTTTTAATTAGATATTTTAAGAGTTTATATTTTCCAAATCGTATGATAAATTAAGTTTATATTTGGTACCGTATGATGATTGATACTGGTCCAATACCCCCACCCATGCACATGCCCTAAAGGTCAAGGTCACAGAAAAAGAAATTTTTATTTAAAGTTTATTGAGAGCTCATACTCACCAAACCATATAGATTTGCTTCATAGTTGGTATGATGATAGTTACAGGTCCAAAGTTGTATGTACCCCCACCCCTGACCTCAAGGTCAAGGTCACAGACTTAGTCTTATTATGCTTTTAAAGTTTTAGAGCTCATATTTATAGATTGGTTTCATATTTGGAATGATTATAGATACAGGTCCCAAGTCTCATTCACCCATACCAACGACCCTGCTCATGACCTCAAGGTCAAGGTCACACGCTTAGAAAATTTTGTTGCAACATGGATTTTCAGGGTGAGGCGGGGCCCTTGGCAGGGGCATCTGTGTCGTCTGGACACATTTCTATTTTTTTTTGTTTTTTTTTTTACCACTCAGATCAGTATTTTACAATGTCTATCCATTACTACTATCCGTATTTACCGGTGTCTATTTATTACCATTGGGATACATATTTTCTTGTCTATCCATTACCACTCAGATACTTATTTTCCTGTGTCTATCCATTACCCGGCCCCCGCCCATAGGGGCTTGAAGAAATATATGGGCTGCATGATGCTTCCCCACATAGCTGAATCTGGTCCACACACAAGTACTGGTAAACCACTTAGAGGATCTAAGCCTGCCAAGGCAAAGCAGTCCGAGTCGGACTGTCCATGCTTATAAACTATATTGGTTTCATTGGGCAACAGGGCTTGAGATGTCATTTCATCTCAGTGTCGGGCAAAAGACCCACAAAATTGGAAGCAACGTCTCCAGAATGACCTTTACAGTGTTTACGGGGAGGTTAAACCTCAAATCAAATAAACAAAAACTATCCATTGCCACTCAGATCTGTATTTTCCTCTGTCTATTACCACTCAGATACTTGTACGTATTTTTCCATGCCTTTCCATCACCACTCAGTTCCATATTTACCCGTGTTTATTGATTACCACATAGATACATATATTCCAGTGTATTGGCCATTTGAACAAATACATGTTGTCCTGTGTCTCAAAATCAGTCATGTTATTTTTACCTTTTCCCAAAGATAGAAATGCCGAATGTTTACAAATAAGATTGGTATTTTGCCAACAATATTTGCGATAAAAAGATGTTTGTTTCTGCACCAATTTTTTTGTGTAATTTGCAACCAAACACACCAGGGATCTCTCCTACTGAAACACGATGACCTTGCCTGATGTAATGGAAAATTACTGGAGTAAGTTACTGAATGATGCAATTTGTTGATCTAAAAAATATAGAAGCTAGTATATTTTCACATAAGTTTTTAGCTCACCAGAGCCGAAGGCTCATGGGGAGCTTAAAGGATAGACAGTTGTCCGTTGTCTGACATCTTACATCAACACTTTCAAATGACATCTACTTTGAAACCACAGGGCCAGTTGGGCCTAAATTTTATCTGTAGCATCCTTAGTCTGGGGGATTGAAAGTTTTTTTGTTGTTTTTTTACCACTCAGATCAGTATTTTCCCATGTCTATTCATTACCACTCTGATCTGTATTTACCCATGTCTATCCATTACCACTTTGATCCATTTTTACCCGTGTCTATTTATTACCACTCAGATACGTATTTTCTTTTCTATCCATTACCACCGGCCATCAGTTACGTATTTTCCTGTGTCTATCCATTACCACTCAGATCTGTATTTTCCCATGTCTATCAATTACCACTCAGATCTGTATTTTGCTCTGTCTATCCATTACCACTCAGATACGTATTTTCCCATGCCTTTCCATTACCACTCGGTTCCATATTTACCCCTGTTTATCGATTACCACATAGATACATATATTCCAGTGTATTGGCCATTTGAACAAAAACGTGTTTTTCTGTGTCTCAAAATTGGTCCATTATTTTTACCTTTTCCCTAAAGATAGAAATGCCGGATGTTTACAAATGTTAAGATTGGTATTTTGTCAACAATATTTTCGAAAAAAAAGATGGTTGTTTCTGCACAAAGTTTTTGTGTAATTTGCAACCAAACACACCAGGGGTCTCTCCTACTGAAACACTATGACCTGGCCTGATGTAATGGAAAATTACTGGAGTAAGGCTTCGTTGTTCTAAAAATATAGCAGCTAGTATATTTTCACATAAGTTTTCAGCTCACCAGAGCCAAAGGCTCTTGGGGAGCTTATAGGATAGGCAGTTGTCCGTCATCTGTCGTCTGACATTGTCTTACTCCACCACTTTCAAACGACATTTCCTCTGAAACCACAGCTCCAATTGGGCCTAAATTTTATCTGGGCTGGGGGATTGAAATTTTGTTTTATGCCCCCACCACTAAGAGGTGGTAACTCTCAGGAGGCAATGCTGACTCAGTCCCTCGATGAGCTTTTATCAGTCTCTTAACACTATACAACTCAGATCTGTATTTTCCCATGTCTATCCATTACCACTCAGATCTGTATTTTCCCATGTCTATCCATTACCACTCAGATCTGTATTTTCCCATGTCTATCGATTACCACTCAGATCCATATTTTCACATGTCTATCCATTACCACTCAGATCTGTATTTGCCCATGTCTATCCATTACCACTCAGATCCATATTTCCACATGTCTATCCATTACCACTCAGATCTGTATTTTCCCATGTCTATCCATTACCACCGCATTGGCATAGCCTGTTTGAAGCATTGTCTTCTGAACCTATGGATGGATTTTGACCAAACTTGCATAGACAAATCACTAGGATAAGGGAAAAGTCATTAGGTCATGATGACCTTGACCTTATTTTCAAGGTCACAGCGACCCAAAAACACTCATTTTTGGGCCAAAAAAGGGCTGTCTGCACTTTATCTCATTAACAAATTGATTAATTATAGTCGAACTTGGTACAATATAATTATTAATACAACATACCACAGACTGAATTAGATTTTGGTGACCATGACCTTTTTTCAAGGGCACAGGCCCCCTAAAACAGTCAATTTTGGGTAAAAAATGGCTTGTCTGCACTCTTAAGGCCAAGGTCTCCCTAAACATGTTCTTTTGGGGCCAAAAAATGGCTTACCTGTAACCTATATCATTTAAGAATTTATGAGTGAGTGTTTTAGTTTTACGTCCCACCAACAGCTAAGGTCATACGGAGACGGGACCTCGGTTTAAAGACTCATCCGAAAGTCTGGAGAAGCCCGGGATCGATCCTGGGCAAGAATTTATGAATGTTGGTCAAAATCAGTACAATATTTAATTAGTCTCCAAAATTTGTCTGGTGATCTGAGCTTTTTAATGACTGTTTGTTTTTAGCTCACCAGAGCCGAAGGCTCCGGGGGAGCTTATAGTATAGGCAATGGTCCGTCGTCCGTCGTCGGCTGCGTCATCTGCATCGTCAACATTTTCAAACATCGCCTCTGAAACAACTTGGCCAATTGAAACCAAATTACATGTCGAGCCTCTGTGGGAAGGGGGAACGAAAGTTTGTTCGTGAGGACTGGGTCACGGGACCAATATGGCCGCCATGCCCATATATGGTAAAAACCTTTAAAAATCTTCTTCTCAAGAACCGAATGGCCGATGTTCTTGAAACTTAGTATGCAGCATCAGGGACTCGGGCCCTACCAATTTTGTTCAAATGATGACCTTTGGTTGACCTTGACCTGTTTTACGTCAAGGTCAAATATGGTCACTTAGACATTTGTATAGAAAAAAGGCAAAACTGTGGATTTTCTGATTGCATGGTTGCTAGCGGTATCAGAAATGATATTTACACGCAGCTGAATGGAATTTTGACAGTTCTGAAGGTCAAGGTCATTTCTGACCTTTGTCCAGGAAGGCTCAGATTCAGTATTTTTATCTTCTTCTAAACTTAAACTGTTGAGACGATTGAAACCAAATTACATGTGGAGCCTCTGTGGGAAGGGGGAACGAAAGTTTGTTTGTGAGGACTGGGTCACATATATGGTAAAAACCTTTAAAAATCTTCTTCTCAAGAACCGAATGGCCGATGTTCTTGAAACTTGGTATGTAGCATCGGGGACTCAGGCCCTGCCAAGTTTGTTTAAATGATGACCTTTGGTTGACCTTGACCTGTTTTACGTCATGGTCAAATATGGTCACTTAGACATTTGTATGGAAAAAAGGCAAAACAGTTGATTTTACTGATTGCATGGTAGCTAGTGGCATCAGAAATGATCTTTGCACTCAGCTGAATGGAATTTTGTCAGTTCCGAAAGCCAAGGTCATTTTCGGACCTTTGTCAGGGAGGCTCAGATTCAGTAATTTTATCTCCTTCTCAACTTAAACTGCTGAGACGATTGAAACCAAATTACATGTGGAGCCTCTGTGGGAAGAGGGAACGGAAGTTTGTTTGTGAGGACTGGGTCACATGACCAATATGGCTGCCATGCCCATATATGGTAAAAACGTTTAAAAATCTTCTTCTCAAGAACCGAATGGCCGATGTTCTTGAAACTTGGTATGCAGCATCGGGGACTCAGGCCCTGCCAAGTTTTTGTTTAAATGATGACCTTTGGTTGACCTTGACCTGTTTTACGTCAAGGTCAAATATGGTCACTTTGACATTTGTATAGAAAAAAGGCAAAACAGTTGATTTTTCTGATTGCATGGTAGCTAGTGGCAGCCAAGTTTGTTCCAATTATGACTTTTGGCCTTGACCTATTTTACCTCAAGGTCAAATATGGTCACTTAGACATATGTATGGTAAAAGGGCAAAACAGTGGATTTTTCTGATTGCATGGTAACCTGTGGCATGAGAAATGCTTTTTGCAATCAACTGAATGGAAGTTTTTCAACAAAGGTGAAGGTCATTTTCTGACCTTTGTCCTGGCTGAGATTCAGTATTTTATTCTTCTTCTCTACTCAAACTGCTAGGTTGATTGAAAATAATTACATGTGGAGCTTCTATGGGAAGGGGGAATGGAAGTTTGTTCCTAAGGACAAGGTCACATGACCAATATGGCTGCCATGCCCATATATGGTAGAAACCTTAAAAAATCTTCTTCTCAGGAACCAAATGGCCGATGACCTTGAAACTTGGTATGCAGCATCGAGGGCTCGGACCCTACCAATTTGTCCAACTGATGACCTTTGTTGACCTTGACCTGTTTTTACGTCACGGTCAAATTTGGTCACATAGACAGTTGTATGGAAAAAAGGCAAGACAGTGGATTTTACTGATTGCATGGTGGCCTTTTGTTGTCACATGACCAAGATGGGTACCATGTCTGTATATGGTATAAACCACATGACCTCTGATGAGCGTAGTGGCCCATGGGCCTCTTGTTTAGGTCACAGGCTCCCGAGAAAACTCAGTTTTTGGCCAAAAATGGCTTGTTTGGTGACTTTAACCTAATGGGTATTTTAAGATATATTTATGTTGAGGGGACATCATTTTCCTCTGAAAACTTTTCTAGTTTCAGAGGAGGTGTTTGATAATGTTAACAGACCACAGACTGACAACAGTCTTGCCATACTGTGGGCTCACAATGAGCCTTTGCGCGAGCTAAAAGGGCATTAATAATCAAGTCCATACATTTCTTGAATTCTAGGGGAGAAAAGGCTAAAATGACAAATATGAAAAGGTAGCAATTTAATTTTAGCTCGTCTGTTTTCGAAGAAAACTACGAGGTATTGTCATAGCTCTGGCGTCGTCTGCGTCATCGTGCAAAAACTTGGACATTTTGTAATATCTCTGTCATTACTGAACATATTTTCTTGAAACTCGGACTAGTTGTTCATTATGAAAAGGGGAACTCATACCAATAGGTGAGGTAACCCTCAAAATATTTTTGGCACAGTTATGCCCCTTTTTCGACTTAGAATTTTTGCAGCCAAGCGTTGGAATCCGCATACGGTGCTCGTTTGAATTCTAGGGGAGAAATGGCTAGAATGACAAATATGAAAAGGTGACAATTTAATTTTTATAACAGTCCACAAGCCAACTTTGTCAGTTCTTTAACTAAATTTTGTTTTCTGACTGCTACCAGTTCTTGATGGCTTTAAGTAGTCTCTTATGACTGCCTTTACGCTCTCTCTTGGAATGCCCCATTTCTCTACAACACAGTCTTAAATGAACATTATAATTTATGCAAGGTAAACTATAAACAAAAGGCATACACAGATATTGATAATATTCACTGAAGCACCGAAGTCAAACCATAAATGTTATGAAAATAAGCTGGGTTATGGCAGTTATATAACTAAAAAGCTCCAGTTTATTTGCCATTTTGGCCTACGTAGCTAAATTGTCTAGACTATCATTTTTCAATCACTTAGCCTGTCAGATGCTGTCTTTTCAAATTCAGTAATAAGCGCCACACTCATTCATTATTTGTCAGCAAACAGACACATATTATAAATAAAACTTGAAACTTGACTGTTTTTAGCTCACCTGTCATGTAATGACGAGGAGAGCTTTTGGGATTACTTTTCGTCTGTCGTCCAGGCGTGCGTCCGTCTGTAAACAATTTCTTTAAACCACATCTCCTAAACCACTGATCGGATTTTGACCAAACTTCACAGGAATGATCCTTAGGTGGTCCCCTTTCAAAGTTGTTCATATGGTTCTGGTCCGTTGCACATCTAGGTCACAGGAGCCAAAAAAAAGACTTTTCACCAAACACTTGAAAAATCTTCTCTGAAACCACAAGACTCAGGTCTTTGATATTTGGTATGAAGCTTCTAGTAGACCCCTACCAAGATTGTTCAAATTAAAGTGCTGGAGCCAAAAATACCCCCGCCCCAGGTCCCTGTGGTTTTACATAGGATTATATAGGGAAAATCTTTAAAAATCTTCTTCTCTGAAACCGCAAGGCCCTGATCTTTGATATTTGGTATGAAGCTTCATCTCCTGGACCCCTACCAAGATTGTTCAAATATTGGAGATCTGGCCAAAAATGACCCCGCCCCGGGGCCCTTTGGTGCTACATGGGCTTATACAGTATAGGGAAAATCTTTAAAAATCTTCTTCTCTGAAACCACAAGGTCAAGGTGTTTGTTATTTAGTATGAAGCTTCATCTAGTGGACCCCTAAAAAGATTGTTCAAATTATAGCGCTGGGGCCAAAAATGCCCCCACCCCGGGGCCCTTTGGTTTTACTTGGGTTTATATAGGGAAAATCTTTAAAAAATCTTCTGCTCTGAAACCACAAGGCCAGGTCTTTGCTATTTGGTATGAAGCTTCATCTAGCAGACACCAACCTAGATTGTTCAAATTATAGTGCTTGGGCCAAAAATGCCCCCACCCCGGGGCCCTTTGGTTTTACATAGGCTTATTTAGGGAAAATCTTTAAAAATCTTCTCTTGATACAGCAAGGCCCAGGTCTTTGATATTTGGTATGAAGCTTCATCTTGTGGACCTTTACCAACATTGTTCAAATTATTGCCCTGGGCCAAAAATGCCTCCGCTCTGGGGGCTCTTGTTTTACATTGACTTATATAGGGAAAATATTGAAAAATCTTCTCTGAAACCACAGGGCCTAGGTCTTCATATTTGGTATGAAGCTTCATCCAGTGGACCTCTACCAAGGTTGTTCAAATTATTGCCCTGAGACCAAAAATGCCCCCACCTCGGGGGGGCCCTTTGGTTTTACATACTTATATAGGGAAAATTTTCATGACTATTTGGTATGGAGCTTTATCTAGTGGAGCTCTGTCAAGATTGTTCAAATTATAGCCCTCTGGCCACAAATGCCCCCGCCCCTGGGCCCTTTGGTTTTACATAAGACTTATATAGAGATAATCTTTGAAAATCTTCTTCTCTGAAACAGCAAGGCCCAGGTCTTTGATATTTGGTGTGAAGCTTCATCTAGTGGACCTCTATCAAGGTTGTTTAAATTATAGCCATGAGGCCAAAAATGCTCCCGCCCCTGATCCATTTGGTTTTACATAGGCTTATGTAGAGAATATCTTTAATCAAAAAATCTTCTCTGAAACCGCAAGGCCCAGGTCTTTGATATTTGGTGTGTAGCTTCATCTAGTGGACCTTTGCCAAGATTGTTCAAATAATAGCCTTTGTTGATATTTTCTGAAGAAAGGACCTCGTTCTTTCTGAGGCAAAAGGCTCTTGTTCTACTTTAAATATTACTTAAAAAAAAAAAATCGCCGACCCATATAATTTTGCCTTTGGGTCAAGATCAATCATCACGAAAACACGCCTATACAATTTTGACCCCCTTAAACCACAATTTTGTATAGTAAAACTGGTATTTACAGGGGTATACATTATTTTTCTTATTTCTGCTCATAAACAATGTGGGTATTCGTTATAACCGCCTTGCTTAGGCGGTTCTAAAGAGTACCCACAACCTGAAAATTTTCATTTATTGGTGGTAAAATTTTCAATATATTTGAAAAGGCATATTTTCGTAACCTGGAAGGGTGCCACTTATGTGGACGTTGCCCCTGTACCTGCAGGTTAATCAAAAATCCGTTGATGATGATGATGATGATGATTTCGTAATGAAACAAAATGACTATCCTCCAGGAAGTTCCATTTCTTCCTGTCTTTTCGATCCCGGGCTTCTGCAGACTTTCCGATGAGTCTTTAAACCGAGGTCCCGTCTCCGTATGACTGTTGGTGGGACTTAAAACTCAAACACTCACTCACTCTTCCTGTCTTCAATAGCCGGCCTCTGCTCCCTGGTATTTGATTTGCCACCTCCAAGGCTTATCCCTTCATACTCTACTGTGTTGAATAGCATTTTAAAGCACCTAGCAGTGCCTTTCCTGAAGTTGACATTTCTTGCCAGCTCCTTCATTATCTGGCTCTTAAAACAATTGATGTAGATAAAGACAACTTATTTGTATAGATGATTTAATATTAGAGAAAAGGATAATACATTTTCAAAATTGCAGCTGTTGGCTAGCAGTACGTTTCCCTATCTACTTTTGTTTGTTAGTTTGATGGCCTTTCAAGATAAAGGCACTTACATTGAGCTGTTCATTAATCAAACTTGAGGAAAAACACCTGACTTTCAAGCATCAACCTTGTTACCTGAGCAGGATTAATGTTTAACCCATTTTGTACCAGAACCCCCAAAACAGGTAGTTGACAAAATGGTGCAGGCCCCGATCAGATGCCGCAGAATGCGGCATCTGATCAGGGCCTACAATGTTTGCAAAACGTTCAGAAGAGTGAAGAAAACTCAACCTGACTCTCCTTAATTTTGAAATGAACACCTGCTATATATAAGGAGGAAAACTCCATTTGGTACAAAATGGATTAATAGTCAGCGCACTTAACCACTAGTGTGACAAAGTCATCTAAAAAACACAGTTTTAAGTTTCAATTTTTAATCATTTCTGTGATCGTATAGTTTGGTCAGAACACATAGTCTTGGTTTTAAACCCTATTCTCTTCTCTACTATTCTGACTGTTAACCCTCAAACACGGCTTTATATACAAAGTAAATGAGGACAGTCATATTCTAGAACACCGATCAGTGTCACATGCTTGGCACTAATTAAGTCACCTAAAACACAGCACGTAAAATATAATAATATTTATTTAAAGAAACGGTAAAGCTTGACCATAAACACAAGTGTCAAATTATTTGTTGTAACCAACAATTAGTTTTAGCATTTTATGGTAATATATAATTATGTGACCTAAATAAAGTTGTGATCATGAATTTTGTATGAATATTTAATTAGCTTTGTTGTACTGCGAAATAACCTATTTAAAATACTATTCTCTAAAGTACATTGGCCAGCTTTAATACTTTTATAAAAATGTGCTGTTAGCGTTGATTTTGTTACACACGCCCCATAATATCAGGAACAATGATACCGCTGGAAATCATTGTTCCCGTAAAAACATCATAACAAAATCATACATATAAAATATGACACTAACCTGGTGTTCCAACCTCCTATGGTCAAAGGAAAACTATCAAAATATATAATAAACTCCAACTATAACATTTTCAACACAATGGCATAATTATACTTATTAAGTAAATTGTTAATAATCATCATCCATAGTCAAGTCTATTATTTCCAAATCACTGAACATATCTGAAATACCCGGAACTGTCTCCATTTCACTTTCGGAATAATCATCTTCAGAATCATGTGAGCTTGTTTGTGATATAACAACACAGTCCTCCATATTGTCTTGTATATACTTGAGTTGTTTTTCAAGTAGTTCGACAAAAACAAGGTTGTACGTAGCATAGTAATTGGTGAGGATATATAATGCTTCCCAAGTAAGCATTTTTTTTTATAGCTCCAATGTCTTCCCCTAAGGACAGAGCCACTTTCACCATTCGCTGTTTGAAGTATCCCCGGTACGTTGATGTAGCGTCTACCAAAAATGAATATGCTATTGGGAATTTTTGTATAAGTCCCATCATACAATAATGTTCTGTCTTATCAAATTGTGCTTTGCATACATGCTGTATGCATCTAAAATCTGAATTACACGCCTCGTTTTTCAGTCCGCCAACGCAAGTTATATTAAGAATTAATATCATTTCTTGTAGAATTACTTCAAGCATGATCTTGCCGATGCACTCCATTTTCTCTTCTTATTTAAAACAAATGTGCTATATGTATGTTTGAACTCTATTGTTGTATTGGAACGATATGATGATTGTTTATCTTAACTTATGCACAATTATTTTTATTTTATGCATAAACATATATGTCATACACACAATAATTAGTTATCAGTTTTTATAATTTATTCATAGGACACTATTCCTAGTCACGTTCATGTGTCCTACTTCCACAAAAGTTAAGTTCATATACAACTATATACATGTACATTGGTACCAAATTTTACTATCAGTTTTTCGATGTAACATCGATCATCCTGCGCAGCTTGTTCACCGAACCTTCCCGTATCGGTTCCATAGGGATCATTTCTTCATCCAGCGTCGAGTTATCTCCTCGAGCAGTACTATCCATACTGGTAGACTGTGCCACCGCCGAATAACCAGGGTCAGATATCTTTGTCTCCTTCTCAATAGTAGACCAGCGTGTCTGTGTGTCACTCAATTTATGAGATAAATAATAAATTGGTTTCTCATTATGGATTCCAGGCATAATTTCTTCACCTTCATATGCTTGTGTCAAACAGGCACCAATACATGTATTACTGGCATCTGTATACAATGTATATGGTTTATTTGGATCTGGATAAGCTAAATGAGGTATAACAGTTAAGCTATTTTTAAGAAATTCAAAAGCTTTCTGACAATCATCGGTCCATTTGAATCTTGAGTATTTCTTTGTCAGAGATATTATTGGTTCTGCTATTTTTGAAAAATTAGGAATGAAGCGACGATAATAACTACACATTCCTATAAATCCACGTACTTCTCTAACACTACTGGGTGCTGATATACACTTTATAGCTTCAACTTTCTTTGGGTCAGGTTTAATACCTTCACTATTTATCACAAAGCCAAGATAGTTTGTTTCTGCTTGGAGAAAATGACATTTCTTTAGTTTTAGTTTTAACTTGTGCTTATTTAATCTATCAAAAACAATTTGAATGTGTTTCATATGCTCTTTTATATTAGCTGAAAAGATTAATATATCATCAAGATATGAAATTGCAAATTTTTCTAAGCCTTGTAAAACTACTGACATAAGCTCCTGAAAGATTGCTGGTGCATTAGTTAAACCAAAGGGCATGACATTAAATTGAAATAATCCTCGGTGACATGCAAATGCAGTTTTCTCTTTATCTTCTTCATCCATTTGAACTTGCCAATAGCCACTTTTTAAATCAAGTGATGTGAAATATTTTGCTTCTCCTAACAAGGCAAGAATATCATCAATTAACGGCAATGGATAAGAATTAGACTTTGTTATTTGATTAAGTTTTCTGAAGTCTACACAAAAACGTTTTGAGCCATCTTTTTTATCAACAATCACTACTGGAAAGCTCCAAGGTGATTTAGATCTAGAGATAATTTTAGCGTTTAACATTTCGTCAATAGCTTTATCAACGACTTCTCTATTCTTTAATGGTGTTCTATATGGTCTTAATTTAATTGGACTGTTTTCTCCGGTATCAATTTTCATTTTAACAACATTCGTATGACCTAAATCAGCATCAGTTGCAGCAAATAAACTTTGATTATCTTTTACAAGTTTGTTTATTTTATCTCTATGTTCTGTCGGAACGTTTACTTCATTCAGATCTATTTTTGAGTTAAATTTTTTATTAAGCTGAGATACACTTTCTTTTACGGAAACAACATTTGTTTCTAATACAGCTTCTGCTTTACCAATAACACATCCTTTTCTTAATTTAACTGTTTTGTTGGTGCTATTTATTATGAGAACCGGGAATTTTCCTGTTTTGTTTCTTTTAACGGCAACATTAGCAATCAACAGTCCTGGTTCACTTCCTATATATCCATTTTCGATTGAAGATATTTGTAAGATTTGTGTGTCATTTTGTTCAATATTATACTTAGTACTTCCAAAACAAAGACATGCTGTTTGAGGTTTTAAAGTTTTTGTGTTTGCCAACCTTACTATTGATGCAATGTGAATATCTTCCTCCAATGGAACATAAGTTTGACCTACACGTAAACATCCTAGATCAAAATATAATCTAACACCATTTTTAATTAACCAATCACGTCCTAAAATAACTTTTCTATTTAGATTTTTAACTACATAAAACAGATGGTTCATTTTAATACCTTTAATCTCAATCTGCATTTGTACACAGCCATCAATAACTAATTGATCTCCATTTACTGATTGTAAATTAACATATTTCTTAATAAGCTTAGGTTTATTTTTCATATTTCTATACACATCTCGGTGTATTAAAGACACTTCTGCCCCAGAATCTACAAGACTTCTAAAATTTTGTTTTTCAATTTTAATTAAACATGAATTTGGACTACCTGCCAAAGAAATATTATAAGCTGGCCTTCCAATTGTCTTTTTATCACTCTTTCCATCGGCTTCATTATGGAAAGAGCTTATTAGTTTCCCTGATGTGTTTGCTCTTGCCTGTCATTCTGATTTTTACATTCTCTTTTAAAATGACCTTTCCTACCACATTTCCAACAAATTATTTTAGATTTATCAAAAGGTGGTTTTTGAATGCTTTGATTTATTTCATTTACTTGTTTAACCTTACATTCTTTTGCAATATGTCCTTTTTTATTGCACCTAAAGCAACGTAATGTGGGTCTGTAATGACCTATTTCCATTGGTTGAACTTCTCTATAGTCATAAGTGCGACCTTTCCTGAGGTCAAACCTTCTCCTTAGATTTTGTTCATCCATGGCAACTGTTACGGCCTCTGTGAGGGTAACAGGACTATCCCTCATTACCTTCATCTTGAGGTAATCAAAAGCTAACCCATCAATAAAGAATCCTATTAATTGAGTTGCTATTGGCTGAAGATTTAACTGTTGACCCCTAAATGCTTCTTCAGCTAATGACATTAATCTTTCTGCATATAATTGCACATTTTCATCAGGTTTTTGTTTAACCTTTCTTAAAAGCATAAAGGCATGTTGTGAATCGGTAATTTCCCCAAACCTTCCATTTAATTCCTGTTTTAGATCATCCCAGGTACACAAAGGATGATCATTCATATACCTAAAGATAAAATCACTGACTGCCCCTTTACTTGCTTGATATGCGACCATTTTTATTCGATCTTGACCTACACCGGTCAAAAGTGCATATTTTTCTACGGATTTAACCCACCCTTTATATTCTTTAGTGTCCCCATCAAAGTTTTTGACAACCTGGGCTATGCCTTGAGCTCCAACAGCGGAAGACATATTAGCCATTTGGTTGGCCAAATCCCTAAAAACAGCAGCAACATCTTGGTCAGCCATACTTGTATGTACAAGGAGAAATCAACTAAGACACTTACCTAGCTTCTTTGGATAGCACAGATGACAACGGCTGTCTAAAGTTTACTATGGTGATGGTATTTCCCAAATCTATGACACGGTTGTTCCCAATGTACGTTCATATGTTTTTCACAAATCGAACAGCACTGTATTGTTGCGAAAAGCCCAAACGGTTTAGTTGAATCATCCACCGGACAGTCGTGTGGTTGTCCCGGAAAATTCAGAATGACATAGCAATATCTACATTCGATATAACAAGAATGTCCACAAAATCTACACCGTCCCTTCTTATAAACTTTTGACATTTTATCTAAACTGTTTCTTGTGACCTAGACATCCCGTTCGAAAAAAAAATGTTAATGTTTGTGTTTAACATATCCTGGTCACGGCACCAAAATTTAAATCTTGTCACTCTCTGTGTGACAAAGTCATCTAAAAAACACAGTTTTAAGTTTCAATTTTTAATCATTTCTGTGATCGTATAGTTTGGTCAGAACACATAGTCTTGGTTTTAAACCCTATTCTCTTCTCTACTATTCTGACTGTTAACCCTCAAACACGGCTTTATATACAAAGTAAATGAGGACAGTCATATTCTAGAACACCGATCAGTGTCACATGCTTGGCACTAATTAAGTCACCTAAAACACAGCACGTAAAATATAATAATATTTATTTAAAGAAACGGTAAAGCTTGACCATAAACACAAGTGTCAAATTATTTGTTGTAACCAACAATTAGTTTTAGCATTTTATGGTATTATATAATTATGTGACCTAAATAAAGTTGTGATCATGAATTTTGTATGAATATTTAATTAGCTTTGTTGTACTGCGAAATAACCTATTTAAAATACTATTCTCTAAAGTACATTGGCCAGCTTTAATACTTTTATAAAAATGTGCTGTTAGCGTTGATTTTGTTACACTAGGTCAAGGACAAGGAGAATGGAAGGTTATTGACGATGGAAAAAATACCTTTCTGCAAACAGCCACTGGGATTGCAATTCCTTTTAGCGGTCTAATTTCTTGTTCTTGATTGCGTATTTTCTGCATTGCTGATAAAATATGGTCTCTTTCAACCTTGGCAAAAGCCAAGTGGTAGGGAAGGCAGGCAGATGATTCTTTAGCTGCATCTTCAAGTTGTGTACTTTCTCCTGGCTTCTTCAGCTTGAGGTTCTCAAATCTTATTTGGAACACTCTTGAAGAGGACAGGGATATTTTTGGCCCAATATGTTAATGGGCCCTAAAAATGGGCAAAGGGCCTTGCATGCAAAAATCAAAATTTTGATGGGCCTTTTTGAATTTTCATGGGCCTTTGGGAAAACTTGATGGGGCCAAGAATCCTTAATACACATCTTACAGCAAAATTAATATCAAATATGAATAGCTTATATATTGGGCCCAAACAAAAATTAAATCAGCAGTCTATAACTAAGTTTTCTTAAAAAAAAAATGTCTCCGGGGGCCCATCCCAGAAATATCCCCGAGAGGATATGAAAAAATAATCTATTTTTATACCCCCACAAATGAAATTGGGGGGGGGGGGGGGGGGGGTGGGGGTATATAGGAGTGAGCTTGTCGGTCGGTCGGTCTGTTGACTTGGTTTCCAGACGATAACTCAAAAAGCGCTTCACCGATTTTTGTAATTTTTGGTACACTGATGTAACATCATAAAATACAGGTCAAGTTCAATTTCCACTACAATTCGTCAATTTTGTCAATGGTGATTTGGGTATATATCACCATACCGCTGTTGTACTATCAAGGCAGTTTTTGTGGGGGTATTCATCACCTTTAGTGATAGCTCTAGTTTTTAATGTCAATGTTCTTAAATGAGTGTAGCTAATGGCAGAGACAACAATATAACTGGTTTTATTTTTTCCCCAAAAAATGTTTAGAAGCCTCCGTGGTGTAGTGGTTGCGCTACTCACCATGTAAACCAGGGATCACAGGATAGATCCTGGGCTTTTCCAGACTTTCGGATGAGTTTTTATACCGAGGTTCCATCTCCGTAACACCTTAGCTGTTGGTGGGAGGTAAAACTCAAACACTCACTCAATTCATATGTCATGTATTAGCTGTTCATTTAAACATTGTGTGGAAGGACCATGCAGCATAATCAATTCTGTACTGGGGACACATATAATATTACCTGGATTTGATGTATCTTGTTCCATAACCAACCAACATTTTCTTCCAAGGACTGTACCCTCTGAGACAGATGGATACAGCCTGAACAGGTAATTGCACGACCCGCTGAAAAAGCAACCGACTGAAGTCGGTTTTTTCTAAGAGTGCCCTAAAATCACCGTGTCATTCTGTCATTCTGTCAGTCTGTCATTCTGTCTGTCCGTCCGTAACCCGTTTGTGAAAATTGGTGATAGTGACTTAACCGCTTGGAATATTTAAACAATTTTTGGCATACTGATAGATATCAATGAGATCTTACCAATGAACTTACGAAATATTACATTCCATTTAGTATAGCCTCGCCGAGGCGAAAAATGTGAAAATTTTCGAACATTTTTGAACTGCTTCTCCTCGGAAACCGTTGGGCCGATTGAAGTCAAATTTCATATGGAGCCTCTATGGGATGGGGGAAACCAAAATTTGCTCATGGGGTCAAGGTCACATGACCAAAATGGCCGCCAAGCCATATATGGTTTGTCTGTCCGTCCATAACCCGTAAGTGAAAATTGGTGATAGTGATTTAACCGCTTGGAATATTTAAACAATTTTTGGCATACTGATAGATATCAATGAGATCTAACCAATGAACTTGCGAAATATTACATTCTATTTAGTATAGCCTCGCCGAGGCGAAAAATGTGAAAATTTTCGAACTGCTTCTCCTCGGAAACCGTTGGGCCGATTGAAGTCAAATTTCATATGGAGCCTCTATGGGATAGGGAAACCAAAATTTGCTCATGGGGTCCAGGTCACATGACCCAAAATGGCCGCCAAGCCATATATGTTAAAAACCCTTCAAAAATAGTCTTCTCCAGAACCACTGGGCAGATTTCCACAAAACTTGATAAATAGCATCTGGGATGTAGGCCTATCATAAATTGCTAAAATGGTGACCCTGGGTTGACCTTGACCTTCTTTGGGTCCGTCCGTAACCCGTTTGTGAAAATTGGTGATAGTGACTTAACCGCTTGGAATATTTAAACAATTTTTGGCATACTGATGGATATCAATGAGATCTAACCAATGAACTTACGAAATATTACATTCCATTTAGTATAGCCTCGCCGAGGCGAAAAATGTGAAAATTTTCGAACATTTTTGAACTGCTTCTCCTCGGAAACCGTTGGGCCGATTGAAGTTAAATTTCATATGGAGCCTCTATGGGATGGGGGAAACCAAAATTTGCTCATGGCGTCAAGGTCACATGACCAAAATGGCCGCCAAGCCATATATGGTTTGTCTGTCTGTCCGTCCATAACCTGTTTGTGAAAATTGGTGATAGTGACTTAACCGCTTGGAATATTTAAACAATTTTTGGCATTCTGATAGATATAAATGAGATCTATAAACCAATAAACTTGCGAAATATTACATTCCATTTAGTATAGCTTCGCCGAGGCGAAAAATGTGAAAATTTTCGAACTGCTTCTCCTCGGAAACCGTTGGGCCGATTGAAATCAAATTTCATATGGAGCCTCTATGGGATGGGGGAAACCAAAAATTATTCATGGGGTCCATGACACATGACCAAAATGGCTGCCAAGCCATATATGGTCTGTCTATCTGTCCGTCCGTAACCCGTTTGTGAAAATTGGTGATAGTGACTTAACCGCTTGGAATATTAAAACAATTTTTGGCATACTGATAAATATCAATGAGATCTTATCAATGAACTTGCGAAATATTACATTCCATTTAGTACAGCCTCGCCGAGGCGAAAAATGTGAAAATTTTCGAACTGCTTCTCCTCGGAAATCGTTGGGCCGATTGAAGTCAAATTTCATATGGAGCCTCTACGGGATGGGGGAAACCAAAATTTCCTCATGGGGTCCAGGTCACATGACCAAAATGGCCGCCAAGCAATATTTGGTAAAAACCCTTCAAAAATAGTCTTCTCCAGAACCACTGTGCAGATTTCCACGAAACTTGATAAATAGCATCTGGAACGTAGGCCCATCATAAATTGCTAAAATGGTGACCCTGGGTTGACCTTGACCTTCTTTGTGCCTAGGTCAAACTTTGACACATATGCTTTTGTGTTGGATTTTATCCTGCAAACGATTCAGAATACAGTACTAAAGTATAAGATATATTTTTGCTCCTTACGATAAGGCGCATTTATTGGGGGAACCGTTTTATGTCCAGGTCACATGACCAAAATGGCCGCCATACCCATATATGGTAACACTCATAAAGCTAAAAGCATCCGGCGGGTCGTGCACTTCAGCTGAAGCACTGGTTTGTTGTTATAATAATATTACCTTGGTTCCATAACCAACCAACATTATCTACCAAGGACTGTACCCTCTGAGACAGATGGATACAGCCTGAACAGGTAGTTTTTGGTTATAATGATATAACCTTGGTTCCATAACCAACCAGCATTATCTTCCAAGGACTTTACCCTCTGAGACAGATGGATACAGGTAGTTTGTTGTGGTGCGGGAGATGGTTGTTGCCATGAGTTATGTGATGTAGGCTGCCATGAGGCCTGTTGTTCCGCTGGAGTATTTTTCTGGTTGCTTCAATAACATCTGCAACACTGAATTTTGAAGAAAAGGCATGTAAATTTTCTGAACAAGAATACATTAATTTTGTAGTTCTAAATATTAAATGCTGTTATATAAGTCACTAGTATGATAATACAAGCATTTTAATCTTGACTATTATAGATCTCTGTGCACTTCATTCTGGCAATTAATAATTGATCTGTACAGTTAATTATGTCTCCCCCGAAAAAATTTTTTTCGGAGAGACATATTGTTTTTCCCCCGGGCGTCTGTCTGTCTGTCCGTCTATCCGTCTGTCTGTCTGTCCGTCTGTCCGTCTGTCCGTCTGTCCGTCTGTCTGTCTGTCACACATTCGTGTCCGCTCTATAACTTGAAAACCGTTGGAGCTATCGTCACGAAACTTAGTATAAATATAAATCAGCATTAGACGACGTGCAGTGCGCAAGAACTATAACTCTCGCATTTATACTTTTTGAATTATCTCCCTTGGAAGTTTGTTGGTATGTATATATGTATGGGCAAATCGTGTCCGGTCAATAACTTTCTTATTTTCAGATGGATTTTAAAATTACTTGGCAGAAATATTAACAACCATAAGACGATGTGTGGTGCGCATGAATCAGGTCGGTACCTCTAAGGTCAAGGTCATACTTAGAGGTCAAAGGTCAAAAAAGGGGCCTTTTTTTTGTATTTGGTCAATAACTTTCTTATTTTGAGATGAATTTTAAAATTACTTGGCAGAAATATTAACCACCATGAGACGATGTGTGGTGTGCATCAGGCAGGCGGGTACCTCGAAGGTCAAGGTCATACTTAGAGGTCAAAGGTCAAAAAAGGGGCCTTTTTTTCGTGTTTTGTCAATAACTTTCTTATTTTGAGATGGATTTTAAAATTACTTGCCAGAAATATTAACAACCATGAGACGATGTGTGGTGCGCATCAGGCAGGTCAGTACCTCGAAGGTCAAGGTCATACTTAGAGGTCAAAGGTCAAAAAAGGGGCCCTTTTTTCGTGTTTTGTCAATAACTTTCTTATTTTGAGATGGATTGTGAAATCACTTGGCAGAAATATTAACCAATATAAGACGATGTGTTACATGCATGACCTAGGTTGGTACCTCAAATGTCAAGGTCATACTTAGAGGTCAAAGGTTAAAAAAGGGGCCTTTTTTCCGGTTTTGTCAATAACTTGCTTATTTTTAGATAGAATTTGATGTTACTTGGCAAAAATGTTAACTATCATGAGACGATGTGTTGCATGCATGATTCAGTTTGATACCTCAAGTGTCAAGGTCATACATAGAGGTCAAAAGTCAAAAAAGGGGCCTTTTTTTCGTGTTTGGTCAATAACTTTCTTATTTTTAGATGGATTTTGAAATTGCTTGGCAGAAATGTTAAACACCATGAGATGATGTGTTGCACGCATGACCCAGTTTGGTACCTGAAAGGTCAAGGTCATACATAGAGGTTAAAGGTCAAAAAAGGGGCCTTTTTTTGTGTTCTGTCAATAACTTTCTTATTTTTAGATGGATTTTGAAATTACTTGGCAGAAATGTTAACCACCATAAGACGATGTGTTGCGTGCATGACCCAAGTTGGTACCTCAAATGTCAAGGTCGTACTAAGAGGTCAAAGAACAAAAAGGGGCCTTTTTATGCCTCCAACTTTGAAAAAGTTGGAGGGGCATATTGGTTCTGGTTCGTTTGTCCGTTCGTCTGTCCGTTACGCTTTTGATGCATAGCATAACTAAAGAACCGTGTATGCTAGGATTTTGAAATTTCATATATGGATTCCTCATGGAAAATTAGCTGACTCATATTTTTTTCTCGTCTGGATTATTCCCCCTTCAAGAGTTATTGCCCTTTGAAATTTTTTTAATAAAATCTTGTCAGCAAGATATCTCAAAAAGTGATGGAGCTAGAGCCTTGAAAATTGATGAATATATTGGTGGTGATGAGTAGATGAACTGATTAACTTTTGACAAAATTCCGAAAAATACTTTGTGAGTTACGGCCCTTTGTCATTTTGGTAATTTGTGCCCATTGTAATGTATGCTTAAAGTGATGCATAGCATAACTTTAGAACCGTGTATGCTAGGGTTTTGAAATTTCATATATGGATTTCTCATGGAAAATTAGCTGACGCATATTTTTTTTCTCGTCCGGATTATGCCCCTTTCAAGAGTTATTGCCCTTTGAAATTTTTTTAATAAAATCTTGTCAGCAAGATATCTCAAAAACTATTGGAGCTAGGGCCTTGAAAATTGGTGAATATATTGGTGGTGATGAGTAGATGAACTGTTTAACTTTTGACAAAATTCTGAAAAATACTTTGTGAGTTATGGCCCTTTGTCATTTTGGTAATTTGTGCCCATTGTAATGTATGCTAAAAGTGATGCATAGCATAACTTTAGAACCGTGTATGCTAGGGTTTTGAAATTTCATATATGGATTCCTCATGGAAAATTAGCTGACGCATATTTTTTTTCTCGTCCGGATTATGCCCCTTTCAAGAGTTATTGCCCTTTGAAATTTTTTCAATAACATCTTGTCAGCAAAATTTCTCAAACACTATTGGAGCTAGAGCCTTGAAAGTTGTTGAGTATATTGATGGTGATGAGTATATGAACTGATTAACTTTTGACAAAATTCCGAAAAATACTTTATGAGTTATGGCCCTTTGTCATTTTGGTAATTTGTGCCCATTGTAATGAATGCTAAAAGGGATGCATAGCATAACTTTAGAACTGTGTATGCTATGGTTTTGAAATTTCATATATGCATTCCTAATGGAAAATAAGCTGACGCGTATTTTTTTTCTCATCCGGATTATGCCCCTTTCAAGAGTTATTGCCCTTTGAAATTTTTTGAACATTTTTAAAGTTACTTTGCAGAAATGTTTATCTTCATTAGATGATGTGCTGCACACAAGACCCGGCTCAAGACCTCCAATGTCAAGGTTATACTAAGAGGTCAAAAACGGGGGAGACATCTGTGTTTTTGTAGAAAAACAAATTCTAGTTGAGACATAGCTGGTATATCTTGATTGACTTTGTTTTCACACCTTGGCCCGCTTATCTATAATGCTTATGGTGAGTATTCACAGCTTCAAAGTGTTGGCAGCTTGAGTAAATCAGCGAGTATACATATGCTATCATGGCTGATGATGTTTTGACTGCCGAGCTCCGCGGAATAAGGGCAAAATTTTCGGCCAAACTGGGTGAAAAACGTAAAAAAAAAACAGGAGCCCCAGACCAAGAACATTATAACGATTTCCGTGTTTTAAGCATCAGCGTTATAACGCCTCTACAGTATATTGGCATGTCCGCTAACCACAGCGTATCTTTTATTTCCCAGAACCTTTTCATTCAGCCTCTGTTTCTTTTGATGTCACTTGTCTCGGATGTAGCACTCGAAACATTCCAGGATAGTTTTTGTATGCTCGGTACTCCAAGGTCTGTAAATTCTTTTTTCTCTTACTGACAAGCTAGTTGCATTCGTAAACTCAACTGTATGAGCGTCAGTCTTGAGAAGAATCATCTCCTTGTTCAGCATCTGTATTTACCGTTTCATATTTCTTTTTTCTGAATTGCCCTCCAAAGCTGCCATTTTTCTGTGTAATTCATTTCTTTCATTAAATAGTTTTGTCTTGATGCCTGCAATTCTAGTTGTAAGCATTACTTACTACCACAGCCCATTACCAAAACCATCAAACTTGGCAAAGCTAGCGCTTGTATTTATCAAGAGGGAATATGCCACCATTTCTGCGTAAATTCTTTTACCAAAAAGATTTCCAGTAGTAATCGTTTCATTTACATTGGTGTTCGATTCTTATGCCTGTGATATACCATAAACTTTGTTTTAAATTTCTTGACTAGCTTATAGGCCTGTGCCTTCATGGTACACCTTGTGCCTGTGTATCATGTGGTCACAGCCACGGGTCACCAACCAACCTAACCCTTATCTTGCTGTTCACGACATCCCCTATCTTTGAAAACAGTGCAGATCAGATCAGATGGCTTCTGAAGAAGCCATCTGATCAGGATCTACACTGTTTGGCATTCAGTTTATGAATTTGTAGCAATAAATTACATCAAGTAATTTGATTGGATGATGCACAGAAATGGGTGTGGCTTAAATGAATATTCAGCAAGATAAGGGTTAAGAGTAGTTGCTTGCTGATACATATAAACACAAGATCTTGCTCTTTGGGAATCTGACACAAGATCTTGCTCTTTGGGAATCTGACACTATTGTTACGAGCCAGGCGTAGCAGAAAGAAAAATCAAACGAGCCTTTTGGAAAAATTTAACAAAATTTATTTACAAGTTATCTTTAACCCGTAGAAGTAAGAAAATTAAATGTACTTAGCTCTGTTATGAAATATCCTTGAATGAATCTATTTTCCTTGATCCCACAGAAATCAGTCCGAAATGAAAAACATTATCCTTTAACAATCCAACACAGAATTCAGAAATAACTTTTCTTAAAAGCCCATACTTCAACTCCAAAGTCTGACTCAATGAGAAAAATCAAGCTCTTTTATAGACCCTAAGATTTCTCTAGAATGTTCCACAGGGCTGTGGAATCAGATGATGTAATTTTCTAAAAATAATGCAAACCTGAACTTTCTGGAAGGTTCTGAAGTATTTTTCCTTGTAAACAAGTTGTTTACAAAAAAACTTGTTTACAAAAATGAAATTAATCTCTGACTCAGTTTTCGAGAATCTTCTATAAGAAGATAAGCAAGATATTTATAGCACTAAACTGTAGATCCAATATATCGCGGTCTTTGGGGTCCAAGTTCCGCTATTGTGATATATCCAGATCGCGATATGTGGCAGTGATAGTTTGGTTTGCAAATATAAGTCGCGGTTGGAGATAGTTTACTGAGATTGCAAGACGCCACTATTCAATACACATTAATGGCTATCGGCCATAGTTCATCATTAAAGTAGGGTCAGAACAACTCAGTAACTAGCAGTAAAACCAACGAGGACTATGTCAATTAACTTACAATCGAGTTCAGCTTAAAAACAGCACTTGAAAACATGCGATCGCTGAAATGTCAAATAAGGACGCCATTATTGACGCTATTGTTTCCTGTACTGGTTTCCGGCCCATCAAGGGAAACTACTTCCATATCAAAGTGCTTGGTCAAACAGGATTTGCATCCCTTTGCTTGTTATATCTGCTGTGCTATTTAATTTATCTTATTTATTTTTTATTAGCTCGGCTGTTTTCGAAGAAAACGAGGTATCGTCATAGCTCTGTCGTCGTCTGCGTCGTGGTCGTCGTGCAAAAACTTTGGACATTTTGTAATATCTCGGTCATTACTGAACATATTAACTTGAAACTCTGAATAGTTGTTCATTATGAAAAGGGGAACTCATACCACTAGGTGAGGTAACTCTCAAAATATTTTTGGCACAGTTATGCCCCTTTTTGGACTTATAATTAGGGCCCCGCACTGAAAGTGTGGGTGCCCTATAGTAATCACTCTGTCCGTCCGTCTGTCTGTCTGTTTGTCTGTCTGTCCGTCTGTCCGTCCACAAATTTTTTTATCCTCCATAACTTTCTTATTCCTGGATGGATTTAAATATTACTTGTCAGAAATGTTAACCATAATGTGATGGAGTGTTGCGCGCAAGACTCAGGTCCGTACCTCAAAGGTCACGGTCATACTTAGAGGTTAAAGGTCTGTCTGTCCGTCTGTCCATCCACAAATTTTTTTATCCTCCATAACTTTCTTATTCCTAGATGGATTTAAATATTACCTGTCAGAAATGTCAGAAATGTTAACCATAATGTGATGGAGTGTTGCGCGCAAGACTCAGGTCTGTACCTCAAAGGTCAAGGTCATACTTAGAGGTTAAAGGTCAAAAAAGGGTCTTTCCTGTGTCCAATTAATAACTTTGTTATTATTCCTGGATGGATTTAAATATTACTTGGCAGAAATGTTAACCATAATGTGGCCCCGCACTGAAAGTGTGGGTGCCCTATAGTAATCACTCTGTCCGTCCGTCTGTCCATCCACAATTTTTTTTATCCTCCATAACTTTCTTATTCCTGGATGGATTTAAATATTACTTGGCAGAAATGTTAACCATAATGTGATGGAGTGTTGCGCGCAAGACTCAGGTCCGTACCTCAAAGGTCAAGGTCATACTTAGAGGTTAAAGGTCAAAAAAGGGTCTTTCCTGTGTCCAATTAATAACTTTGTTATTATTAGGGCCCCGCACTGAAAGTGTGGGTGCCCTATTGTAATCACTCTGTCCATCCGTCTGTCTGTCTGTCCGTCTGTCCGTCCACAAATTTTCCTACTCCTCTGATAGCGCTGCCGGGGCCCTAGTCAGTTTCACTGACAGCTCTAGTTTTTTCTGTATACTCTTTACATTATTATTTTGTAATATCTGTCATTGCTGAATATATTTACTTGAAACTCGGAATAGTTGTTCATTATGAAAAGGGGAACTCATACCAATAGGTGAGGTGACCCTTAAAATATTTTTGGCACAGTTATGCCCCTTTTTCGACTTAGAATTTTTGTTTAAAAGAAACTGCAGCCAAGCGTTGGCATCCGCATGCGGTGCTCTTCAAGGAGCTATGGAACTCATCCGAAACAAATACATTGTGTGTCAAATGGAAGTATATCTTATAGTCTTTCTACTGGTATGCATGAAAAAGAGCTACACTAATTAAAACTTTTGATAAAAATAAGATCATCCATATACCGTCCTGCAAAGCAAAACAAATTCCTGGCTCAATCTGTTGTCTTCAGGGGTTGCTAAACATAGCAATTTGGAGGGTTTCTGATCAGCGTTTTTGCAGCATCTGATCTGGACCTGCACTGTTTGACAAGGTACCCCTTTAGGGGTTTCTGACACTGAACGTGTTAAAGGTGAATAATAGCAATAATAATAATAACTAGAGCAGGTTGATGGGGCGCCATTGCAAATCCCTGCGCCGTGAAAACCATGTCACAACAAAATGATCCAAGCACTTCTTTCTGGCCACCGGTGAACTCAAGATATGTCTCTGTGCACAGTTTGGGCACCGCTATATTCTACTTACTGACTTGATAGGCAAGCCGGCCATGTTTGAACAAAATAGATTTTGGACGACTCTGCCCCACCCCCAGCACGCACCTGGGAGTGGGGGGAGTGAAAAAAATCTGTGTCGCTCCTCTTGTCGAATCCATAGGGCTAGTTATGACCCAAGTCCATTAGTTTTTGACCCCCACCCCGCCAAAAATATATATACATATATATTGTATAAGGCCCATGTCCATTGGCTGAGCCTTGGAGGTGGTATTTGGGGGCAGAAACAACAACTTGACATGGCTAAATTTCACTTTGGGATGAGAGGGGGCATTGTCCAAAAATAGCAACACTTGTCTACCTTGCATTTTCATTTTTCTATTGAATGTTTCAGGCTTTCAAGTAGTCCTACTTTTTCCTACTTTTTCCTACTTTTCCTACTTTTTTGTTCTCTTCCTACTTTGTTCCTACTTTTTCCAGAAAAACTCCTACTTCTCCTACTTTTTTGATTTGTTCTAAAACTAAGATCCCAAAAAATAAATAAACAAACAAATCAAGCATTTAAAAATATAATATGTATCTCAAATTATTTGTAGAATGCATCTTGTTATGACATATGTACTGATGATCCTCGACATTAATCTGCTGTTTTTAGCGGTACCACTATTTGGAATATGTTGATGTAAAGCAAACCTGCAATGACCATCTAGTTTTGTCTTGTTGAACATGACAAGATCTTTTGCAGTCAATATTGTAGTGATGCTTGCCCTACATCATAGTGTAGATTATATTTTCTTGTCCATTGGGATCATTGATTCCATTGTGAAATTTTGAAAATATCCGAGGGTCACTGATGAGGCCTAATTGGCCGAAACTAGCTAGTCTGGCCCAGAAAACATGTACACTCCATATATTTCAGTTCTGTGGTGTATTCCTTGCTTCCAAGGGATAACCCTTTTATAGAACGTATTTAACTGAATGACCAACTGGAGCTCTCTCTAATTGAGAATGGTAGAAAATTCACTACAACAATGCTTTGATGCCCTCACTGCTGTGACAAACTGTTCTGTCATGTTTTAATAGCATTACAGAAATTCATTGTAGCAATCCAGTGATGCTTTAACTGCAGTGACCAGCTATAACCCTGTCTAGTTAGCATGACAAACATTCACTTCAGCAGTGCTGTTATGCATTAACTGCAGTAACCAGCTTGAGCTTTGTCTTGTTTAGCATGACAAAAATTCATTGCAGCATGGCTTTGATGCCTCAACTGCATTGTCCAGCTAGAGCTCTGTCTTGTTCAGCATGACAGGAGTTCATAGCAGCATGGCTTTGATGCCTTACTAGAGCTCTGTCTTGTTTAGCTGCTTTGACACCTTAACTGCAGTGATCAACTAGATCTCTATCTTTAGCACAAGAGGAATTCATTTCAGCAGTGCTGTGATGCCTTAACTGCAGTGACAAACTAGCTACATGTATGTCTTGTTGAGCATGACAGAAATACATTACAGCAGTGCTCTGATGACTAAACTGCAGAGACCCACTGGAGCTCAGTCTTGTTGAGCAAGACAGAAATTCATTGCAGCAATGCTGTGATGCCTTGACTGCACTGATCAACTAGAGGTCTGTCATGATCATGAAAGGGATACACTGCAGCAGTACTGTGATGCCTTAACTGCAGTTACCCACTAGGATCCTGTCTTGTTGAGCATGGCAGCAATCTATTGCAGTACTTCTTTGGTGCCTTAACTGAGTTACCAACTAGAGCTCTCACTTTTTGAGCATAACAGAAATTCATTGCAGCAGTGCTGCTTAAATTTGCCTTAAATGCAGTGACCAACTAGAATTATTGTCGTGATAAGTATTAAAGTAATTCATTGTTGCCATGCTTTGATGCCTTTAACTGCAATGACTATTTAGAGTTCTGTCTTGTTGAGCATGACAGGAATTCATTGCAGCAGTGCTGTGTTGCCTTAATTGAAGTGATCAACTAGAGTTCCGTCTTGTGAGCATGAAAGGAATTCATTTCAGCAGTGCTGTGTTGCCTTAATTGAAGTGACCAACTAGAGCTGTGTCTTGTTTAGCATGACAGAAAACCATCAAAGCAGTGCTAGGGTGCCTTAACTGCAGTGAAAAATCTGAGATCTGTCTTATGAAGGATGACAGGAATTCAAAGCAGAAGTAATGCAATGTCTTAACTGCAGTGGTATGCCAGTAGGAGATCTTCCTTGTTTTAGTTGTTTAGCACAACAAATTCATTGCAGCAATACTGTGATGACTGGAGTGACCAACTAGAGCTATGTCTTGTTTAGCATGACAGAAATTCATTTTAGCAATGCTTTGATGACTGAAGTAACCAACTAGAGCTTGTCTTGTTTAGCATGACAGAAATTCATTGCAGCAATGCTGTTATGACTGAAGTGACCAACTAGAGCTCTGTCTTGTTTAGCATGTCAGAAATTCATTGCAGCAATGCTGTGATGACTGAAGTGACCATTAGCATAACAGAAATTCATTGCAGCAATGCTGTGATGACTGAAGTGACCAACTAGAGCTCTGTCTTGTTTAGCATGACAGAAATTCATTGCAGCAATGCTGTGATGACTGAAGTGACCATTAGCATAACAGAAATTCATTGCAGCAATGCTGTTATGACTGAAGTGACCAACTAGAGCTCTGTCTTGTTTAGCATGTCAGAAATTCATTGCAGCAATGCTGTGATGACTGAAGTAACCAACTAGAGCTCTGTCTTGTTTAGCATGACATAAATTCATTGCAGCCAGGGCCTGACAAATCCAAAAATTTTCCACTTGTCCACCGGGCAAGTAAAATATTTTTGCACTTGCCCAGCTCAAAATCCTACTTGCCCAGGATTTTGGAACTCAAAGTGGGGTTGTAAGGGTGTAAGGGCGAGGATTGTGGCCACGTAAAATCGATTTAAGTGGAAATCTTCCACTGACCGTTCCAAGGCGGCTCTTCTGTGGCGATTTATTTATGTTGTTGTTTGTTACTTACTGTGTGTATCACTTGTGTCTTTTAATTTTGGATGGCCATTTGGCCATTTTGTGGGAAAGTAACTGTCCTTATGGCCTTCCTTTGTTTAGGTTTCCAGTATGGTCTGGTCGCTTAATGTTTGTATTTCTTTCCCTTTGGTGTCTTTTATGGATGGAGTAAGTTAATTGTATCAATTCCTGATCTTTGTTTTACTTCTACTTTGGATGTGGGGGGGGGGGGGGGGGTAATGGTGACGATGATGACGACCAACATTTATAAATATAATAAAAGGTTTCTGTCAAGTTTCAAGCACAACCACGTTCCATTAGGGTCTAGTTATTTCATGTTAGTGTTTATTTCCCTTTGATGTCTCTGATGGGAGCTCAGGGTTAATTGTATCGATTCCTGATCATTGCATTAACTTCTATTTATTTCCCTCTATGCGGTAATACGGTAGAAAATACTGTTGTTGTCACAGCCAATAACGGTACCTTTCAAGTTAATTGCAGACATAATACCTTAACCGATTAGCAATTTAAGATACAGTTATATAAACTCATTTAGCTTGACACGCACGATAAACACGAGCTGCAGCCGATATAGATCTACTCAAAAGATCAGAAGTGTCAGGGAAGCGAGATAAAAGATTAAAAGAATGCAGTTTATTTAGCTTGGATTTAATGATCCAACCAGAAGACGAGAACCCACTCTATCACAAATGAACCCAAACGTTCATACCCACCCTACAAGCAAGTTCAATGCGAACATCATTTCAGCCATCCAAATCATCGTCCACAAACCACGTGACCACTCCCATTTTTCTGCACGCGATCGGTAAATGACGTAATCCGACCCCAGCAACACAGCACGTGTTTAACGTCATTGTTTTATTTTAATGGGGCCTATCTCTTTCATAAAAAATGTTTGGAACCAGTAAAAAATATTTTCTCGATAGCTAAACGGTTGTGGATTGAGGTGCGACTAATCCGCGGTTACCAACATTAAAACATTCGACTTTTTTTCCGCCAGCGTCTGCTATTTGACGCCAAAACATAACCATTCACGTGATAGTAAAATAGCCTGTTTTTACTACAGTAAGATGTAGCAAATCGTCTAAGA
Source organism: Lucinisca nassula (assembly GCA_963580285.1). NCBI lineage: Eukaryota > Metazoa > Mollusca > Bivalvia > Lucinida > Lucinidae > Lucinisca > Lucinisca nassula. Next base: position 107,570,645 of record OY757025.1, on the reverse strand, counting down.
AGCTATTAAATCATTTTAATTGTGGATTAAATTTTATGGCAGGGATAAACGCAAATTAGAGACAATCTTATTTTCACACCTTGTCAAGCTTATCGATAGCGCTGGCGGTACACACTACACCAGATATGAAAGACACGCACCGCCGGGCAATCATGTTTAATTGGTAATTATATGACAGGGATTAACAATAGTGTCATAAATGAACCGTTATAAAAACATGGATGGTTTCGTCTCTGAATTGCCGACAAAGCGGGAATTATTGTGATTTACTTACTGGTCTAGTTTTACTGTATTTAAGGACTCAAAAGACTGACGATTGTAGACGATTTTTTGCACTTGCCCGACCGGGCGTCGAAAGGTCAAAGTGCACCTGCCCGGCGCGATTTCGGACTTGTCCCGGGCGGCCGGGCAATGGATTTGTCAGCCCCTGATTGCAGCAATGCTGTGATGACTGAAGTAACCAACTAGAGCTCTGTCTTGTTTTTGCATGTCAGAAATTAATTGCAGCAATGCTGTGATGACTGAAGTGACCAACTAGAGCTTGTCTTGTTTAGCATGACAGAAATTCATTGCACCAATGCTGTGATGACTGAAGTGACCAACTAGAGCTCTGTCCTGTTTAGCATGACAGAAATTCATTGCAGCAATGCTGTGATGACTGACTAGAGCTCTGTCCTGTTTAGCATGACAGAAATTCATTGCAGCAATGCTGTGATGACTGAACAAACCAACTAGAGCTCTGTCTTGTTTTTGCATGACAGAAATTCATTGCAGCAATGCTGTGATGACTGAAGTGACCAACTAGAGCTCTGTCTTGATTAGCATGACAGAAATGCATTGCAGCAATACTTTAAAGCCTTGACTTCAGTGAGCATCTAAAATGCTGTCTTATTTTGCATGACAGGAATTCATTGTAGCAGTTCTATGATGCCTTCACCTGGACATCTTCACACATATTTAAATTTTTAAAAGTTCATTAATTCTTTTGAATTAATTTTTTGACATATGTCAGTATCTAGGTATAGATATCTGCCAGTGGCAAACTCTTGACAAAAGCATGGAAGTTCAGGCTGCAGGCATGAATAACTGTACTAGATGGGTTAGCCACTAACATTTTGACAGGTGCCTGCTAACTTTGAAATTGATGTAAAAACATTAAGACTCTAATGAACAAATAAAACTTCCCAAAATGAAAAACTGAAAAAATAATGTGAGACATTTGGAGTTATGTTCGTGTCCATTAGCTCCTACTTTTTATATCAGGTTCCTACTTTTTTCCTACTTTTCTCCTACTTTTGTCATATCTCAGGCTCCTACTTTTCTCCTACTTTTTCATTAGGAGTCACTTGAAAGCCTGAATGTTTTCAACCAGGCTTCAAAAATGCTAGATGTCATCCAAGCCTTAGTGTTGAATTTGTACTCCACTGGAAGTGCACTGATATCAATGTTATCCTCAGTAGAAACAAGTATTTCATGTAAGATCTAGCCAACAACATGAAGTAAGGCAGTTCGATGTGTTTTCCATCGAAACGTTTTTTCGGCCCGCCGACCGTCAGACAACTTCGGCTTTCGGCCTTATTACGATCAAGGAACTTTTATACCAAAAACACCATTAGAAGGTCAATTCTTTATGAATAAGAGATTTATAATACATACCGATTTTTTTTTCTCTCTTTTCACAAAACTGTCAAACTTTTCTTGTAAAATCGCCCGAGACCATGCGAGAAATAACTCGAGTTCGCGAGAATGAGTAAACACAGGTAAAATTTCCTTTCAAATCACATGTGACTATGCGAGAAATAACGCAAGTTCGCGAGAGTGAGTTAACTGCAGACCGTTTTCCCTGAAGGCATATCTACCTGTATCCAACTTTCACACATTTTGTTGACATAATTGGATTCAATTGTCAACACCAAGCAATTATCCGACTAGATAATTGGATTATCGAATTCAACAGGTATGGGGTGGCCGTCTTTTGAAGAACAATTAGCGTTTTGGGAATTGATTTACTGGCCGATGGCGCATTTAAAGAGGTGGCGCTTTTATGCAGTTAAATTATATAGTGAAAATCATCGGGAATGTTTCATACCGGCGCTTTTACACAGGAGGCGCTCTTATAAAGGTCGCCGATTCGGCGATTTTGACTGTAGTACCCCGCCCCACCCCCCAGGGGGACGGGGGTACGAGTTGATCAAAGAACGGGTACAGGTTGACCAGTAACCAATTGAAGTTGGATGGTGCATATAGCCACAGATAAGAGGGGATATCCACAGCTTTTTTTTGTCGCGCCTGCTATTAGCATGGCGCGATATAGGCGCCCGGTTTTCCGTCCGTTCGTTCGTTTGTCAAGGCGTCAACATTTGCGACAACCCTAGGGTTCACCCGGAGGTTCAAGTTTATTTCTCAAGAACTATAAGAGCTTCATTAATGATACTTGGTACAAACTTGTATCTGGGGATGACAACTTACATGCAAGCATCCACATTTGACCTTTCAGCTCTGCGTGGAGCCATCATGCAGCCCATCTATTTCTTCCAAGCCCTGATGGACGGGGCGATGGCGTTGACTCTTACCATATGTTATACATTATCGTATGATTAGAACAGCCAGGCCTGTACAAACCGTGTAGACACAGACGAGTGGCTACAGAATGCAGTCCCACCATTACATACACCTGGAGTGAAGCTGAGATACGGGACAGCTCATGTAGGACATGAGCCTACAGGAGACTTTCTCCCCACATTCGCTCTGAAAACTGGGTCTATATCTATCAACCTGATCGCAGTATATCTAAGATTCTACTCATAATGCGATCAGGTCGCATTTGACCATTACTCGCAGGTGAGCATCACATACACTATCTGCAGGTACCTGTTAACCTCCGAGGAGGACTTTCCGAAGAGGTTCAGGTTTGCAGGATGAAAGCCTAGTCATGTAGATGCCGTAAGAGGTCTTTGACCTGCACAGGGGATGACTATCCCTGCACTGGGCCTCATTGCACAGGGTCCCCTTCTTATTTTTGTCGCGCCTGCTATTAGCATGGCGCGATATAGGCGCCTGGTTTTCCGTCCGTTCATTCGTCCGTTCGTATGTCCGTCCGTTCGTCAAGGCGTCAACATTTGCGACCACCCTAGCGTTCACCCTTATGGTCAAGTTTATTTCTCAAGAACTATAAGAGCTTCATTAATGATACTTGGTACAAACTTGTGTCTGGGGATGACAACTTACATGCAAGCCTCCATATTTGACCTAGACCTACATTTCATGGTTCACTGACTTTGTAAAACATTGCGAACACCCTAGCGTTCACCCTAATGGTCAAGTTTATTTCTCAAGAACTATTAGAGCTTCATTAATGATACTTCATGCAAACTTGTATCTGGGGATGGCAACTTACATGCAAGCATCCATATTTCACCTTGACCTACATTTCATGGTTCACTGACTTTGTAAAATATTGCGACCACCCTAGCGTTCACCCTAATGGTCAAGTATTTGGTACAAAATTGAATCTGTGGATGGGAACTTCAATGCAAGCATACATATTTGACCTTGACCTACATTTCATGGTTCACTGACTTTGTAAAATATTGTGACCACCCTAGCGTTCACCCCACTGGTCAAGTTAATTTCTCAAGAACCATAAGAGCTTCATTAATGATACTTGGTACAAACTTATATCTCGGGATGGCAACTTAAATGCAAGCATCCATATTTGACCTTGACCTACATTTCATGGTTCACTGACTTTGTAAAATATTGCCACCACCCTGGCGTTCACCCTAATGGTTTAAGTTCATTTTTCAAGAATTATTTGAACTTCATTAATGATACTTAGTACCAGCCTTTTATGCAAGCATCTATGTTTGATCTTGGCCTAGATGTCATGGTTCTGTGACTTTGCGCCCCCACAGGCGCGACATAGCCTTCGGCGGAATTCTTGTCTTTCTACTAATACCGCGATCGGTTATTCTCAGGTGTACATTTCGGGTGTATCTATCTAGGCAGATGCGCTGTTTGCTATGGTTGTATAATTAATGGAAAAGAAGTGTACACCAGAATCATTCTCGATAGTCAGTAGAAAGTTCACGTTGACAAATAATCTGAAAAAATATATATTTTATCTAGTTAAGATGCGTATGAATAAATAGGCAACTTACCTCGACAATTTTCCTCTTTGGCAACAGTGGGCTGACGAATTTCGTCATACCCCACCCACCGGTTGAAGCGCTTGCTCCAGCCCACAAAGGACACCAGAATAACAGACATTGCCGTTTTTATGACTTGAGCTGCAGTCCAATGCCCACACTTGTCTACGGCCTCGACGAAATCGTTGACGCTAAACATAATTTCTCTTCAGTGGACAAAAAATTAAATTAAAACAAAAGCACCATCTGTACCGTTGCATAACCCGATTGAAAATGGCTACCCACGCTATCTCCGGACCGTATTACGAAATTATTGCGCCGACCAGAGTTCACGGTCACTTATATGTAAGAAACATATATTTGTGTCTGAAAACAACATTGAAATATATTCCTTTTCTTTTACGTGTTAAGTTTCAAAAGATTAATACAATTAAAAATTTATCAATTATAATATTTCCTGTTTAATGACAGAACTATTTTTTTGTTGTGAAGGTATACTTTTTTGAGGTTGGTGAATCGAGTCGATCGGAGACTGCGTAGACATGTGATAAGGACGAAAACCGTATCACCGTTTAAAATAAGAAATGATTATTTTGTGTTAAAAGCATTAACTAGTACCAAAAAAATAATATCATTTATTAATAAAAATTTTCACACCGAAAATATCGATTTTAAGAAGGTTATAATCAAATATGATGCGGACTATTTTGCTTCCGCCCAAGACCCCCTTAAACCCCAGGCTCCAATGACTAAAATGGGGTGTAAGGGGGTCTTTAAATCAAAGCACTGAGAGTACTGGTGGGTCGATTGTCTCTGGGTGTAGTTAGGAAAAATGGGCCTGAGCGTGGACTGTTTCGTTTAACCCTTAAACTCCTTTACTGAAAACAAACTGTGCATGTAGACCATGATCAGACGCTGCGTTTTTCGGCGCATGGCCCTTAAATTCCAATACTCTAAGCAAACAGTGTAGACCCTGATCAGACGCGGCGTTATGTGGCGTCTGATCTTGGTCTATGCTGTTTGCCTAGCCCAACCCATGATTCCAGCCCAGATTTTACAGTTAACCTTTTACGTAAACACGCTGACCTCACTGCGATAAAATTCTATAAATAATCTGCGTGGATTCCTACAAATCAGTGATAGTCACGTGGACTCCAGCACTAATAGAGGTTAAGTCCTTTATACCAAAAACAAGAAATCCGATCCAAATGCAAAGAACTAGGTCACGGATGCATTCCTCGCTTAAAAATGCTGACTAAGACTTCATTCTTACCTGGCCGTACAGCTCGAGAAGAAGACTGCAAAGGGAAAACAAGTTCATAAAGAACGAACCATTTCTTCAAGGATTTATATTAAATACTTACGATAATATTGATGATAATCTCTGAAAACAAATATGGCGTATGGAAGAGAGCTCGGCGTTGTATATATCACGTGATCGGCGTTTTTGTATATCACGTGAGAGCCTTTTCGCGCGCTTTTGATTGATTGGTCAATAATGGTCATGTGGTTATCTCCGCGTTGGTAAACAATCAACCCAAAAACGGGCATGTTATCGTGATGTGTTTTATTTTATTGTTTTGTTTTGTTTTATGCCCCCGCATCATATGATGCCAGGGGCATATAGTTTTTCGGTTTTCCGTAAGTGCGTACATGTGTACGTCCGTCTGTATGTGTGTGTGTACGTACGTACGTACGTACGTGATCCTGTAACCTCAGGTTAGTTTTTGTAACAGGTAGAGCCTGATTTATGAATGGCATTTGGCGGGGGCATCCGTGTCCTATGGAAACTTTTTCTAGTTTTCCGTTTATTTTTCTGCTTGAAATTATTAAAAATGGCTGGGACAGTGTACATCTAACCAAAACAAAACAGCAGAAAAAAACGAACCATTATCGGGCCGACATTGATATGACCTTAAAACAACGTGTTGCTGTCGAACCGGCACTGCTGCGACATTTTTTGCTGATTGGGAATTGGGGGCTGAGAAGAGGGTAGGAAACGAGCGTGTATGGGACAGATACATTATAAGGCTACTCTTTTGTAATTATTTGTGGTCCGCCCCCGCCCATAGGGGCTTGAAGAAATATATGGGCTGCATGATGCTTCCGCGCAGAGCTGAATCCGGCCCGCACACTAGTACTGGTAAACCGCTTAGAGGATCTAAGCCTGTCCAGGAACCGCGGTGCGAGGCAGAACGTCCATGCGAATAAACCCTATTGGTTTCATTGGGCGACAGGGCTTGAGATGTCATTTCATCTCAATGTCGGGTAAAAGTCCCACAAAATTGGAAGCAACGTCTCCAAAATGACCTTTACAGTGTTGACGGGGACGTTAAACCTCAAATCAAACAAAAAATTATTTGTGGGTCCTATAAAGGACCGTTTTTGTTGGTTCATCAGTGGGACAGATTTATTTTCTTGAGAAAAATTCTGTCACCGTCGTCTGCCTGCATGTTCCTCGAGCCTCAGCCTTTGCCCGGTGCAGAATGTTTCTGAGGTGTTACTTCTGTTGCTGTGCTTTTGTCAGAGGTCTCCAGCCATCTTAGCCCTGCCTGAAGACCCCTCACTACCTCTGACATGGCAGGTGCGGGTTCATAATCGGCGTCGGCGTCTTCCTCTTCTGGCTGAGTTGATGTTGTCGAGGATACAGATTCGACAATCTCAGGGTCTGTAAGCACTGGGGACGTTGGTTCGTGGTCATCTATTGACAGCCATGTTGAGATTGAACCTTCTGTTACATGACCTAGGGCCCGCCTAGCTGTCACCAAATCAGCGCTGTTGAAACCCTCGTAGTCTTGGGCTCGGTTCTCTGCATCGCGCAAGTCGCTCTCATCGAAGCCGTCGAAATCGCTATCGCTGTCTTGTACCACTGCTGGAAATGCGTCATCAAACCCCTTTCGCCAGCATGCATTGATGTTTTCAGCTGACACAGTGGGGTGAAAGTGGGAATCAGAAAAATAAATTCTTATGCATAACACTATATATTTTGAAAATTTCCCTTTAACATGATCAAATAATTGAGCATAACTATATGTAGCAACATTTGTCAAGTGACATTCTAAATTATCATGTCCATAGAATATGGGAAAATTTTCAACATGCCTGTGATACAACGTGAACTTTGTTATAACTCCTATCCTATGTATCATTTTCCACCTAATTTTCTCAGTTGTTTTCCTCATGGCGGACTTGTCTTTTGCTGTCTGCTATTATAATATTATAATCAGACAGTCAGTATCAGTATCCCTGAACAACTCAATAACCTTTTCATTTTGTTAAACTTCTATTTTTAACATCATTTTTAACATGTATATAATTGTAGTTTGTCCTATAATATCATATACAGCGAAATTCCGCTATTAAGACCACCTAAAATGAAGACTAATTCAGCTTGAAAAAACTTATTTAGGAGGATGTTGTTATTCTTTCTGTGTGTTTTCTGCAACCAGTGTCTTCTGGTCAGAGACCACCTTTGGGGCTGTTTAAAAGTGGTCTTTAAGACCACGTTTGAAGGTCTTAATTTTGCAATTTATAATAAAAAAAAGAGAAGACAGGCAGAAGGGAGAAGGCTGGGTATGGTAGCAATGATCCTTATTCGACAAATGCCATAGTGTTCAGAAAGAACAATTTTAACAAACCCAAGCATTTAAGATTGTCAAACATTGGAACTAAGGGCAGCTGGGACTGACAGCGGAGTTGGATGCAGGGCCTTGACTGGTAAAGTTTTTATTTCCGGATAACTCCTCCTGCAGTTTACATCCGATCAAGCTGAAACTTCATACATAGTTTGACCATGATGTGGGGCAGTGCATGTTTGTTGAGGTGAATTAATAGAGACCTCCCCTTTGAATTTTTTTGTAAACTTTTCGTTTCCGGATAACTCCTCCTACAGTTTACATCCAATCAAGCTGAAACTTCATACATAGTTAGACTAGTTGATTAATTTGTCAATCTGGTGACTTGACACTCCCTCTTAACCCATTTAGTACCGGAAACCCCTAAAGGGGTACTCTGGCAAACAATGCGGACCCAGATCAGACGCCGCAGAATGCGGCATCTGATCTGGGCCTCCACTGTTTGCTAAAAGTTCAGTCATTTTCCAAATAAATTTTGATAAAAACATAACCTGACACCCCTAAATTTTGAAATGAAACTCCTGTTATATATAAGGAGGAAGATTCCATTTGGTATAAAAAGGTTAAGTGATCTTATGTTACATCTCCTGGATTCCCATAATTAAGGGGAATGGGAACACCTTCAGGGGAGGCAACGCCTGCAAAAGTATTTTTGTCTCGCATGTCAATAGGGGTCAACTCCTAAAGGAAAGAGGAGCTAATTCTTTCTTTTAAGAGTAGACCCCTTTTTCAGTGGGACCGGGCTTATAGAAAAGAAAACAGGAAGTCCTGAAAGTTGCCTCCCTTTGAAAAATCGCAGAAATATTGGCCAGGTGTTCCTATTCCCCTTAAACAAATTTGCTTGTTGCTCAGTTCTGTTAACCAACAGCATGTCCTTTCCTTTTAACACATTTTGCTGCCAAATAAATATATTGTGAAAATTTTCCCTCAGTGCCAAGTATTTTTTCGAAAATTTGCAATTTATTGGGTTGTCCATGATAAATGATTATAACATTAGAATGAGTAGAGATATTATTATTAATTGGTGTGTGGGAAGGGGAAAAAAATGTTTTTATAACGTGTACAAGATGTTTGTTTACATGCAAAGATGTAAAATGTTTATAATAAACAGCTAAACGAAACTTGTTTTCATTTACATGCATACCTTTATTGTCCAGAGTTAGCGATCATGCTAAGATCATCACCCAGTGATAATTCCGTGTTGAATTGTTCTGCCAAAATAAGGCCTAGAATTTTGTCTATTTCCTCTACCGGAAAGTCCCGTGTATTCAGGTCCTTGTCACTGCTTCCGTTTTTCCCAAGAGTTTTTTCGTGTTTATTCCGAGTATGATCAAACAGGGAATCTTTTCTTGTGAATAGTTGCCCACAATACTGGCATAAGTGGCGGAGTCCTTGATGGGCCGTTTCGAGGTGTCTCCTGAGGATTTTTAGGCGTTTATATTTTTTGTTACATTCTACACACAAATAAATCTTTGCAGTTGTTTATTGGTGCTACACTAATGTGACGTTATGACGTCATTTGTATGTCAGTTTTGGGGCGTTATTGTCCCGTAATTGCAAACGTGTTGAGCTAACTAATAGGTTGCGTGTTCGGGATAATGCTTGATTTGTCCTGCTTCTAACATGTTTTTGTCTGATAAAATAAATCTATTTTGCTTACTAAAATATTAGGCAAACATGCAAGAAACAGTTCTGGTTGTCTTTTTTATGCAGTCTTGCAATATCATGCAACATGCTTCAAATTCAAACATGCCCCATAATTTGGTTCTAGATATATCCATCTCATATCCACTTTTAGACCTCAAAGAAATATTTGTCATTTATACATAGCAGTGAAATCAATGCATATCTGAAACAAATAAGTGATATTTTCACACTGTGAAAATATAAATATTTTCAGTGTGAAAAATAACATGACCATGTTATTTTCACAGTAGCAGCCCGGACTACTTTTCTCGACAAAATTCATATGTTATTTATTAAATAATTCTGTAAAATACCCTGAAAAAGCATTCTTTTAACTGTAAAAATGCTGTATTAAAAATGGCGATCTGTTTATGGTTTGCAACTGTCAGTTGTGACGTCATAGCCAAGTCAAAAATTGTGACGTAAGATCCGATTGATCCAATTACAGTAAGTGTCCTAAATTATCAAATAAAAAGAAAATTAATTTTTGCGATAAATATCAAAAATATTTCCTCTCGTGTTTTGAAAACATCAGAATTTTCACAAGTGCAAAGCTTTGGACTTGTGAAAATTTTGATATTTTCAACACACTCGATGAAATATTTTTAGTATTCATCTCGAAAAAGTAAATTTTCTTTAAATTTGATAAATAAAAGTGAATATCCTCTTTGTCATTTTCACTATTACTTGACTCTTCTTCAAACTGATTTCCTTCACTATCACTGTCTTGACAGATCACATTCATCACTTCTGCTCTTGTATATGATCGTTCACTTAGTCCTGACGCTATATTGGAATCAGAAAATTTAATATTTCTTGTTAATTATACCCCTGCATACGAAGTATATCAGGGGGTATTTAGTTTTCGTCTTTCTGTCTGTTCATTCGTTCGTTTGTTCATTCGTTCTTCTGTCTGTCCCGCAGTTCATCAACCTTTACGTCAAAGTTTTGCGTTAAACCTTTTTGATTGCTCATATCTCTGTAACCATTGATGGATTCTATTCATATTTGGTACATGATATCTCTATAGCATTACCTTTTATTTGGAATATCTAAGCTCGCGGGCCAAGCCCCTGGGTGGGCTGTCTGTCCATCCGTTCATCAGCATTTATGTCAAAGTTCTGTGTTGAACCTTTTTGATTGCTCATATCTCTGTAACCACACATTAAATTCTCTTAATATTGGTAAAGGATATCTCTATAGCATTACCTTTCATATGGAATATCTAAGCCCCCGGGTCAAGCCCCTGGTTGGGCTGCCTGTCTGTCAGCTTTTAATCTTTTACGTCAAAGTTTTGTGTTAAACCTTATTGATTGCTCATATCTTTGTAACCTCTTAGATTCTCTTCATATTTAGTCAGAATATTGCTATAGTATTAACTTTCATATGGAATATCTAAGCTCCTGGGACAAGCCCCTGGGTGTGGCTAGGGGTCAATAACTTAGACTTCGGTATTTTGATTTCTTCAAAGTTTTGTAGATATTTAGTATGTAGCAGCCTACACTAATGATTTTCTGGTACACAGGTGAGCGATATAGGGCCATTGGACCCTCTTGTTTGATACTGCGTGATGTTTATCATATTGCAAAACTTACTTTAGTACAAGTATACTAGCTTTTGTCGACGAATGTCCCATATGGCAGTCGGCCAAGCAGTTTACTAGTCGTCTATGGTAGTGAAAGGGTTAATATACATAAATTTTCCCAATGTCACTGCTGATTTGAGCATGAATCCCACCACTGATGTCAACTGTCCACTCCAGCCAGGTAAACGAGAACTTATTTTCCACTACTCTGTCAGTTTCCATGACTTGCGGACAAAACCCCCATTTTAATGCCCCCCATTCAAAAAATGGTGAGATATTATGTTATACCCTCCGAAGTTTTGAGTGTCTGTCTGTCCGTCAGCGCCTCATAGTTTCATAGTCTGCTCCATAACTCTGATACCGTTAGAGATATTTACACGAAACTACTATGTAGAGCACTACGAGATGATGTGCAGAACATATGAACCGTAACTCTGATTTTCCTACTTTTGGTGTTCTTGCCCTTTGAAGATTGAACATTATTTGCCATTTTGGCCTTGCACCACCACGATGAAACGAATGCGCTGAATAAAGGGAGGGATTCAATCCTAAGTTTCTCTGACATAGTCAAAGATGTGTAATAAACATGCTGTACATGATTGGTTGTGGTCCCTGCCGGGTGGGCTAGCTAAATGGGAACGCCTATTTAATTTTGACCCTAGTGAAAATGTGGTGTTCAGTATGCATAGTTTTTTTTTTTTCTTATTTCAAATGTTAAGACGAAATGTGATATTTTTCTTATTGCTGCTCAAAATACAGATTGTGGGTACACATTAAAACGTTAATGTACACTCCAGGACCTGTAAACCGCAGATTACTATATAAGAGGGGTTTAAGAGGGGTCAAAAAAGTGTTTGATAAATGCACTGGTTGATTACGACCTCGTATGCGCAATTGTTAAGGTTGACTTCACAGCACATTACGTGACGTCACTAAACATTCCTGCAATGTCATCACAATATGGCAGATGGCGGTAACCTAAATGACTACAGCATTAAAAATCGGCGCTAAGAAATGGAAGGTATGCAAGAAAAAGAATTCTATATGGGTGTGAGGGGTGGATAGTAAAATCCGTCCCTCGGGTTAAGTGTCTGGCATCACTCAGCAAGTCTCGTGATGCCGTACAGTGATCCTTGGGACGGATTTTTCCATCCACCCCTCACACCCATACAAGATTCTTATATTCTGACCTAAAAACCTCATGAAATTTTTAATATTACCCTCTGCGTTTCGGTTCACAATCACGTGTTGGTTAAATGGAACAGATTGTGAAACGGGCGAGCTATGCTGTTTTACAACAGCTCTTTCTCATGGTGTTTGTTTGTTTTTAATACACTGTATTAAGATTTGTTTTGTAGTTTTATAATTTGTTGCAAGGTTAAATTTTATAAATAGTGAAATTCCGCTATTAGGAGCACTTAAAATTAAGACTAATTATAAATAGTGAAATTCCGCTATATAAGATTCTTATATTCTGACCTAAAAATCTCATGAAATTTGTAATATTACCCTCTGCGTTTCGGTACACAATCGCATGTGTTGGTTAAATGGAACACATACCTAAAATGTAATATGATCGTGGAAACCGATTGATAGATTATGAAACGGGCGAGCTATGCTGTTTTACAACAGCTCTTTCTCATGGTGTTAGTTTGTTTTTAATACACCGTATTAAGATTTGTTTTGATGACGATTGTTTTGTAGTTTTATAATTTGTTGCAAGGTTAAATTTTATAAATAGTGGAATTCCGCTATATATTAGGAGCACTTAAAATTAAGACTAATTTTGCTATTAAAAGCTTATTTTGAAGGGTACACTTAATTTTTCTTTGTGTGTTCAGCCAATAATGTCCTTTGGTCAGGGACCACCTTTGGGACTGTTCAAAAGTGGTCTTTAAGACCACTTTTGAACAGTCCCAAAGGTGGTCTTAATATAGGAATTTTACTGTAGCTTGGTCATGTTTTACTGTCTTTTAGCATAATGTACCCTAAAACTTTGGACACCTCAGCTCTATACCATACTTGTTCTAAGATACCAATAAGTGAAGTAAATAAACCTGATGTATCTAAAAATAGCTGGATGAGTGGCGAGCATTGTAGACCAAACTGATATGCCACATTCTGCAGTGTCTCAACTGGGTCTACATGGTATACTTAGGCTTGCTTGGCTGAATACAATACCGTAATGATCCTAAGTATTCTGACAGATAGGCCTAAGCAAACAGTGTAGACCCAGATCAGACTGCTCCTTCAGGAGCAGTCTGATCAGGGTCTACACTGTTTGCCATTCCATCTACACTTTTTGAAACGCTTGCCGGACTGTGAAACAAATTTGCTAAAATTTTAGGAGAACTATAGCATATCTTTAAGCTGTCCAAATTATTAGGATTTTTATACAGTAATTCTTGATCATGTCATATTTCATTTTAATAAATTTATATGTGCAATGAATCCGCTTGTAAACCACACTTAATAAAATAGAATAATACATTATTTTCTTTATTTTTGCTGAAAAACAGAATGTGGCTGCTCATTAGAACTGCGTCTGTGACAGTTCTAATGAGCAGGCACAAAAGCTGCTCACATTTTTTGACGCCAAAATATAAGTATTTTTTCCATATTAAATGATAAAAGTTGTAATGATATGTTAACTAATGACAGTTTATTTTGAACAAATAGTCCCAGAATAATTATTTGCTTAAATGGCATCACCTACATGCTTCTATGTCTCCCAGATCTGAAGGAGCAGTCTGATCAGGGTCTACACTGTTTCTCATTCCATCTACACTTTTTGAAACGCTTGCTGGACTGTGAAACAAATTTGCTAAAATTTTAGAAGAATTATGGCATATTTTTAAGCTGTCCAAATTATTAGGATTTTTATACAGTAATTCTTGATCATGTGACGGATTCATGTCATATATCATTTTAATAAATTTGTATGTGCAATGAATCCCCTTGTAAACCGCACTTAATAAAATAAAGAGAATAATACATTAATTTCTTTATTTTTGCTGAAAAACAGAATGTGGCTGCTCATTAGAACTGCGTCTGTGACTGTTCTAATCAGCAGGCACAAAAGCTGCTCACATTTTTTTACGCCAAAATATAAGTATTTTTTCCATATTAAATGATAAAAGTTGTAATGATATGTTAACTAATGACATTGTTTATTTTGAACAAATAGCCCCAGAATAATTATTTGCTTAAATGACATCACCTACATGCTTCTATGTCTCCCAGTTCAGTCTGCTTATGTACCTGCTCAATCAAGACATTTTTCACATGGCCCATGATAAGTAGGGTTATCCACATATTATTTTTCTTATTTCTGCACAAAAAAATGTTGTGGGTACTCATTAGCAGCACCTCTGCCAAGGGGGCTCAAATGAGTACCCACAACATGTTTTCATGCAGAAATAAGAAAAATACCGGTACTTTTCAGATGAAAAATGCACCTTATCAGCAGGCATCATGATGTTGCACCGACGTAGATGTGATGTTGCATAAACATCATGACTTCGTACCGACATTGATGTGACGTCACAATTACGTCATGTTCCTGCTGGAAAGACTTCGGTCAAAAGCCATTCATGAGGCATATGGGAAAGATTGATCAGGCTGCACAGATACACTGGCTGATCAGTCATCGCTAGGCATATATGACGGAAGACACATTTTTGCTTGCCCCAACTTGTATAATGCCTGCAAACCTTCTTTGCATCAAGCCAAAATAATTTAGCCCGGACACGGCATTAACTGCAATTTACATGGCACCCAGCGAAGACTTGGATCAGCCTGCGCATATGTACAGTCTGATCAGTCTTCGTTGTGTCTGTGCAGTCTAATCAGTCTTCCTTGTGTGCTCTAAGGATAGCTAAGGGCCCGGTGCTCGTTCATCTCTGGTCGGACTCTATGGATTTGCAGACTGATCCTATTCTCCGCTGGGCGCACATGTAAATTGTAGGAAATGCTGTGCACCAGCTTATTTGTGTTATATAGATACATTTATGATCCTACACATTGGGACAGATGGGTTTTATGTAAACAGTGCAGATCCCAATCAGACTGCTCCTGAATCAGGGTCTTCACTGTTTGCCAGTCTGTCTGGACCTTTTGGACTCCTTGCCGGACAGTGAAACAAATTCGTTAGAATTTTATAGAATTATAGCAAGTCCTCAAGATGTCCGAATTTTTATGGTAAATTATGTATGTATGTAATGTATGTTTTTGTTTGATTTGATGTTTAACGTCCCCGTCAACACTGCTAAGGTCATTTTCGAGACGTTGCTTCCAATTTTGTGGGACTTTTACCCGATATTAAGATGAAATGACATCTCAAGCCCTGTCGCCCAATGAAACCAATAGGGTTTATTAGCATGGACGGTTTGCCTCGCACCACGGTTCCTTGACAGGCTTAGATCCTCTTAGCGGTTTACCAGTACTAGTGTGCGGGCGGGGGCCTATGTAATGTATGTACAGATAACTCTCTTTATCATATGACGTCGCGTCTGAGAGTGTAATAACGTCATGTAATATTTTCAATAATCCACTAGTGGATTAAATATGCAAATTAGGTAGATACGTCCCATAACGTTACATGTACGTCCTTAACGACGTCGCGTTTACTAATGGCGAAATATTGATATTTTTGTAAACAATCGTGAATAAAATGCGTTGTGTCATATGATAAATAGAATCTTGCATTCATGCTCATGTATTATTGAATTTATTAAACTAGTTTAGGAAAAGGGATAAAATGCTCGGCAAAGCCTCGCATTTTATCCCTTTTCCTCAACTCGTTTAATAAATTCAATAACACATGAAGACTCATGTAAGATCCTCTATGTACAGCAATTTATTAAACTCATTGAGAAAAAGGGATAAAATGCTCGGCAAAGCCTCGCATTTTATCCCTTTTCCTCAACTCGTTTAATAAATTCAATAATACATGAACACTCATGTAAGATCCTCTATTTATACCGCATTTGCTTTAATGACAAAACTTGTTACAACAACAAATTCTTAGCTCAAGATGGGAAAGACTTAAAATGGTGGTATTCAAGATTTTTTTTTTTTTGTTGCTTCAAAAAAAAAACAGTTTTCTGGATATTTGTTAGAATCGCCTCCGTGAGTCATTTGTAAGAAATGTCCACAACATTTTTTTCAAAATATCCACATTTTCTTTCTTGGAGTAATTGGGGAATTGGGGGAGCCACTTATACCTATTTTACTATTTATTGGGATTATTTAATACGGCAAATTCTTTATAATGGCAAAAAGTAAGGGAACAAATATCGCCATTTTCTTTCTTTTCTTCTTAGAGTTCGTCCGGTAATTTGTCGGACCACCGCCGTACGGCGTTGAGGGAATGTCTTAAAGTATAAGAGCTCTATTTTACACTGAAACTTTTGCTGGTGAACTTTTTTACAACTGTGCTATTTACAAAGTTACTAAGTTAATATATATAAGGTGGTATTATTATTTTTTTAGCTGGTTGAAATTGCTTTTAACTTGGCAACCCTCTTTTTGTGAATCTCGTATACATACTCTCTGGCATAAAGTTCTAGTTCAGCAATGTCTGTTATTCCTTTGTTCAACGCGACTGAAGGGTCCAGAACAAGTCTTGTGAATGCGACTGGATTCTGAAGATCTATATGTGCTTGGGAGATGGAACTCGTCTTCTGTTTGTACTTGTTTCTATCTGCGTTGAATACAGCACATTCCGCAAGAAAATGTTGTCTTGTTTCTGGTGCAGCAGAGCATAGCTTACATGTAGCATCAACCTGGTATTGGTTAAAATCGCCCGGTTTGCTTGAAGTATATAGGTTCCGGTTAACAGCTTGCACTTGAGCTGAGCTCTTCTACTGTCACTGATACTATTTCTCACCGTCGACCAAATCGGGTGACACTTTCCAACCTTAATTGCCTCCAGATCGACATATTTCAGGGAGGTCTTTTGTTCAATTTCATCTTTCCACTTGGTTTCAATAACTAAGTTAATAGCTTTGTTTAAAAGGCGTTTCCATTCAGACTTAGATGGAGGAGCATTAAAAAGCTCAAATACTGAGGGTAAATTATACAGATCTAAAAGTTCCCTAATATAGTTAAACCAACTCTTCTCATGCTTTTCTTTCATGATTAACTGCCTCTTTGCAATTTCATATTCAACTGAATCTGAGTTACGGGCAATGCTCATGAATAGGTTCAGTGCATTTTTGTGTATAACAGTTTCAAGTGGTAAAATACCGAGCAAGGCTAAGGTAATACTATTTGGGGTTTTGTCTGGTAGCCCCTGAATTTGTCTGAGACTTTGCCTTTGAAATTTTTCAAGACACTCGAGTTCCTTACGGCTCGGTAGCTGCACTTCCAAGCCATAAACAACACGAGGCACAATGAATGTTGACCATAGATAGGCATTTTGACTAGTCTTGAGTCCATTACCATATGCCATCCTGCACCCATCAATGAGTAGGCAGTCCTCCGGCCTAAGGCCACTTTTTCTTCTACATTCACTTTACCAGAAACATCTCTTTTAATTCCCAGATGTATCGTACTAGTTTCAGAGGTGACAGATTGACCAGCCAAAACAAAATCTGTAGACTCTGTTTTCCTACCCTGTCCATACATAAGACTGCTACTCTTTGTTGGGTGAATGCAATATCTTTCTCTATTAGCATTACCGCCTGCATCCCATATCATGACTTGCATAGTGGGTTTTTTTTCTAGAAAGAACTGCCAAATCGTCTGCGACCGTGATGTGCGGAACATTGATAGACCCATTATAATGAAGGCCCTCTGTATGTATATCGTTAAACACGAAATCATCATCTGTATGTATACCGTATTCGACCTATTTACCGCACATGCTCATATAAGCGCACACCCAAGCTTTTTCTGGAAAAAATACACAAGCGCACACTTTACAGTAACCTCCCATAAATTCATATTGAGTTTTGCTGCATCTTTGACCCAGACAATCATATGTATATGTGGTGAAACCCCTATACTGAAATTCAACTCTATAAAATAATCATATCGGAAGCTTTTTTTTCGTATTTTTTCGTATTGAGTGTGCGCTTATTAGGTAGATTTTTCACCACAATATTTTCATACTATTTTGAAAAAACTAAGCGCACGGTGCGGTAAATAGGTCGAATACGGTATATTATACTTTCTCGGTCATGAGGCAGGGAGTACAGGGGAGTATATCATGTATAGTGTTCAGGTTCTTTGTACGTGATTACCTACCTACGCTTACGTCTGTCCTTGGCTGTTTTAACTCTGGTTAACCAAAGGTGTTTGTAACCGTTTGACTTTGGAGCAGGCACAGTGCTTAGCAGAGCCATTTTAGTACTTTGGATGGATTTTTTGTTGTTCTGGTGCTTCTTGAATACACACTTATTTATAAATGTTCGTTTGTTTGATTTGAAGTTTATCGTCCACGTCAACACTGTAAAGGTCATTTTGGAGACGTCACTTCCAATTTTGTGGGACTTTTACCCGACATTGAGATGAAATGACATCTCGAGCCCTGTCCCCCAATGAAACCAATAGGGTTTATAAGCATGGATTGGCCGACTCGTACCACTTTGCCTGGGCAAGCTTAGATCCTCTAAGCGGTTTGCAGTCAGTTTCAGCTCTGCGTGGAAGCATCATGCAGCCCAAATATTTTTCAAGCCCCGATGGGCAGGGGCGAGCCACTTTAGTACTTTGGATGGATTTTGTTCTGGTGCTTCTGAAATACACATTTATTTACACATATATGTGATGTGCTAAGTTTCTGTATGTCTTACATGTTGACCCTGTTGCTCATTAGCTTACCGTAATTGTCATAAGTACATGTATCTGGACAGACAGGCCTAAGCAAACAGTGCAGACGCAGATCAGTCTGCTCCTGATGGAAAATTTTTAGAAGAATTACAGCAAGTTCACCAGGTGTCCGAATTTTTAGGATTTTTACGATAGTTTGTGGAGTACTCCCTGGGTTTTATTAGCTCACCTGAGCCGAAGGCTCATTGGTGAGCTGATAGTATGGCCAGGCAAAAATTCTGTGTGTGTCTGTGTGTGTGTGTTCACATTTTCAAACGTCTTCTCCTCCGGAACCGCTGGGCCGATTGTAGTCAAATTTCATGTGGAGGCTCCATGGGGTGGGGGAACGAAAGTTTGCATTTTTGGTCTAGGTCACATGACCAAGATGGCCGCCATGCCCATATATGGTAAAAACCCTTCGAAAACCTTCTCCTCCGGAACCACTGGGCCGATTTGCATGAAACTTGGCATGTAGCACCTGGGACATGGGCCCATCATAAATTGCATAAATGGTGTCCCTGGGATGACCTTGACCTATTTTACGCCAAGGTTAAATTTGGTAACATGGGCATTTGTATGGGAAAAAGTAGAAATGTCTGATATCTTGCAAACTGTTACAAATAATGCCACTAAACCATATATATTCTTATTCCTTATGATGAGGCGCATTAAGTGACATGGATTTTGGGACCCTGGGGCCCCCCGGGGGGGCATGCCCCACCCCCTTCTTTGCACAAAATGCTTAATATCTCGGAAACGGTTAAGATCCCCACCCATAAACCATATATATTCTTGTTCCTTATGATAAGGCGCATTCAGTGACATGGACCTTTGGAACTTTGGGCATGCCCCACCCCTATTTTGCACAAAATGCTTAATATCTCGGAAACGGTTAAGATCCCGACCCATAAACCATATATACTCTTGTTCCTTATAATGAGGCCCATTCAGTGACATGGACTTTTGGACCATGGGGTACCAGGGGTCCGGGGGAGGGGGGGGGCATGCCCCACCCCTTTTTTTTTTGCACAAAATGCTTAATATCTCGGAAACGGTTAAGATCTCTATCCATGAACCATATATATTCTTGTTCCTGATCATAAGGCGCATTAAGTGACATGAACCTTTGGACCCGGGGGTCCCAGGGGGGCATGCCCCACCCCCTTTTTTGCATTAAATGCTTAATATCTCGGAAACGGTTAAGATCCCCACCCATAAACCATATATACTCTTGTTCTTTATGATGAGGCGCATTCAGTGACATGGACCTTTGGACCCTGGGGTACCAGGGGTCCGGGGGGGGGGGGGGGGGCATGCCCCTCCCCCTTTTTTGCTCAAAATGCTTAATATCTCGGAAAAGGTTAAGATCCCCACCCACAAACCATATATATTCTTGTTCCTTATGATAAGGCGCATTCAGTGACATGGACCTTTGGACCCGGGGGTCCCTGGGTGAGGGAGGGGGGCATGCCTAACCCCCTTTTTTCCACAAAATGCTTAATATCTCGGAAACGGTTAAGATCCCCAGCCATAAACCATATATATTCTTGTCGCATTCAGTGTAATGGACCGTTGGACCTACGGTTCCAGTGGGGAGGGGGGGGGGGGCTGGGGGCCAACTCCCTTTATTGCATTGAATGCTTAATATCTCGGAAACAGTTGAGATCCCCACCCAGTTACACAGACCTTCGGTCCCTCTTGGCCAAGGATCACATATTAAAGTCTTTGAGGACTTCCTCAGAAAAGTCAGGTGAGTGATTCAGGACCAATGGTCCTCTGGTATTTTAATAGTATTAGGACAGACAGGCCTAAACAAACGGTGCAGACCCAGATCAGACTGCTCGCAGTCTGATCAGGGTCTACACTGTTTGCTGTTCTGTCTGCACTTTTGGGACTTGTTAAAATTGTAGGAGAATTACAGCAAGTCCACAATGTGTCCGAATTTTTTAGGATTTTTATGATAGTTTTAGGAGTGATACCTGGGTATTATATTGTAATTATGATAAATCTGCTGACAGTACATGTACGTGATAACAATATAGCAAACAGTGATGAGACGTAAACTTATGCTGGTCTCTCATAAATTTGTGACAACAGATTACAAATATGTTACTGTTTTCGCTTTTATTCCAATTATGCATGTAGTTAATTACTACAGAATCCTTATATTTGAGTATAGCTTATTGTTGATTTTAAGGAACTTCCTTCATTTCAGATGCGTATCCCAGTATCATGATAAAAATATCGCAATAGTTATCATATAATGAAGTAACTATCGTTTCGGCCCTACTGAGTATGCAACACTCTAGTTTAGAGTCCAGCTTGGGTGGTGGGGTGGTGACCACACTGGCCATGAAAATATCACAGGCGAGAAAAAACAAACATGACACTCTTGAGACTGTCGACCAATCAGTGCTCTCAGTGCTTTGATTCAGAGAGGCTATTGATAGGGAACAGCAAATATGCCAGGTCCCCAGCCCCCGTATGAGTTAACCCTTATCCTCCTGAATAAATTAATTTAGCCGTACACCCATTTCTTGCAATCAGCCAATCAAATTATTTAATATATATTCTTTCAATTCACAAACTGCATGACAGTGTAGATCCTGATCAGATGGCTTCTGGATCTACCTGTTTGCAAAACAAGGGGTTGTCCTGTTCAGCAGGCTAAGGGCCCATAAAAATGTACCCTTATCCTACTGAATGTATTAATTTAGCCACACCCATTTCTGACAATCAGCTAACGAAATTATTTAATATAATGTATTCATTCTAGTCATAAACTGAATGACAGTGTAGGTCCTGATCTGAATCTACACTGTTTGCAAAAGTAGGGATCGTCATGTTCAGCAGGGTAAGGGTTAGAAGATTCTTGCACCCCAGACAAGGAAATCCATGATTTTACCCTGGGATAGAAATTTATGTTCTGACCCTGGTGTTCCGACCCCAAATGGAATATAATCGCGTGTTTGATAAATGCACTGGTTGATTACAACCTCATGCGCGGCGTCGTCATGCGTGACGTCACTAAACATTGATGTTGTGTCATCACAAAATGGCGGACGTCGGTAACCGAAGTGACAGCAGCATTAAAAATTCGCATTAGAAATGGAAGGTATGCAAGAAAAAGAATCCAGTATGGGTGTGAGGGGTAGATAGAAAATTCCGTCCCTCGGGATCACTGTCTGGCATCACTCGGCAAGCCTCGTGATGCCAGACAGTGACCCTTGGGACGGATTTTTCCATCCACCCCTCACACCCATATAAGATTCTTATATTATAACCCTTATATTGCTGAATATTCATTTAAGCCACACCCATTTCTCTCTATCATCCAATCAAATTACTTAATGTAATTTATTGCTACAAATTCATAAACTGAATGCCAAACAGTGTAGATCCTGATCAGATGGCTTCTTCAGAAGCCATCTGATCTGGATCTATACTGTTTGCAAAGATAGGGGTTGTCGTGAACAGCAAGATAAGGGATAATACTATATTTGAGACACAAAGCAGAAACCAATTTAGTCAAAAGACCTGTTATATCAAAACAATAATGTATAGATTTTATAGAAAAATGACCATTTATTCCAACAAAATGAATATATTTTATAGAATGACCATTAATGGTCATTTTTTCTATATAATCTATACATTTTTGGGGATCCATCTCTAAACCTTTTTAGGAAATGATTTCCATGGAAGCACAATTCTTACCGTCAGATCATGTGTCATTTTGCGTGTATGTATCTATTATGTCTGTAATTTATTTGCAAATAAATATTGTTTAAACCAACTGTGTTATATACAAAAAACTGTTATAATGAACAGGAACAGTGTTATAAAAGGGTATATGCATATTGCTTGTATATTTTTGTTTTGGATAGCCCATTGGCCATTTAGTGGGAAAGTAACTGTCCTTTTTGCTTTCCACTAGTGATGTTTCCATTAGGGTCTTGTTGTTTCATGTTTGTGTTTCTTTCCCTTTGGTGTCTTCGATGGGTGGTGTGGTTTAATTGTATTGATTCCTGATCATTGCCTTCACTTCTGTTAGGTATATCATGTGATGTGTCAAAATGTGCTGTTTGAAGAACAGTAAAGGTACTGAGGAGAGACTGCCACTATAGACCTGGACCCGAGGTTATAAAACTCATTTCATGCTCAGCACAATTGAGCATGAAATTTTTGGTGCCAATAAGTATCAAAATACCGGCAATTGAGGACTGTGCCTCTGATTTATATCCATAGTGGATGGTATTTGTCCTGCTGATAAACTATTAACCCTTACCCTGCTGTTCACGACAACCCATCTTTGCAAACTGTGTAGATCCAGATCAGATGGCTTCTGAAGAAGCCATCTGATCAGGATCTACACTGTTTGACATTCAATTTATGAATTTGTATGAATAAATTACATCAGGTACTCTGATTGGTTCAAAGTCAGAAATGGGTGTGGCTAAACTGAATATTCAGCAAGATAAGGGTTAAAATGCCGACAGTTGTTGGCATTTTAATATTTATCAGCAGGACAGATGTTATGCTCAAGTGAGTTGAGCATGAAAAAGCTTTATAACCTCAGGCCCAGGATCTTCCCTGTTTTGTTTCACTAACAGTGTTCTAGTCTTAAGAGTATTATGTGCCTTTTTCTGTAAACATTGTGCCATGAAGAAAAAAAATTCTATTAAACATAAATTTTACAGCGGAGATTTTGTTATTCTTCATTTAGCCTTTGGAGGTGGTTGGAAGAGGCGAAGGTTTCATGTATCTTCCATTACTGGGGTGTCCAACTGATATTGGGTTACAGTTGGGCGTGGCTTGCAGGTACGGGTAGATTAGGAATATTATTTCTTCTTCCATTTATTTTCCTTCTTTCTCCCCTGTTTCCCACTTTCATCTCCACTACAATCTCTTCTATCCCTTTCTTTCTGGCAAAAGAATGTGCATTGTACTGGGTAACCACTTACGCTTAAGGAGGGTCGCGCATAATTGACTCTGCCGTAATCAGGTTCGAATTTTTACGTCAAAATGATTTTTGTTTCTATTTAGTTTTCAAAGTGTTTTCTGAGGTTTTTGTAACATTTAATATCCATTGCAATGTGCATTTTGTTATAAATTATTTTGCGACTTCATAGACTACTTTCCGGTCTAGTCTGCATGGCTGCAAGCACAGGAAAATAGAGGGATAAACAGACTAACCCTGTATTTTTCCAGCTACTGGTTTGTTTCCTCCGATTGCAGCCCATCAGCTGTCCATGGCAAATCTGAACTCTCTTTAACGCACAATGTTTACTTTATTTTTCCATTGGTGTCAAAAATATAGCCTCGAAGAGTTTATCAGTTCACATTTTCCACGGCCATACTTTGTCAACACAAACAAAACCATCAATCAATAGTGACGTTTACTTTAGTTTGCGTGACGTCATATATATGGAAAGAAAACACTGCCATATTTGATAACTAAAAGTGCAGACTGTATTGCCTGGCAGCGCACAATATTCTTTTAACTGTCAGTCGCAGTCTCCGGTTCAATTACTGTTAAGCCATCTCAGTGAACAAATAGCCTGTGCCAGCACCCATAATTAGGATCTTGCACTCAACAGGTGTAGGCCTACTGGTAAACTGCTTAGAGGATCTAAGCCTTCTTAGAGGATCTAAGCCTGCCCAGGCAAAGCGGTGCGAGTCGGCTGTACATATTAATAAACTCTATTGGTTCAATTGGCGGCGGGGTTTTAGTTGACATTTCAGACATAAGGTCGGGTAAATGTCCCACAAAATTGGAAGCGACGTCTCCAAAATGACCTTTACAGTGATGACGGGGACGTTAAACCTCAAATCAAACAAACAATAATCAAGCAGAAGCAAAAAAGGGTGTACAAGAAAAAATCCCTTTGATCTGTTTCGAATATAAAGATGATGGTTTAGGTTGTGCCACACGGAGCCTTTGTATGCCCACACATCCACCATCATAACAGAATTTTGTCAATGTACCGGCTCCAGCCAATCGGGCTGCATGATGCTTTCACGCAGAGCTGAAACCGACCGCACGTGAGAACTAGTAAACCGCTTAGAGGGTCTAAACCTGCCCAGGAAAATGGGTCCGAGTCGGACCGTCCATGCATATAAACCCTATTGGTTTCGTTGAGCGGCAGGGCTTGAGATGTCATTTTAACGTCAACATAATATTGGTCATTTTGGAGAGGTTACTTCCCAATTTGTGGGTCTTTTTACCCGACATTGAGATGAAACCTGACAGCCAGTGAAACCAATCTATATGTTTATAAGGACCATCCGTCTTGCACCACTTTACCTGGGCAGGGCGGCCTACTCTTACTCATGAGTGATTGGGTTAGTATCATGCAGCACAATCTTTTTCGTCAAGGCCAGTTCGGGGCTATCATGCATTGTAGAGACTATATATATATGAGAAGTTTTTGGGCAACGCCTTTGACGTGGTGTAGCACACTGAAGTGATTCAGCTATGATTACAAAGCCCCCCCCCCCCCCCCCCCCCCCCCCCCCCCCCCGAACTGAACTCGCATGACAAGACATAAAGCACAATGATGAAATGCATTAGGCTGAGAAAAGAGCCTTGAGGAACACCGACCTTCAATTCGAATTCTTCAATGGAACCAACACAAAAACGCATACGGCTCCGCGAATTAGCATACAACCACTGGACCATTCGAACATTCCACTCTTCAAATTTTCTCTGTGCCTCCCAGATGACTTTCCGAGACACTCAACCAAATGCCTTCTCAAGGTCCACGGAAGCCACTATGTGGGAATGCAACTGCCATTTCGGCTTTCCACTAGTGATGTTTCCATTACGGTCTAGTTATTCATGTTCGTGGTTCTTTCCCTTTGGTGTGTCTGATCGGAGGTGTTGGGTAATTGTATCGATTCCAGGTCATTGCCATCACTTCTATCCACTTTCGGAAAGTAAAAGGATAACTTATCTCACCTCCCTTTCACAGTTTGCATAAACAAGCAATAAATAATTAAATAGCGTTTCCGGTCAATATGGCATGAAAAAAAAAAAAAAAAAAAAACTTGTCAAAATTATAGAAAAAAAATAATTAGAAGTGTTTCTACTTTCCCTATAACGTTGGCAGGAACTTAAATGGGAAAAGGGAAATTTTTATATTCTTTTGCATCAGCTTATTGTTTTTTTGTTTTTTTTTTATCAATTTCAACCCATTTCATTAGGGGGTGGGGGAATAAATTGTCAAAAAAGAAAGCTAAAAATGTATAATAATGTTTCCCAGGTATATTAATAACATATATCTGACATTGTTTGAACGTCTGCGACAATGTTAATGGCTTCAAATCTTTTAAACATGAACAAAACGACCATATGGCTATATCAGAACATGCATTTTTTGGCCAGAAAAATCCATGTTTCACACCATAAAACTTATAAATGAAATGGTGTTTCAATTCTAATGAAATACTTTGTTCATATCACATAAAGGAAGCAAAAGTATGTGCAATAATAAAGGTATAATCCTTGTTCTTGTCATTTAAACAATATCTTAATGCTTTTTTTAGCCATTTTTATTGGGGGGTGGGGTAATTTTTTCTGCAATATTTCTCTCAGATGCCTGGTGACATGGTCAAATTTCACGCCTATTTCGTGTATCTAATATTATTACACAATATATGTGAAAATAAGAAAAATCTAAAGACGAAAAATGCATTCTTTTTTCAAATATAGCATCTCAAAACAGCAAAACATGCAGAAAAGGACATTTGTAAATAGGTGTTTCGACAAAAATCTGTGAGAGTTTGTCTTTCACACATAGGTACGCAAACATGACATTATCCTGCATTGTGTTTTTTTAACCAAACTTGGAAATATTGTTTTAAACAATTGTTATCGACAATTTGTCAATGACGGGTAATTATTGAAACATTCGATAAATTCGAAAACAGTACCCATCTTTCAGGCTAAAAAGCTCGAAAAAAAGCCTGGTGTGCCTATATTTTTATACCGGCAAACGAGTGCAGAGATTTCAAGCTACAAAATATAAGCAAATAAAAAAAATCTAAAGAGAAAAGAATTACTCCCCACCCTCCTTAAGCCTGCCCAGGAAAAGTGTGGCTAGGTAAACTGACCGGCTCAGAAATGACCTAAAAGCCCGGTAAACTCCAAACAAAAGAACAAATCTCTTTGATCTCTTTCTTTGGAAGACAACAAAAAATGACCAACAAGGGTTGACGTACCAATACAGTCAGTAATTTAGCCTGAAGTATAGATTCTATTCAACCCTTGTTCCCTTGTTCTGCTGAATGACTTAATTTAGCCACAGCCATTTTTGACAATCAACCAGTCAAATGACTTGATGTCATTTATTCCTATAACTTCCCCAATTAACCAATTTTATACCCAATTAACTAATTTTGTACCAGAAACCCCCAAACAACTATTTACCAAACAGTGCAGGCCCAGATCAGGGCCTGCACGATTTGCAAAAAGTACAGCCAGTTTCCAAATAATTAAAAAAAAAAAAACACAACCTGATACCCCTAAATTTTGAGATGGACTTCTGCTATCTATAATGTGCAAGATTCCATTTGGTACAGAAAGGGTTAAATGACAGTGAAAATCCAAGAAGCCATCTGATTGGGATGGAGAAGCAATCTGATTGGGATGGAGAAGCCATCTGATTGGGAGAGAAGCCACCTGATTGGGATGGAGAAGCCATCTGATTGGGATAGAGAAGCCACCTGATTGGGATGGAAAAGCCCTCTGATTGGGATGGAGAAGCAATCTGATTGGGATGGAGAAGCCATCTGATTGGGATGGAGAAGCCATCTGATTGGGAGAGAAGCCACCTGATTGAGATGGAGAAGCCATCTGATTGGGATAGAGAAGCCACCTGATTGGGATGGAGAAGCCCTCTGATTGGGATGGAGAAGCAATCTGATTGGGATGGAGAAGCCATCTGATTGGGATGGAGAAGCCATCTGATTGGGAGAGAAGCCACCTGATTGGGATGGAGAAGCCATCTGATTGGGATAGAGAAGCCACCTGATTGGGATGGAGAAGCCACCTGATTGGGATGGAGAAGCCCTCTGATTGGGATGGAAAAGCTATCTGATTGGGATGGAGAAGCCCCCTGATTGGGATGGAGAAGCCATCTGATTGGGATAGAGAAGCCACCTGATTGGGATGGAGAAGCCATCTGATTGGGATGGAGAAGCCATCTGATTGGGATAGAGAAGCCATCTGATTGGGATGGAGAAGCCATCTGATTGGGATGGAGAAGCTACCTGACTGGGATGAAGAAGCCACCGGATTTGGATGGAGAAGCCATCTGATTGGGATGAAGAAGCCACCTGATTTGGATGGAGATGCCATCTGATTGGGATGGAGAAGCCATCTGATTGGGATGAAGAAGCCACCTGATTTGGATGGAGATGCCATCTGATTGGGATGGAGAAGCCATCTGATTGGGATGAAGAAGCCACCTGATTTGGATGGAGATGCCATCTGATTTGGATGGAGAAGCCATCTGATTGGGATTAAACTGTTTGTAAAGATAGAGCATATATCCTGGTTCAGCAGGCAAGGGTTCAGAAGAATGGCTAAACCTAAAGGAGAGGTAAGCCTTTTTCAACAATAGTTCTGCAGCAGCATTTTTATGTCCCCGGAAGTGATAACAGGGACATATTGTTTTTGCCCTGTCTGTTTGTTGCTTTGTTGGTTGGACAACATTAACATTGGTCGTAACTTTTATACTGTTTGAGGTAGTCTTTTTATTTGGCCTGTAGGTTCCTTGTGACAAGGGTTTCCTACTCATACAAAAATTTGACCTTGACCTTGAACTATGGCCTACTTTAAAGATAAAATAACATTGGTCATAACTGTAACCGATTGAGGTAGACATATTTGGCATGTAAAAAAAATGACCTTGCCTGGGACATGTTGGTATTTCACAAACACATCATTTTTTTTTTTTTTTTTTTTTTTTTTTTTTGTTTTGTTTAGGACCTTTCAAGATTATTTCACTTATTGTGCTGATTGTTAATCAGAGGTGGGTAAAAGCCAGAGTGTCGGGGTCCTGAGAGAAAAAGCACCTGATCTTCAATGTAGAACTTGACGTCTCGCGTTGTCCGAGCGAGGCTCAAATCACAGTGGTGAGATCTAATGATTAAGAGTCTGTGCTCTTATTACTAGGCCCATTAGGTAAATCAGTGTACAACCAACTTAACTTTGTGTATCTGTCAGTCTAACAAGTACCCACAAGGTATATTTCTATCCAGTAATTAGGAAAATCAGGCATTAGTTAACCTCATAACTCCTTGTCTGCTGCTTCAGGTATGAAAAACAATGGCTTTGTATGACTGAGGAAAACATTCTGAGAGTCACTGACATCAATGGGGAATTGGCCCCTGCCCATCAGGGCTTTGAGAAATACATGTAGATTGGGCTGCATGACACTTCCACCCAGACCTGAAACTGGCCACACATGAGTACTGGTAAACACTTGAGGTCTAAGTCTGCCCAGGCAAAGTGGTGTGAGTCGGACCTTCCCTACATATTAATCCTTTTGGTTTATTTGGGTGGCAGGGCTTGAGATGTCATTTCATCTCAATGTCGGGTAAAAGTCCCACAAAATTGGAAGCAACATCTCTAAAATAACTTAAAACATAAAATCTTAATTCAAACAAACAAATCAACTTTATGACAATTCAAAAGTGGTCTTAAGGGGATTGGAAACACCATCAGGAGAGGGCAACTCCTGCAAAAGTATTTTTGTCTCCCGTGTCAATAGGGGTCAACTCTTAAAGGAATGTCAATAGGGGTCAACTCTTAAAGAAAAGAATTTGCTCCTGAGGAGCAAATTCTTTCCTTTAAGAGTAGACCCCTTTTTCAGTAGGACAGGGCTTATAGAAATGCAAACAAGAAGTCCCGAAATGTGTCTCCCTTTGAAAAAGGGTGGAAAAATCTGCCAGGTATTCCCATTCCCCTTAAAGAGCGCTTTTGAACAGTCCCAAACGTGGTCTTAATATAGAAACTTTACTGTACATTGGATGATCAGAAAACTGGCCACACAGAGCCCTTATACACTGTACATCAGCCATGTTATGAGAAAAATGTTTTTTGCCATTTGCAAACAACAAAGTTGCAGATCAGCCTTTGCACCTTAGTGTTAATCTTGTCCTGCTGAATGAATTAATTTAGCCACACCTATTTTTGACTATCAACCAATTAAACACTTGATATAATTAATGTATTTGTTCAATTCACAAACAGCATGACAAGAGTGTGGATCCTGATCAGATGGCTTCTTCAGAAGCCATCTGATCTGGATTTACACTGTTTGCAAAGGTAGGGGATGTTGTGATCAGCAGGATACAGGTTAAGGTCGCAAACTGGTCCGTTAGTACAAAACCTTTATTTTCTATATCTAAAAGACCTTCAACCCATTTAGTACCAGAAACCCCAAAACAGGTACCAGGGCAAACAGTGCAGGCCCAGATCAGACGCCGCAAAACAGGGCGTCTGATCAGGGCCTACACTGCAAAAAGTTAAGCCATTTTCTAAATAAATTTTGAAGGAAAAACAATCTGACACCCCTAAATTTTGAAATGGACTCCAGGTATGTATAAGGAGGAAGATTCCATTTGGTACAAAAAGGGTTAATCTACAGTTTTACATTTAAACCCACCAACTTTCCTTGTCTAGGATTTTCAAGCTCCAGAAGTTCAAACATTTCTTTCCCGGTTGTTAAATTCACAGGAATTTCCATGCGCTACCTTCAGTTTCTGTCAGCTATCTCAAATGGTAAAGACATTCTCAGTATCAGCCAGGAAATAAATGTCCAATATTATATACTTGGGGGGAAACAAACAGAAGTCTGACTGGTGATCAGGAGGACACAGGTTCAATACCTGCGGGGGTCGGCAACATTCTTTCGTGGTGATTGATCATGAAATCTTTTCTACGGTCATTTTTTCCCTTCAACTGGTTCAAGAAGGGCAGTTGTCAGTTTCTGGTGAAAGAATGTGCACTGTACTGGTTAACCGCTTACGTATAAGCCTGCCCAAGAAAACTGTGGATAGATAAACTGACCGGCTCAAAAATGACCTAAATTAGTGTTGACTGGGCTGTTAAACTCCAATACAAACAAAAAAACAGAGAAAAACACAAGTAAAACAAATGCCAGATATTAAAACTTTATTTACCATTATGATTTTCTATATTAAACGGAATTTCAAAACATATAGAAGACCATTATATCACAGACACACTTTTCTTCTAACAAATATTTTGACAGGAAAATATTCAGAAAAAGAAGCAAAAATAAATACATACATGAACATAATGTCATCAAACATAGTTTTTAACATCTTGCATAAAAGAGGAAAAGATACATTTTTTTTCAAAAATATTTTAGCCTCCTGTTTCAATAAGGGTCTACCTTTAAAGGAAAGAATTTGCTCCTTAGGAGCAAATTCTTTCCTTTAAGGGTAGACCCCTTTCTAGGCAGGGTGAGTTTAAGGGAAAGCAAACGTAAGTCCTAAAAGTTATCTCCCCTCTAAAAACGGCAGAAAATATGTCGGCTGTATCGATTCCTCCAAAAACAAATGTTAAATCAATGATGGCAAGAGTAAGTTCCCTTGAAGATTTAACCATTTATCTTAGGAGGAATAGATACATGATCAGGAAAACACTCCTATATAATTTTTGCCCCCATAAATCCCACTTCTATATTGTAAAATGGGGTTGACAGGGGTATACAATATATTTCTTATTTCTGCTCAAAAACATAGATTGTGGGTACTCGTTAGAACCGCCTTGCTGAGATTGTGGTTACTGGTAAGAACCCGGTAGCTGAGGCAATTCTAAAGAGCTCCTACATTCTATGTTTTCAGCAGAAATATGAAAAATATCAGAATTTTTAATGAGAAAAGTTTCAATTTTTACGTGGTCATTTTCAATATATTTGAATACCGGTTGGTGTGTTTTTCATAATGATAACAAACTTTGTTTCCCTTCTTACTGGGAATACAGCTGAAGAGAAGAACATGCTGCAACTTAGGCAGCAATTTCTTTTTTACTGGAGTATACCTGTTTTGCTGATGTTAGTAGGTCTGTGGTATCCAATCTGGACCTTTTTCTTTATTCCATTTTGCCCACATTTTATAAAGCATGAGTTGGGCCCCCGCCCATCGAGGCTTGAAGAAATAGATTGGGCTGCATGATGCCTCCAGGTAGAGCTGAAACCGACTGCACCAGTACTGGTATATCGCTTACCGGTAGACGGTCTACGCCTGTCCTGGCAAAGTGGTGCGAGTTGGACGGTCCTTACATGTAAACCCTTATGGTTTGTTTTGGTGGTATTGTTGAACCTATAAATATCTGGATGAGTGGCAAACAGTGTAGACGCTGGTGAGACGCCACAGAATGTAGCGTCTCAAGACGCCACAGAATATAGCGTCTCACCAGAGTCTACACTGTTTGCTCAGCCCCATCTGTCTGAAAACGTAAGACAAGAGGGCCCAGAGGGCCCTGGTTCGCTCACCTGATCCAATGTATAACAAGTGGGCTCCGGGCAGGGTCAATTTTGGCCCCAGGGCTATAATTTGAACAATCTTGGTAGAGGTCCACAAGATGAAGCTTCATATCGAATATGAAAGACCTGGGCTTTCTGGTTTCAGAGAAGAAGATTTTAAAGGTTTACCCTGCATATAGAAGTCTATGTAAAACAAGATTTTCCCTATATAAGTCTATGTTAAACCAAAGGGCCCCGGAGCAGGGGCATTTTTGGCCCCAGGGCTATAATTTGAACAATCTTGGTAGAGGTCCACTAGCTGAAGCTTCATAACAAATATCAAAGACCTAAGCCTTGTGTTTCAGAGAAGATGATTTTTAAAGATTTTCCCTATATAAGTCTATGTAAAACCAAAGGGCCACTTGGCGGAGGCATTTTTGGTCTCAGGGCTATAATTTGAACAATCTTTATAGAGGTCCACTAGCTGAAGCTTCATAACAAATATCAAAGACCTAAGCCTTGTGGTTTCCAAGGAAGATTTTTCAAGATTTTCCCTATATATGTCTATGTAAAACCAAAGGGCCCCGGAGCGGGGGCATTTTTGGCCCCAGGGCTATAATTTGAACAATCTTGGTAGAGGTCCACAAGATGAAGCTTCATACCAAATATCAAAGACCTGGGCCTTGCAGTTTCAGAGAAGAAGATTTTTCAAGATTTTCCCTATATAAGCCTATGTAAAACAAAAGGGCCCTGGTGCGGGGGCATTTTTGGCCCAAGCACTATAATTTGAATAATCTTGGTAGGCGTCCACTAGATGAAGCTTCATACCAAATATAAAAGACCTGGGCCTTGCGGTTTCAGAGAAGAAGATTTTTCAAGATTTTCCCTATATAAGCACATGTAAAACCAAAGGGCCCCCGTGCGGGGGCATTTTTAGATCCAGCACTATAATTTGAACAATCTTGGTAGGGGTCCACTAGATAAAGCTTCATACCAAATATCAAAGACCTGGGCCTTGCGGTTTCAGAGGAGAAGATTTTTAAAGATTTTCCTTTTATAAGCCCATGTAAAACCAAAGGGACCCGTGTGGGGGCATTTTTGGCCCCAGCACTATAATTTGAACAATCTTGGTAGGGGTCCACTAGATGAAGCTTCATACCAAATATCAAAGACCTGGGCCTTGCGGTTTCAGAGGAGAAGATTTTTAAAGATTTTCCTTTTATAAGCCCATGTAAAACCAAAGGGACCCGTGTGGGGGCATTTTTGGCCCCAGCACTATAATTTGAACAATCTTGGTAGGGGTCCACTAGATGAAGCTTCATACCAAATATCAAAGACCTGGGCCTTGCGGTTTCAGAGAAGAAGATTTTTCAAGATTTTCCCTATATAAGCCCATGTTAAACCAAAGGGCCCCCGTGCGGGGGCATTTTTAGCTCCAGCACTATAATTTGAACAATCTTGGTAGGGGTCCACTAGATGAAGCGTCATACCAAATATCAAAGACCTGGGCCTTGCGGTTTCAGAGAAGAAGATTTTTAAAGATTTTCCCTATATAAGCCCATGTAAAACCAAAGGGCCCCCGTGCGGGGGCATTTTTGGCCCCAGCACTATAATTTGAACAATCTTGGTAGGGGTCCACTAGATAAAGCTTCAAACCAAATATCAAAGACCTGGGCCTTGCGGTTTCAGAGAAGAAGATTTTTTAAGTTTGCGGTGAAAAAAATCTATTTTTGGCTACTGTGACCTATATGTGCAACGGACCGGAACCATTTGAACAACTTTGAAAGGTGACCACCTAAGGATCATTCCTGTGAAGTTTGGTCAAAATACGATCAGTGGTTTAGGAGGAGATGTCGTTTGAAGAAAAGTTTACGGACGCACGCACGCACGGACGCACGACGGACAAAAAGTGATCCCAAAAGCTCACCTTGTCACTACGTGACAGGTGAGCTAAAAATATGGTACTGATAAAGGCAATAATGGGGTCAATGTTATAAAGTTTCTTTCACACTAATTCGGAGCACAAAATTGTATACTGCTTATAAATACGTCCAATGTAACAAATAAGGCTTTTTCTTGATCACATCCACAGATACCGTAAAAGACACTTTAAGGATTTGCCGTAATTATCCTAAACTTGACAAATTTTGTTTCAGCAAGGAGTCGAAAAGGTGCAGATGCAATGGCAAACAGTGTAGACCCTGATCAGACTGCTCCTTCAGGAGCAGTCTGATCGGGGTCTTCACTGATTGCTTCTGAAGGAGCAGTCTGATCGGGGTCTTCACTGTTTGCTTAGGCCTATCTGTCCCCATACTTAAGATCATTACAGTAAGATTTTCAGAAAACACCAAAATCCCAGAAGTTTGGCTATGAAAAACAAAGTGAGGCTGGTTTAGTCATATTTATCCGGCCTATTCAAATACATGATTAAACAATCATATACAATAAAGTGAAACTTCAATGACTCAAACACCAATGGTTTTTATCATGGTTGAGTTAACGCTGTGCATGCTAGGTAGTTTTTCAGCAGACGACATTTGTAAATAATTTTCCTAGAAAACAGGATTTGACGTTTCATGCAAATTGTCTCCCATGGAGACAATTTGCATGAAATCTGAAACCTGTTTTCCGCAAAAAAAAAAGAAGAAAAATATCAATTTTCATCTGCTGATTTTCTTTGTTTTGTTTGATTTGAGGTTTAATGTCCCCGTTAACACTGTAAAGGTCATTTTGGAGATGTTGCTTCCAATTTTGTGGGACTTTTACCCAACATTGAGATGAAATGACATCTCAAGCCCTGCTGCCCATTGAAACCAATGGTCATTATTTTATATAATCTCTACATGTCTGGAATCCGTCCAAACAGTGTTACATCCAGACTATATTTTAATGAACCGTGTTATAAAGAGTAACTGTTTTCATGTTCAACTCACTTGGCATTTTAAAATTGATGAGTAGGACAAAAATTTCATGCTCAAGAGAGTTGAACATGAAAAAAGTTTTATAACCTCGGGGGGCCAGGAGGCAACAGAGGAAAACTGGAGGGATATTTCTCAGAGCCAAAGAGTGGTCTTGGCACTATGAGTATAATGACTGACTCTCAGTGGCTTGAACTACCATTATCTAGAAAGAATTTCCACAGCCCCAAAGATGTTTTAGTTATTGAAGTGTGACTAAAAAAAAAAAAAAAAAAAAATTAGAAGCCTCCGTGGTGTAGTGGTTACGCTACTCGCCTTGTAAACCAGGGATTGCAGGATCGATCCCGGGCTTCTCCAGACTTTCGGATGAGTCTTTAAACCGAGGTCCCGTCTCCGTATGACCTTAGCTGTTGGTGGGACGTAAAACTCTAACACTCACTCACTTGACTAAAAAAACATTGTGAGATAAAATAAAATGCATATACTTCATAACACATATACTTCATAAATATATTTATCATATGACGTCATTGATAAGCAGTGGATAAGGATGTGTAATAAAAATCGTATGACCACACGTGTAATAACACTGACGGGATTAAGTAACGTCATGACGACGTCTATGTCAACCATGCATTTTTGTTGAAATTTTGTCAAATTTAAAGGCGATTCCTTTAAAGTGGCCATATGATAAACAGAATCTTACACTCGTGGTCATTTCACATGAAATTTATGACACTCGCCAAAGGCTCGTTACATAAATTTCATACGAAATGACCACGAGTGTAAGATCCTCTATGAATGCTTAATGATGTAAGCCCCTTCACGTGAAAACCTGTCTGCCAGATTTGCAACCAGGTAAGACACAAAATGGCCTACTTTAACCCTTTTTGTAGCAAATGGAATCTTCCACCTTATATATAGTAGGAGTCCATTTCAAAATTTAGGGATGTCAGGTCGTGTTTTCTTCAAAATCTGTTTGGAAAATGGATGAACTTTTTGCAAACAGTGTAGGCCCTGATCAGACGCCACGTTCTGCGGCGTTTGATCAGGGCCTGAACTATTTGCCTGTTACCCTTTTTAGGGTTTCTGGTACAAAATGGGCTAATTCACCACAGCCTCTTTATAACATGGTTCATTAAAATATAGTCTGGATGTAACAATGTTTGGACGGATCCCAGACATGTAGAAATTATATAAAATAATAACCATAAATGGTCATTTTTCTATATGATCTGTACAGATCCCAAACATGTATAGATTATATAGAAAAATGGCCATAAAGTGTCTATGACATAACAAGTTTATGGAACAAAAGAGAATATAATCAACAAGTTATCACACAATATATGTTCTTCTAGTCTGAATCTGTGTATTCTGGGTCTTAATTAGCATAGGTCCAGATAAGGTCAAGTAACACGGATAATTAAGGCATAATTTTCCTCGTTTCTTGGAAAGATGTTGTGGGACTTGTCAGAATCGCCTCTATGAGGCAATTTTGGAAACATATATAGTGGGTACTTGTTAGAATCACCTCATTGAGGCGATCATCATGAAAACATGCCTATATAATTTTGACCCCCTTGAACCCCACTTTTATATAGTAAAATGGGGTTTACAGGGATAAACCTTATCTGCCTTATTTCTGCTCTAAAATAGAGATTGTGGGTACTCAATGAGGTGGTTCTAACGAGTACCCACAATCTATATCTTGAGCAGAAATAAGGAAAATATCACCAATTTTCATCTGAAATTTTTCATTTTTACGGCGGTAAAAATTTACAATGTATTAGTATAGGCGTGTTTTTGTAATGCTAACAAGTACCTACGACATATGTTTTTATGCAAAATAAAACAAATAATCCAAAATTTATCCTTATCTCCCCCGATTATATGGAATTATGTGTTTTTGTTGAGATGATGCAAATTTTCTCATTTTGCTGCTGAACTGGTAATACACAAGTTTTTACTGGAAAAAAACATCCAGTTGTAAATGTAACACAACAGCAACTAACGGCAGTTTTAAGTTTAGTATAAATCATTTGTTATACCTTTATGTTTTCAATATTTTTGTCACTCCACAAAATTTTACTATTTTTTTACCATATTTGCTGTTTATATGTAAAAATTTAAAAGTTCACATGTGACATTCCAAACACTGAACAATTCTTGATTTTAATATTTTAAACTCGAATTTCAAAATGCTTTAAATATGTAAACATGTCTACCAAACAAAACCTAGTCTCTTCTTTGTTTGCACATCATGTATATTTTGTTTCGTCTCCTCTGTTGAGTCGCGCTGGTAGTGGGGCATCTGTTTTCCCGACTTGTCCATCACCATGTAACTAGGCCTGATACCACCCTTCCCATTAAACACTGGGCCAGCTCCACCACCGTGGCCAGGCTGGGCAGCCTTCCTGAGGGGATAGACATTCCTGCCGCCTTTCTCGCAGTGGTCGATAACCTTGTCGGCATACTCCTGGAACTGCTGCTCTTCAATGGCGAGAAGTTCCATGTTGGCATGGTCGAGAGCAAGATTCTGATTCTTCATATCTTGTTCCAAGTTACGACGCTGACTCTGCAAGATATGGTAGATACATGTACATAGAGGATATTTACTTTTTTTAGGTGGATACCAAAAATATTTCATTGAGTGTGTTGGGAACATCCAATTTTCACGCATGCGAAGCACAAGTGAAAATTCAGATGTTTTTTAACACGAGATGAAATATTTTTGGTACCTGCCGAAAAAAAGTAAATTTTCTTTTTATTTTCTAATTTTATACGGATATTTACGGTAAATGATCAATCGAACTGTACGTCACAATTTTGACCTGGCTCATCATATATGATGTCACAACTGTCAGTTTCAAAGCATAAACAGATCGCCATTTTAAAAACAGCGTTTTTACAGTTTCAAGAATGGCTTTCAAGGTAGTTTACAGGATTATTTTATCAGTAACATATGACATTTGGCGAGAAAAAGTAGTCCGGGCTGCTACTGTGAAAATAACAAGGTTATGTTATTTTTCACACTGTGAAAATATCATACATTTTCACAGTGTGAAAATATCATTTTTATTTGTTTTCGATATGCATTAATTTCACTGCAGAGTATAAAATACAATTGATTCTTATTATCTCTAACCCTTATCCTGGTGACCACTACAACACCAAACTTTGCAAACAGTGCGCCAAAAAATCCTGTAATTCTGAAAATTTGGACAGCTTGAGGACTTGCTGTAATTCTCCTAAAATTTTTTAACAAATTTGTTTCAGGATCCTGTAAGGAGTCCAAACGGTGCAAAGCATCATGAAAACATGCCTATATAAATTTGAGCCCCTTGAACCCCACTTTTATATGGTAAAACTGGGGTTTGCAGGGGTAAACCTTATTTTTCATATTTCTCAATGAGGTGGTTCCAATGAGTACCCACAATCTATATTTTGAGCAGAAATAGAAAAATATCAAAATTTTTCATCTTAAAATTTTCATTTTTTCGGCGATAAAGGTTACAATGTATTTGTATAGGTGTGCTTTCGTAATGTACTGACAAACAGTGTAGACCCTGATCAGACTGCTTCTTCAGGAGTAGTCTGATCTGGGTCTGCACCGTCTTCTCAGGCCTATCTGTCCCAATACATTAGGGTAACACAGTAGAAAGATGGACACCAAACATGTATAGATTGTACAGAAAAAATGATCAAAAAGGGTCATTTTTTTCTGTATTTTCGATCCGTTATAACATAGTTGTTGAACTTACACAGTTTCGGCTTTGGACTTCAATAATAGTGTCAACCTTATCCCGCTGAACACGACAACTCCTACTTTTGCAAACAGTGATGGCTTCTCCCGAGATCTACACTGTCATTCAGATTGCAAATTTCAATGAATATACTACATCAAGTGATTTGTTTGGTTGCTTGTCAGAAATGGGTGTCACAAATTAATTTATTCAGCAGGATAAGGGTTAAAAAGAGGTTGTGGTGTATATGAACATTATCAATGTGACATATATCCATACAAATACTGAGGTTTGTTTGGAGATTACTGCCCAGTCATCACTGTTTAGGTCATAGCAAGCTGGTCAGTTTACCTAAACTAACCTTTTTTGGGTAGCCATAAGTGTTTAACCATTACAGGGCACATTGTTTTGCCAGAAACTGACAACTGCCCTTCTTGAATCAGC
This sequence comes from Lucinisca nassula, assembly GCA_963580285.1. Classification (NCBI taxonomy): domain Eukaryota; kingdom Metazoa; phylum Mollusca; class Bivalvia; order Lucinida; family Lucinidae; genus Lucinisca; species Lucinisca nassula. The sequence continues at coordinate 107,531,169 of OY757025.1, read as the reverse complement.
AGAAGGTAGAGAATGACTGTCAAAAACATTTCATCACGAAAACACGCCTATATAATTTTGACCCCTTGAATCCCAATTTTATATAGTAAAACTGGGGTTTACAGGGGTGAACCTTATTTTTCTTATTTCTGCTTTAAACCTTATTTTTTTATTTCTACTCTAAAATATAGATTGTGGATACCCACAATCTATATTTTGAGCAGAAAAATATCACAATTTTTCAGCTTAAAATTTTCGCTTTTTTGGGGCGTTAACATTTACAATGTTTTTGTATAAGCGTGTATTTTTGTAATGTCATGACCATTCTCCCTGAAAATAAGGCAAGGTCAACCCAGGGTCCACATTTATATAACTTTTGCATGGCTCAAGTCCTTTTTGTTGACTGCGGAGTTTCAAGTCATCTGACTAACGGTTCTGGAGAAGAAGATTTTTAAACCTTTTACCATATATGGATAATGGCTGCCATCTTGGTCATGTGACCTGGGCGAATTATATAAACTTTTGTTCCTGTGATGCATAGATTTTCTAAATAAAATCCGACTCCAATTGGCTCTGTGGTTTCTGAGGAGACTGTTAAAATTCTGATGGCCATTCAATCCTTGTGACCTAGAGCCAAGGCCAATGAATGACCTTCACCTCTGACATTCATAGAGGTTGATCATTTCCTACACTACAGTTGTTTTGGATATTTTCGAACTGAATGACAAACAGTATATGTCCTGATCAGATGTATTCCGCAGAAGATATCTGTTCTGGATCTACACTGATTACAAGATCCTGATCAGATGAAGCTATCTCATAACGAAAACACGCCTATATAATTTTGACCCCCCTGAACCCAGCTTCTATATAGTAAAACTGGGGTTTACAGGGGTAAACCTCATTTTTCTTATTTCTGCTCTAAAATATAGATTGTGGGTACTTGTTGGAACCGCATCATTGTTGTGGTTCTAACAAGTATCCACAATCTATATTTAGACTGCTCTAAAATATAGATTGTGAGTACTTGTTGGAACCGCCTCGACGAGTATCCACAATCTATATTTTAGAGCAGAAATAAGAAAACTGTCAATTTTTCATCTTAAAATTTTTTCGACGTTAAAGTTTGCAATTTATTGGTATATACAGGTGTGTTTTTTGTCGTGTTCAGCAGGATAAGGGTTAACAGGCTAGTTAGTAGACATAATGTGACTTTTCTAGGAAGTACAATTTATCATTTTTTGTACAAGTACAATTGCAAAAATGCTCAAATTTTTTCAGCAAAAATACTAGTGTAGGTGCAATATTTAATGAGCAAATGAAAGTTTTATCGATACATTTACTGATGACGTTAGTTTTTAACCACTTGGCAATGATATTCAGTGGAGATACTTTAAACTTACAGCTTGGCCTAACAGGAAGCCAGACAAATCCTTGTTTTCACCCTTCTTCCTGATCTGTTTTTCCTCCTCATTACGACGGAAGATTTCGTCAGCGGCCTGCCGGATTCTGATTGTTTCGAGTTCTTGTCGACGCTCCTCTTTCTTCTTCTGCTCTGCTTCCCTCATCTAAAAAACAATAATGCCAAACCTAAACTTAAAAATTTATGACTGTTTTCATTACGAAAACACGCCTATACAAATACTGGGTCCACACTGTTTGCAAAAATCACTTTAAAAGTTACCAGCAGACGACAATTGTTGCGATTGGCATGTTATGGGTTAAGAAGACTTCCCTAGTGACTGATTGAGTGAGTGAGTGAGTGTTTGAGTTTTACGTCTCACCAGCAGCTAAGGTCATACGGAGATGGGAACTCGGTTTAAAGACTCATCCGAAAGTCTGGAGAAGCCCGGCATTGATCCTGCAGCGACTCAAGATTGAACAATGAACATTGTTATAACGAGGTTTGTCATGTAACGCTCCCTTACCTGCATATTTCTGTGTTCAGCCTGTTCCTGTATGATCTTCCTCATCTTTCCTTCCTTCTCACCCTCCTCCTTCATCCTCTTCTCCTCTGCTTCCTGGACAGCCTCTCGTATTCGCTCGTCCTCATCATCCATCTTCTGTTTCAGCTGAGCTGCCAGCCTCTCTCTGATCGCTTCTAATTGTCTCTGCTTATCACTGACAGAAAATAAAAGAAACTTTATACTTAACCCACGACCATTGTCGTCTGCTTTGCCATCTGCCGGTTACCTTAAAGTAATTTTTTGCAAACAGTGTGGACCCAGATCAGACTGCTCCTATATGAGCAGTCTAATCTGGGCCTACACTGTTTGCCTGTGTGTGAAAATATTTTTAAAAAGTTTGCAAAACAATTCAGCAGACGACATGAGCAGACGACATTTTCAGATGTAGTTTTTCTCTGGGTTTTATGGGTTAACCTTTATCCTATTAACTATCAAGCAATTAATTTACTTGATAAAACGTTTTCAATCAGTTCAAAAACGTCTTGATAATAAGTGTAGATCCTGATCAGATGGCTTCTTCAGAAGCCATCTGATCTGGATCTACACAGTTTGAAAAGATACAGGTTGGCGTGTTAAGCATGATAAGTGTCATGTATCAAATGATGCTATGCCAATTTTTTACAGAATGGACTCTTCCGCCTTCTATAAAGCAGCAGTCAATTTAAAAATTTAGGGGTGTCAGGTACAACTGATTTTAGAAACTGATTAAGAAATGGCTGAACTTCCTGCAAACAGGGAAGGCTCTGATCATTCATCTGATCTAGGTCTGCAACATTTGCCAGAGTCCCATTTTTTTTTTTTAAATAAATTGGGCTAGTGATGGAGAAATAAATTCATGAATAATTAATTCATATTTTATGCCAGTCACAATTGCAGGCTGCTTTGTCGTCTGCTTAATACTTTAACTTTTAAAAGTCATTTTTGCAAGCGGTGTGGATACTGATCAGTCTGCTCCACTAGGCGCAATCTGATTGGGGTCCACACTGTTTGCCTGTATGCAAAAATACCTTTGGAAAGTTTACAAGAAAATGCAGCAGATAACAAAGTCATACAACATTTTCAGATGCAGTTTTTCAGCACAGATGCCAAACACAACAATTGTCGTCTGCTTTGTTGTTTGTTGGTTACTTTAAAAAAAAATCATTTCTGCAAACTGTGTGGACCCAGAGCAGACAGCTCTTTTTGTTTGCCTGTATGAATTTTTTTTTTTTTTAAGTTTGCTAGAAAATTCAGCAGATGACATTAGCAGACGACATTTTAAGATGCATTTTTTGTCACGGCAGCTCAAGGGTTAAATCAAAGCACTGATCATGCACTTGCAAAATTAAGCTGCTCTGAGTTATTTAAAAATAAACTGATTACACACACCTATATAAATCTCGCAAGACGCACCTATATAATTTTGACCCCCTTGAACCCCATTTTTATGTAGTGAAACTGGGGTTTACAGGGGTAGACGTTATTGTTCTTGCTTTGGCTCTGGGATGCTGAGTGGGAGTGCTCATTAGCATCACTTCGATGAGGCAGTTCTAACATGTATCCACAGTTCACGTTTTGGGCAGGGATAGAAAGAATATCAGAATTTTTCATCTTAAAATTCTCGACTTTCAGTGTTAAAATTTACTTGTATTTTTACTTGACTCTTTGTCAAGTCAATGGTGAAACAAAGATATTGCCTCAACATTGATTAAAATTTGCATGCCTTTGTGTTACTATTCCTTGTATGTTCAAGAGTAATGTATATGTTCATGTATACAATGTATATATGCAGGTGGACACCACCTTTATGTTGGTTTTCAGAATAAAAATCTTCTATTTTGTATCTTGTATAAGGAAGAATATCCCTTGGTTATCTTTGTTACACATCCTTGTCTGGAGCTGTTCTATATTCAAACAACTCCACTCTGGATACCCCTTACCTGCCCAGGAAAAGTGTGGTTAGGTTAACTGTCGAGCTTGACATAACCTAAATAATATTTGCTCGACCAATTCCAAAACAAGCTTACCAGATAAATGCTTATTTCACTCCAGATACAGAAATCCTGGTCTTAACCCTGGGATAGAAATTCTTATCCTACCCAGGCTATCCTACCCAGGGATAGGATAAAGATAGAGAATTTCCACATGTTTGATGTGCACTAGTTGAATAGGATGCCATGCATGCCATAGTTAAATTTGACATCATTGCACATTCAGTGACATCAAAAACACCGCATTATTGTCATCAAAATATGATGGACTTTGACAATCCATGTGACTGCATCATAATAAAAATCCTCTCTCAGAAATGAAAGGTGTTCAAGAAAAAGATCTTACACAGGAGTTAGGGGTAGATAGAAAAATCTGTCCCTCAGGATCACTGTCCGGCATCACAAAGTTTGCCTTGTGATACTGGACAGTGAGCCTCGGAACGGATTTTTCAATGCACTCCTCACAGCCATGTAATTCATATACACCGCAACCTCCTTATAACGTGGTTCATTATAACACGATTTTGGTTTGTTTGTTTGTTTGTATTGGAGTTTATCGGCCCAGTCAACACTATTTTTAGGTCATTTTTGAGCCGGTCACTTTACCTATCCACATTTTTCCTGGGCAGGCTTATACGTAAGCGGTTAACCAGTACAGTGCACATTCTTTTGCCAGAAACTGACAACTGCCCTTCTTGAATCAGCAGAAGGGAGAGAATGACCATATGAAAGATTTCATGATCAATCTCCACGAAAGAATGTTGCCGACCCCGGCAGGTATCGAACCCGTGTCCTCCTGATCACCAGTTAGACGCGCATCTGACTGAGCTACCGAGGCTGGCAAAAATATGATGGACATTGACAATCTACGTGACTGGATCATAATAAAAATCCTCTCTCAGAAATGAAAGGTGTTCAAGAAAAAGATCTTACATAGGAGTTAGACGTAGATTTTTCTATGCACCCCTCACACCCATGTAAGATTCATATACACCACAACCTCCTTATAACACAATTCATTTTAACATGGTTTTGGATATAACATGATTTCAAGGTGGATTCCAAAAATGTATAGATTATATAGAAAAATGACCATAAATGGTCATTTTTCTATATAATCTATACATTTTTGCATGGATATGTCACGATTGTTTAACTAACTCTGTTTCTGTTTGGACTCCATTAATAGTGTTATAAAGAGGTTGTAGTGTAATATTAACTGGACTGTCTTAATTTTGTTTTTTTGTCCCCGTCAACACTGTAAAGGTCATTTTGGAGATGTTGCTTCCAATTTTGTGGGACTTTTACCCGACACTGAGATGAAATGACATCTCAAGCCCTGCCACCTAATGAAACCTATAGGGTTTATAAGCATGAACGGTCCGACTTGCACTGCTTTGCCTGGGCAGGCTAACTGGACTGTCAAACTCCACAACAAACCAACCGACTGTCCCCTTTGACTTACTCGTGAAGATGTTTCTCTTTCTCAGCTCGGAGTCTCATCATCTTTCTCTTGGCTGCTGCAAACACCCGGCATTCCTCGTCCTCTTCCTACAATCATAAACAAGTTTATTTACCCATTGCATGCGAGAAATCCCTAAAGGAGTACCTTGGCAAACAGTGCAGGTCCAGATCAGATGCCACAGAATGCGGCCTCTGATCAGGGCTTGCACTACAGTGAAATTCCACTATTATTAAGACCACCTAAAATTAAGACTAATTCTGCTTTAAAAAGCTTATTTTGTAGGTTGCAGTTATTCTTTTGTTGAGTTTTCTGCATACAGTGTCCACTGGTATTGGACCACCTTTGGGACTGTTCAAAAGTGGTCTTAAAGACCACTTTTGAACAGTCCCAAAGGTGGTCTTAATATAGGAATTTTATTGTATTTGCTGACAGAATTTTCTTTAAAACATAGAATAAAACAAGAAAAAATAGGCCTGACACCACTTATATGGCAAATGGACTTGTCCAGTATATATAGCAGACAGGGCTTGAGATGTCATTTCATCTCAATGTTGGGTAAAAGTTCCACAAAATTGGAAGCAACGTCTCCAAAATGACCTATGCAGTGTTGACGGGGATGTTAAACCTCAAACCAACCAACCAACCAGCCAACCAACCAACATATAGCAATGGAAGAGTCCACCAGTATATAATCGGTTAGCAAACTCAAACCTGGATTCTCATAAATCCGCAGGGCCACCAGCTCCCTTGAATTCTTGCAATGATGCCCTTGTTTTTCATGCCTTTGGCCCAGATTCCACAAAGTCAGAATCAGCCAACTTTACTGGGATAAAAAAAACAGATGTCAACCCTTAAGACGCCGAGAAAAACATCATCAGAAAATGTCATCTGCTTATATATAGATATCGTCTGCTGCATTTTTTGCAAACTTTTTATAAATATTTTTGCATACAGGCAAACAGTATGGGCCCAGATCAGACTGCTCCTACAGGAGCAGTCTGATCTGGGTCCACACTGTTTGCAAAACATTACTTTTAAGGTAACCGGTAGACGTCAAAGCAGACGACAATAGTCGTGATTGGCATTTTATGGGTTAATTCAAAGGCCAGCAAGGTCTATATAAACAGGATTTGTCCTTCATTGTGGCAAAACCAATCAGTCTGATAGTGTTTGTTGCTTGGATAGAACAATACAACTAGCTTGGATAGTACACTATCATTCTATATACAAGTTTCTTGCTAGCCTGAGTGGCTGAGGAGCCCCCACCCCCAAGACAGGTTTTCTTGTGGCAGAGATCAAATGAGCCAGCACATGACAAAATCTACAAGAAGTCCTGAGCCACCAGCGAAGACTCAAATCAGTCTGCGCATAACCGCAGTCTGATCAGTGTCTTCACTGATCGCATGTACCTACTATTTGCTAATATATACGCAAAGAGACATAAACAAAAGGTCTTGTCATAGTGGATGGGTGTGCAGGTTGATTTGCGTCTCTGCTGGTCATATGGTATTATTGAAGGTTTTGTTATGCGCAGGCTCAATTTATATATAGTGAAACTTTGATGGCTCAAACATCTTTGGGACCATGAAAATGTATTCAAGAAAGGCAAAGTTCGAGCCACTGAGAGATATTCATATTCATGTCAGGAGGCGTAATGCTTATATGAAAACAAGGCATGTGTGAGAAACCATACTTCATAGGATGTATTGAGCATCCTAATAAGTACAGCAAACCTTTTCACAATGAAAGATCTTTTTAAATTATACCTATCTATGATTTACCTAACTATGATCTATCAGGGCCTACGCGCGTCCGACTGGTGATCAGGGGGACGCTGGTTCAATATCTGCCAGGGTCGACAACATTCTTTCGTGGAGATTGATCATGAAGTCTTTTCTACGGCCATTCTCTCCCTTCAGCTGATTCAAGAAGGGCAGTTGTCAGTTTCTGGCTAAAGGATGTGCACTGTACTGGTTAACCACTTATGTATAATATGTTCTATAAAAAGGTTATCCTTATAAGCCTGCCCAGGTAAAGTGAGAATAGGTAAACTGATCGGCTCAAAAATGACCTAAAACTAGTGTTGACTGGGCCGTTAAACTTCAATACAAACAAAACCTAACTATGATCTATCAGGGCCTAGGGAAAGCATTTTCTAGGTACTCAAGAATGTGTTCGAGTCAGCCATGGTAAACGAGCCATCGGTGTTTGGGCCATAAAAGTTACACTGTAATCCATTTCAAGACAAAATGTGCCTATAGATGTGAGCATAAAGTGATGAGACAAATCAGTCATTTTTTTTACAGAGAATAGTCCATGGCCCTGTACATATTCACCTTATTTGCATTATCTGCTGGTTCCTAGTCTGAATGTTAGCAGTGTTTGAAAAACAGGTAACCAGACCCCCCTGACCTTTCTAGGTCAGGGGGTCTGGTTACCTGTTTTTCCAATATTGACAATGTGCAAGCTGGGAGCCAGCAAAAAATGCAAATATGCTGAATACTTACATCCTCTTGGTTCTCCTGCAGTTTCTTGAGGGCCGCTCTCTCATCCATCTGTCTACGATTGTCCAGCATGAGCTGCTGTTTCTCATCTTTACGTATGTTCTCAAGATGTTCTTTCTCAAGCTTGTGTTGTAAAGCGAGTTTTTGGAGTTCTTCACCCTCCTTATTCTCCTCCATGTCAATCTTCTCCTTCGTATTGTGATGGTCTCGTATCCTGAGAAACATAGTTTAGTTTGTTTGTTCGATTTGAGGTTTAACATCCCTGTCAACTATGTATAGGTCATGTTGGAGACATTGCTTCCAATTTTGCGGGACTTTTTGCCCGACATTGAGTTGAAATGACATCTCAAGCCCTGTTGCCCATTGAAACCAATAGGGTTTAAAAGCATGGACGGTCCAACTCGCTGGGCTTTGCCTGGGCAGGCTTAGGTTCTATAAGCAGTTTACCAGCACTTGTGTGCGGTGGGTTTCAGCTCTGCGTGGAAGCATCATGCAGCCCATCTATTTCTTCAAGTCTCGATGAAGAGAAAATGAAAATAGCCAGTGCATAACAAAATAGAAGTGGAGGCAATGATCAGGAATCAATACAATTAACCCACAGCTCCCATCAGAGACACCAAAGGGAAAGAAACACAAACATGAAACAACAAACCCTAATGGAAACATCAATAGCAGAAAGCCAAAAGGACAGTCACTCTCCCACAAAATGGCCAATAGGCTATCCAACATAAAACCTACAGTAAGACCGTTGTGACCAGCAGAGACTCAAATCAACCTGTGCACCCTTCGACTATGACAAGACCTTATGCTTATGTCTCTTTGCAAAGATATTAGCCTATAGTAGGTACATGTGATCAGCAAAGACTCTGATCAGACTGCATGAATGGGCAGACCAGATCTGAGTCTTCGCTGGTCGCTAAAGACTTCTTTGTTGATTTTGTCATACACTGGCTCAAATTTTAAACCAATCACTGCACCAGTTAATACCGTAATGATCCTAAGTATTGGGACAGATAGGCCTAACCAAACAGTGCAGACCCAGATCAGACTGCTCCTTCAGGAGCAGTCTGATCAGGGTCTTCACTGTTTGCCATTCCGTCTGCACCTTTTGGACTCCTTGTTGGATCTGAAACAAATTTGTTAAGATTTTAGGAGAATTACAGCAAGTCCTCAAGGTGTCCGAATTTTTAGGATTTTTACTGTAACCCATATGCACTAGCCCACAAGAGCTATCACTGTTTATTGCATATGCCACTAGACAGCCTCGAAAACACTTTATACTGTTAACCATAGTCATCTGTACTTGAGATATGTCCTCTTCTACCGGTAATTGTCTTGGCACAGCTGTTCAAAGCCGCGTTAACTTAACGAATGTGTACAATGAGTACATTATATCAAGCAATTTGACTGGCTAATAGTCAGAAATGGGTGTGGCTAAAATAATTAATCAGCAGGATAAAGCGTATGCACCTTAATGTACTAGCAAAGCTTAGACATGCACACAAAGCAATATTTTGGCCCTACATTCAACTTACTGAGCTTTAAGGAAATTCTGGTTTGTCTTGGCAGCCTTGATTCTCTCAAAGGCCTGTTCCTGGTCCTGAGTAATTGCCTCTTCATGTTCACGCCTTGCCCGGTCAAGCCACTCCTTGTCCTTGCCCTGGCTAGCGTGGGCTTGTAATCTCTTCAGTTCTAGCTGGGCCTCACGCTCTTTCAGTACCTCAGTCAACATTAGGGCACTCTGATCAAGAAACAAATTATTCATTACGATAACCCACCCGTGAGACATAATGCATTTTTTCACATCTCCAAAATAGCTATTTCTCTGATAAATATCTGTGATATTTTTCTTACTTTTAATGCAAACATAGGTTGTGGGTACTTGTTAGAACCGCCTCATTGAGGTGGTTCTAACGGGTACCCACAACCTATGTCTTGGAGCAGAAATAAGGAAAATAATGTATGCCCCTGTAAACCCCAGTCTTCACTATATAAAGTGGGGTTTAAGGGGTGTTCATTGCATGGACTTGTTCATGTGAGGCAGTTCTATCGAGTACCCACAACCTATGTCTTGGAGCATAAATAAGAAAAATAATGTAAACCCCTGTAAACTCCAACCTGTGTTGACTGATTCTGCTGGTCAATGTAGTTTGTGCTATAAAGTGAAGTAAAAGTCCCATAAAATTAGAAGCAATACCTCCAAAATGATGTAAATAGTGTTGATGGGGATGTAAAATCTCCACACAATGAAACAAACAAAACATTAAAGTAATATCATTTTGGAGGGAAATGTTATTTAGAAAGCTGATATATGTGAGGCAATCAGCCCTAAACAAAACTGGCCCTCAGTGCACTACAAAGTCGGCCCTTGAAATGTGAGAAAAAGGGAGTTGGCCCCTGGTTTGCAGTGTAATCTGCCCACCATATGGTAATCGACCCTTGATTAGGCAACAGACTTCAATTTGAGTCCTATATATACACATGTATACAGTGAAATTCTGCTATTAAGACCATCTAAAATTAAGACTAATTCTGTTACAGAAAGCTTATTTTGAAGGCTGCACTTAATCTTTCTTCATGTTTTCTGCCCCCAGTGTACTATGGTCAGGGATCACGTTTGGGACTGTTCAAAAGTGGTCTTAAAGACCACTTTTGAACAGTCCCAAAGGTGGTCTTAATATAGGAGTTTTACTGTACATGTATATTCAAAAACTGACACTTTACTTACATGGAATCCTTTAACCCTGTCTGTCTGGTAATACTGTTGGGTCTTTGCTTTATCTATTGCCTCTTTTCTCTGCTGTGCTTGATATTTGGCTTCTTCTAAATCTATCATTTTTTTCTCCTCTTCTTCCTTCTGCTCACGGAGTTTCCTCGCCTCGAGTTTTCTCTGTCTCTGGCCCTGATTCAAAAGGAAAGCATAATGAAAACATGCCTATACATATACACTCCAACCTCTTTATAACACTATTGTTGGGGCCCAAAGCAGAAACCGTGTTTATATTTAAACAATGGTGTTATATCCAAACAAAAATGTCAAGATTATATAGAAAAATGACCATTTATGGTCATTTTTCTATACAATCTAGACATTTTTGGAATCCATCTTGAAACTGTGTTATATCCAAAAGTGTGTTATAACAAACCGTGTTATAATGAGGATGTGGTGTACATTGTCAATTTTACCGCTGAAAAAATGAAAATGTTAAGATGAAAATACTGTGATATTTTTCTTATTTCTTCTCAAAATATAGATTATTGGTACATGTTAGAACCGCCTCATCGAGGCGGTTCTAACGAGTACCCACAATCTATATTTTAGAGCAGAAATACGTAAAATAGCATTTTCGCTGTAAACCCCAGTTTAACAATATAAAATTGAGATTCAAGGGGGTCAAAATTATAGACTGTGTTTTCATGACGGGAAAATAAAACTGGGACAACAATATGTTTTCTCTTGTTGAGACTGATCTCAAAATATTTTCTACGGACAATCTCTCCCGTCAAGTCAAGAAGGGCAGCTGTCAGTTTCTGGGAAAAGAATTTGCACTGAAGTGATTAAACCCTTATGAAGAAGGCTGGAAAGTTTGCTTACTGGTTACATAAACAGACTGGCTCAACATAACCTAAAAAGTGTTGACAGGGTCAGTTAAAACTCTGAACCAAACAAACAAACAAAAAATGTTCAAAGTTAACATATTGTTAAAACTTTAATCATAAGCTATTTCTTAACTGAGTAGTGTTTGCAAATGCCCAGTCTCACCCCCCCTCTCCCCCCACTCCCACTGCGCAAAAATAATAATAGCATTTCTTATTCCTCCCATTTAGCACCCCTACTCCTATAAGTGCCGCCTTGCTGTTTTTCAAAGAACAACATATTAAGCGCCCATTCTGCTGTCAGAGGAACAAAATATTTTGCTTTACCTAAAGTAAAGATTAGCCTTTCAATCATAACTGTATCTTCTGCATATCTTATCATACAAGGTAATTCTAAACCCGCTGCTATCAGAGTGTCTGTGTTAACCAGTTGATACTTTACATGTCATAATTCCATCATATTCTAATGGAAAACTACCGTGTGTAATGGGTTTTAAATCCTCCATTCTGGAAAGATTTTTGTCTCTAATAAGCGCCCCTTATTTTTCAATTTTTTAAGCACCTGAGGCATTAAATGGGAGGAATATGGTACTGATATTTTTAGCTCACCTGACCGAAGGTCATGGTGAGCTTTTGTGACCGTAAGATGTCCGGCGTCGTCGTGCGTCGTCCGTCGTCCGTCGTCCGTCGTGCGTAAACTTTTTCTTGTGAACACACTAGAGGCCACAGTTTTGGTCCAATCATCATCAAACTTGCTCAGAATGATCATCATGACAATATCTCGGTCAAGTTCGAATATGGGTCATGTCGGGTGAAAAAGTAGGTCAGTAGGTCAAATCATAGAAAAACCTTGTGAACACTCTAGAGGGCACAGTTTTGGTCCAATCATCATCAAACTTGCTCAGAATGATCATTGTGACAATATTTTAGTGAAGTTTGAATATGGATCATGTCGGCTTAAAAAGTAGGTCAGCGGGTCAAATCATAGAAAAACCTTGTGAACACCCTAGAGGCCACAATTTTGGTCCAATCATAATCAAACTTGCTCAGAATGATCATCATGACAATATCTTGGTCAAGTTCGAATATGGGTCATGTCCGGTCAAAAAGTAGGTCAGTAGGTCAAATCATAGAAAAACCTTGTGAACACTCTGAAGGCCACTGTTTTGGTCCAATTATCATGAAACTTGCTCAGAATGACCATTGTGACAATATTTCAGTCCAGTTCGAATATGGGTCATATCGGGTTAAAAAGTAGGTCAGCGGGTCAAATCATATAAAAACCTTGTGAACACCCTAGGGGCCACAATTTTGGTCCAATCTTAATCAAACTTGCTCAGAATGATCATCATGACAATATCTCGGTCAAGTTTGAATATGGGTCAAATGGTTCCGGTCCGTTGCACATCTAGGTCACAGGAGCCAAAAACAGATTTTTTTCACCAAAAACTTAAAAAATCTTCTTCTCTGAAACCACAAGGCCCAGGTCTTTGTTATTTGGTATGAAGCTTCATCTAGTGGACCCCTACCAAGATTGTTCAAATTATAGTGCTGGGGCCAAAAATGCCCCCGCACGGGGGCCCTTTGGTTTTACATAGGCTTATATAGGGAAAATCTTTAAAAATCTTCTTCTCTGAAACCACAAGGCCCAGGACTTTGATATTTGGTATGAAGCTTCATCTAGTGGACCCCTACCAAGATTGTTCAAATTTGAGTGCTGGGACGAAAAATGCCCCCGCCACGGGGCCCTTTGGTTTTACATTGGCTTATATAGGGAAAATCTTTAAAAATCTTCTTCTCTGAAACCACAAGGCCCAGGTCTTTGATATTTGGTATGAAGCTTCATCTAGTGGACCCCTACCAAGATTGTTCAAATTATAGTGCTGGGGCCAAAAATGCCCCCGCCCCAGGGCCCTTTGGTTTTACATAGGCTTATATAGGGAAAATCTTCAAAAATCTTCTACTCTGAAACCACAAGGCCCAGGACTTTGATATTTGGTATGAAGCTTCATCTAGTGGACCCCTACCAAGATTGTTCAAATTATAGTGCTGGGACAAAAAATGCCCCCGCCACAGGGCCCTTTGGTTTTACATTGGCTTATATAGGGAAAATCTTTAAAAATCTTCTTCTCTGAAACCACAAGGCCCAGGTCTTTGATATTTGGTATGAAGCTTCATCTAGTTGACCCCTACCAAGATTGTTCAAATTACAGTGCTGGGGCCAAAAATGCCCCCGCCCCGGGGCCCTTTGGTTTTACATAGGCTTATATAGGGAAAATCTTAAAAAATCTTCTTCTCTGAAACCACAAGGCCCAGGTCTTTGATATTTGGTATGAAGCTTCATCTAGTGGACCCCTACCAAGATTGTTCAAATTTTAGTGCTGGGACAAAAAATGCCCCCGCCACGGGGCCCTTTGGTTTTACATGGGCTTATATAGGGAAAATCTTTAAAAATTTTCTTTTCTGAAACCACAAGGCCCAGGACTTTGATATTTGGTATGAAGCTTCATCTAGTGGACCCCTACCAAGATTGTTCAAATTTTAGTGCTGGGACAAAAATGCCCCCGCCACGGGGCCCTTTGCTTTTACATTGGCTTATATAGGGAAAATTTTTAAAAATCTTCTTCTCTGAAACCACAAGGCCCAGGTCTTATATATTTGGTATGAAGCTTCATCTAGTGGACCCCTACCAAGATTGTTCAAATTATAGTGCTGGGGCCAAAAATGCCCCCGCCACGGGGCCCTTTGGTTTTACATAGGCTTATATAGGGAAAATCTTTAAAAATTTTCTTCTCTAAAACCACAAGGCCCAGGACTTTGATATTTGGTATGAAGCTTCATCTAGTGGACCCCTACCAAGATTGTTCCAATTTTAGTGCTGGGGCCAAAAATGCCCCTGCCCCGGGGCCCTTTGGTTTTACATAGGCTTATATAGGGAAAATCTTTAAAAATCTTCTTCTCTGAAACCACAAGGCCCAGGACTTTGATATTTGGTATGAAGCTTCGTCTAGTGGACCCCTACCAAGATTGTTCAAATTATAGTGCTGGGACAAAAAATCCCCCCCTGCCACGGGGCCCTTTGGTTTTACATAGGCTTATATAGGGAAAATCTTTAAAAATCTTCTTCTCTGAAACCACAAGGCCCAGAACTTTGATATTTGGTATGAAGCTTCATCTAGTGGACCCCTACCAAGATTGTTCAAACTATAGTGCTGGGGCAAAAAATGCCCCTGTCCCGGGGCCCTTTGATTTTACATAGGCTTATATAGGGAAAATCTTTAAAAATCTTCTTCTCTGAAACCACAAGGCCCAGGACTTTGATATTTGGTATGAAGCTTCGTCTAGTGGACCCCTACCAAGATTGTTCAAATTATAGTGCTGGGACAAAAAATCCCCCCCTGCCACGGGGCCCTTTGGTTTTACATAGGCTTATATAGGGAAAATCTTTAAAAATCTTCTTCTCTGAAACCACAAGGCCCAGAACTTTGATATTTGGTATGAAGCTTCATCTAGTGGACCCCTACCAAGATTGTTCAAACTATAGTGCTGGGGCAAAAAATGCCCCTGTCCCGGGGCCCTTTGATTTTACATAGGCTTATATAGGGAAAATCTTTAAAAATCTTCTTCTCTGAAACCGCTAGGCCCAGGTCTTTGATATTTGATGTGTAGCTTCATCTAGTGGACCTTTGACAAGATTGTTCAAATTTTAGCCTTTGTTGATGTTTGGTATGAAGCTTCACCTTTAAGACCTCCCTCAACATTATGTACATTAAAGCCCTGGGGCCAATAATGGCCCTCTCTGGGGCCCACTTGTTACACTATGGATCAGGTGAGCGATCCAGGGCCATCATGGCCCTCTTGTATGAAATTTGGCCTTTTAGTTTTGTTGCTATGGCAACTTAGAGTTTCCATTGACTTATAATGGGGAAAACTGAAAAATGGCATTTACTGCCAAGTCATTGCAGATATTTTTACAAAACTTACATAAACATGTTCCTTGAATAAACTTCTCTCAGCCATTTGCTTTTATGTCAACCTGGGGGTCCCCTAAATTGTGCCGGGGCCATGCCCTGCCCCTTCCACTTCTTAAAATGCCTTATATCTCAGAAACCTTACAGATCCCAACCCCTAAACCATATATATTCTTGTTCCTTATGATAAGATGCATTAAGTGACACCAACCTGGGGGTCCCCGGGATGTGCCGGGGACATGCCCTGCCCCCTCTATTTCATAAAATGCCATTTATCTCAGAAACCATTCAGATCCCCACCCCTAAACGATATATATATTCTTGTTCCTTATGCTAAGATGCATTAAGTGACACCAACCTTGGGGTCCCCCCGGGATGTGCCGGGGACATGCCCCACCCCCTCCACTTCATAAAATGCCATATATCTCAGAAACCATTGAGATCCCCACCCCTAAACCATATATATTCTTGTTCCTTATGATAAGACACATTCAGTGATTCCAACATTGGGGTCTCTCTGGGGTGCGCTGGGGCCATGCCCCACCCTTCCACTTCATAAATGCCATATATCTCAGAAACCATTCAGATCCCCACCCCTAAACTATATATATTCTTGTTTCTTATGATAAGACGCATTCAGTGACACCAATCTGAGGGTCCCCTAGGATGTGGCGGGGCTTATGCCCCACCCCCTCCACTTCGTAAAAGGCTGAATATCTCAGAAACCGTTCAGATCCCCACCCCTAAACCATTTAAATTCTTGTGTGTGTGTGTGTGTGTGAATTCGGGTTTAACGTCGCTTTTAACAATTTTTCAGTCATATCACGACGGTGTCTGGTTGCGACAGGGAGCTCAATGCTCACGTTTATAGTGCTGCCTCACTGAAGTATCATGTCCCAGACACATTACATGATACCACACCCAGTCACATTATCCTGACACTGGATCGACCAGTCCTAGCTCTACCCCGTAAATCTGAGTGCCAAACGAGGAGCAGCTAGTACCATTTTTAACGACTTTGGTATGTCGCAGCCCGGGATCGAACCCGAGACCTCCCGTTCCCCGGAGCGGACACTCTACCAACTGAGCTATCGGGGCCGGTTTTAAATTCTTGTTCCATATGATAAGACGCATTCAGTGATACCAACCTTAGGGTCTCCCTTGCCGCACGGGGGCTATTCCGGACCCCTCCACTTCATAAAAGGCCCAATATCTCAGAAACGGTTCAGATCCCCACCCCTAAACCATATAAATTCTTGTTCCTTATGTTAAGATGCATTCAGTGATATCAACCAAAGGATCTCCCAGGCCACACCAGGGCTATGCCCCAACCTTCCACTTCATAAAAGGTGATATATCTCAGATCCCCACCCCAAAACCATGTATATTCTTGTTTCTTATGAAAAGACGCATTCAGTGACACCAATCTGGGGGTCCCCTAGGATGTGCCAGGGCTATGCCCCACCCCTGCACTTAGTAAAAGCCCAATATCTCAGAAACCGTTCAGATCCCCACCCCTAAAGCATATAAATTCTTGTTCCTTATGATAAGATGCATTCAGTGATTCCAATCTAAGGGTCTCATGGGCCGCACGGGGGCTGTGCCCCACCCTTCCACTTCATAAAAGGTGATACATCTCGGAAACCATTCAGATCCCCATCCCAAAACCATATATATTCTTGTTTCATATGATAAGATGCATTCATTGAAACCAACCTGGGGGTCCTCTGGGATGTGCCCGGGCCATGCCCAACCCCCAACCCTAAACCATATATATTCTTGTTCCTTATGATGAGACACATTCAGTGATATAGAAGCCTCCGTGGTCGAGCGGTTACGCTACTCGCCTTGTAAACCAGGGGTCGCAGGTTCGATCCCGGGCTTCTCCAGACTTTCGGATGAGTCTTTAAACTGAGGTCCTGTCTCCGTATGACCTTAGCTGTTGGTGGGATGTAAAACTGAAACACTCACTCGCTCACTCATTCAGTGATACCAACCTAGGGGTCTCTGGGGGTGTGCATGGGCTCTTGTTATCAGATCTTTTTGATAAGTCAGGAATAAAAGCTTAGGTGAGTTCGAAAACTGATGAGGCCAGCCTATCTGTCATAGAGTCTGTCCCTTTGATTGCAGAAAATGTCTATTTATAACCTTGTAATCACTATAGCCCCTTTAATTTTCATCAGATCTTCTTGAAACTTATGTATAAGAAAGTCAGGGATAAAAGCTGAAATGAGTTCGAAAATTGACGAGGTAAACCAATTTGTCATAGAGTTACATCCCTTTGATTGCAGAAAAATCTGTTTTCACCTGTTTTTGGCCTACTCCATGAGTAACAACTGGAACTTCCTGAAACTTTGAATCTGTTAGCTCAGGTGAGTGATACAGGACCATCCATGGTCCTCTTGTTTAGCTCACCTGAGCAAAGTTCAAGGTGAGCTATTGTGATCACCCTTTGTCCGTCATATGTGCGTCGTGCAATGTGCTTCATGAAACTTTACCAGAATGTTTGTCTTGATGATATCTGGATCAATGTCGAATATGGGTCATGTTGGATCAAAAACTAGTCAAGATTTCTTACAAACCTTATTCACCCTCTAGAGATGACAGTTTTGCTTCAATCTTCATAAAATTTCACCAGAATGTTTGCCTTGATCTAGTTCAAATTTGAATATGGGTCATGTTAGGTCAAAAACTAGGTCACTAAGTCAAATTTCTTTAAAACATTGTTCACCCACTAGAAGCCTTTTTTTTGCTTTAATCTTCATGAAATTTTACCAGAATGTTTGCCTTGATGATATCTGGGTCAAGTTTGAATATGGGTCATGTCAGTCAAAAACTAGGTCACCAGGTCAAATTGCGTTAAAACCTTGTTCACCCTCTAGAGTGAGTGAGTGTTTGAGTTTTACGTCCCACCAACAGCTAGGGTCATACAGAGACGGGACTCATACGAAAGTCTGGAGAAGCCTGGGATCGATCCTGCGATCCCTGGTCACCCTTTAGAGACCACAATTTTGCTTCTATCTTCATAAAACTTTACCAGAATGTTTGTCTTGATGATATCTGGATCAAGTTTGAATATTGGTCATGTAGGATCAAAGACTAGGTCACTTGGTCTTTCTTGAAAACCTTGTTCGCCCTCTAGAGACCATCGTTTTGCTTCAATCTTCATGAAACTTTACCAGAATGTTTGCCTTGTTGATATCTGGGTCAGCTTTGAATATGGGTCCAGGGCCTCCGTTAGGGGGACATACGGCGTATATTACGTCCTGAAATCGCTTCCGGACGCCCGAATTAAACATCAAAGGCGTCCCGCGGACTCCCGAAAATTTCTCTGTACAGCCAAAAACCTTTACCGAGACGTATAAACCCGCTAAACCTTTTAGCGGTTTGTAAAACGTTTGTTCCGCCTTCTTAGCTGAAACCGCTTTCTGTGTTTATTGAGTACTAAGGACGTCCCATTTTCTGCATGCGCGGTATTATATCGACAGCCAGAATCATGTGCGTCGGCACACCTTGGATCCTCATCGATGTGTGAAAAACGTGTCGAGGTGATTGCTCGGTGTTTGCATATAATTAAACGGATTAGTATTTGAGAGTAAACTAATTACCTCATTGACGATAAGTGTTTTTAGCTCACCAGAGCCGAAGGCTCCGAGGGAGCTTATAGGATAGGCAGATGTCCGTCGTCGTCTGGCGTCTGGCGTCAACACTTTCAAACGACATCTCCTCTGAAGCCACTGGGCCGATTTGGCCCAAATTTTATCTGTAGCATCCTTGGGCTAGGGGAATGAAAGTTTGTGTTTTTTATCAAAATCGGCTCATTAGTTTGGTTGCTATGGCAACTTGTAGTTTCCATAGACTTATAATGGGGAAAATTGAAAAAATGGCATTTACTGCCAAGCCTCTGCAGATATTTTGAGAAAACTTTCATAGAAATGTTCCATAGGCAATCTACTATCTGCTGTATGATTTTAAGCTTTCTGCTCTTTTTTAGCTCTTCGGCCAGCGGGGCTATTGTCATGGCCCTGTGTCCGTCGTGTGTCCGTGCGTCCGTGCGTTAACTTTTTTCTTTAAACATCTTCTCCTCCTAAACTACTGGGCCAATTGTAACAAAACTTCACAGGAATGTTCCTTACATAGTCCTCTTCTAAATTCCTTCAAAGAATTTTGTTACACCCAGAACTCTGGTTACCATGGCAACAAAACCACAAAAAAATAAAAATCTTTAAAAATCTTCTTTTCCAAAACCACCTGTTGGATTTCATTTTTATTTTGCATGAATGTTCCTTGGGTGGACCTCTTTCAGATTCCTTCAAGAAATTTTGATCCGACAAAAAACATGGCCGCCATGGGCGGGGCTTATTTTCCCTATTTAACATATAGTGTAATGCTAAAACATCTTCTCCTCCTAAACTACTGGGCCAATTGTAACCAAACTTCACAGGAATGTTTCTTACTTAGTCCTCTTCTAAATTCCTTCAAAGAATTTTGTTATACCCAGAACTCTGGTTGCCATGGCAACAAAACCACACAAAAAATTAAATATCTTTAAAAATCTTCTGCTCCAAAACCACCTGTTGGATTTCATTTTTATTTTGCATGAATGTTCCTTGGGCGGACTTCTTTCAGATTCCTTGAAGAAATTTTGATCCGACAAAAAACATGGCCGCCATGGGCGGGGCTTATTTTCCCTATTTAACATATAGTGTAATGCTAAAACATCTTCTCCTCCTAAACTACTGGGCCAATTGTAACCAAACTTCACAGGAATGTTCTTTACTTAGTCCTCTTCTAAATTCCTTCGTAGTGATGAGGTGAGCTTATGGGATCACTTTTCGTCCGTCGTCCGTCTTTCGTCCGTGCTTCTGTGTGTCCATGCGTCCGTAAACAATTTCTTTAAACGACATCTCCTCCTGAACCACTGATCGGATTTTGACCAAACTTCACAGGAATGATCCTTAGGTGGTCCCCTTTCAGAGTTGTTCAAATGGTTCCGGTCCATTGCACATCTAGGTCACAGGAGCCAAAAATAGATTTTTTTCACCAAAAACTTAAAAAATCTTCTTCTCTGAAACCACAAGGCACAGGTCTTTGATATTTGGTATGAAGCTTCATCTAGTGGACCCCTACCAAGATTGTTCAAATTATAGTGCTGGGGCCAAAAATACCCCCGCTCCGGGGCCCTTTGGTTTTACATGGGCTTATATAGGGAAAATCTTTAAAAATCTTCTTCTCTGAAACCGTAACGCCCAGGTCTTTGATATTTGGTATGAAGCTTCATCTAGTGGACCCCTACCAAGATTGTTCAAATTATAGTGCTGGGGCCAAAAATCCCCCCGCTCCGGGGCCCTTTGGTTTTACATGGGCTTATATAGGGAAAATCTTTAAAAATCTTTTCTGAAACCGTAAGGCCCAGGTCTTTGATATTTGGTATGAAGCTTCATCTAGTGGACCCCTACCAAGATTGTTCAAATTATAGTGCTGGGGCCAAAAATGCCCCCGCTCCGGGGCCCCATGGTTTTTCAAGGGCTTATATAAGGAAAATCTTTAAAAATCTTCTTCTCTGAAACCCCAAGGCCCAGGTCTTTGATATTTGGTACGAAGCTTCATCTAGTGGACCCTTACCAAGATTGTTCAAATTATAGTGCTGGGGCCAAAAATGTGCCCGCTCTGGGGCCCTTTGGTTTTACATGGGCTAATATAAGGAAAATCTTTAAAAATCTTCTTCTCTGAAACCGTAAAGCCCAGGTCTTTGATATTTGGTATGCAGCTTCATCTAGTGCACCCCTACCAAGATTGTTCAAATTATAGTGCTAGGGCCAAAAATGCCCCCGCTCTAGGGCCCTTTGGTTTTACATGGGCTTATATAGGGAAAATCTTTAAAAATCTTCTTCTCTGAAACCGTAAGGCCCAGGTCTTTGATATTTGGTATGAAGCTTCATCTAGTGGACCCCTACAAAGATTGTTCAAATTATAGTGCTGGGGCCAAAAATCCCCCCGCTCCGGGGCCCTTTGGTTTTACATGGGCTTATATAGGGAAAATCTTCTCTGAAACCGTAAGGCCGAGGTCTTTGATATTTGGTTTGAATCTTCATCTAATGGACCCCTACCAAGATTGTTCAAATTATAGTGCTGGGGCCAAAAATGCCCCCGCTCCGTGGCCCCATGGTTTTACAAGGGTGTTATATAGGGAAAATCTTTAAAAATCTTCTTCACTGAAACCGCAAGGCCAAGGTCTTTGATATTTGGTACGAAGCTTCATCTAGTGGACCCCTACCAAGATTGTTCAAATTATAGTGCTGGGGCCAAAAATGTGCCCGCTCTGGGTCCCTTTGGTGTTACATGGGCTTATATAGGGAAAATCTTTAAAAATCTTCTTCTCTGAAACCGTAAAGCTCAGGTCTTTGATATTTGGTATTCAGCTTCATCTAGTGCACCCCTACCAAGATTGTTCAAATTATAGTGCTGGGGCCAAAAATGCCCCCGCTCTAGGGCCCTTTGGTTTTACATGGGCTTATATAGGTAAAATCTTTAAAAATCTTCTTCTCTGAAACCTTAAGGCCCAGGACTTTGATATTTGGTATGAAGCTTCATCTAGTGGACCCCTACCAAGATTGTTCAAATTATAGTGCTGGGGCCAAAAATGCACTGCTCCGGGTCCTTGGTTTTACATGGGCTAATATAGGGAAAATCTTTAAAAATCTTCTTCCCTGAAACCGTAAGGCCGAGGTCTTTGATATTTGGTATGAAGCTTCATCTAGTAGACCCCTACCAAGATTGTTCAAATTATAGTGCTGGGGCCAAAAATGCCCTTGCCACGGGGCCCTTTGGTTTTACATGGGCTTATATAGGGAAAATCTTTAAAAAATTTTCTTCTCTGAAACCGTAAGGCCCATGTCTTTGATATTTGGAATGAAGCTTCATCTAGTGGACACCTACCAAGATTGTTCAAATTATAGTGCTGGGGCCAAAGATGCTTCCGCCCCGGGGCCCTTTGGTTTTACATGGGCTTATATAGGGGAAATCTTTAAAAATTTTCTTCTCTGAATCCGTAAGGCCCATGTCTTTGATATTTGGTATGAAGCTTCATCTAGTTGACCCCTTTCAGAGTTGTTCAAATGGTTCCGGTCCATTGCACATCTAGGTCACAGGAGCCAAAAATAGATTTTTTTTCACCAAAAACTTAAGCTTCACCCCTTATATAGGGAAAATCTTTAAAATCTTCTTCTCTAAAACCGCAAGGCCCAGGTCTTTGATATTTGGTATGAAGCTTCATCTAGTGGACCCCGACCAAGATTGTTCAAATTTTAGTGCTGGGGCCAAAAATGCCCCTGCTCCGGGGCCCTTTGGTTTTACATGGGCTTATATAGGGAAAATCTTTATAAATCTTCTTCTCTGAAACCGTAAGGCCCAGGTCTTTGATATTTGGTATGAAGCTTCATCTAGTGGACACCTACCAAGATTGTTCAAATTATAGTGCTGGGGCCAAAGATGCTTCCGCCCCGGGGCCCTTTGGTTTTACATGGGCTTATATAGGGGAAATCTTTAAAAATTTTCTTCTCTGAATCCGTAAGGCCCATGTCTTTGATATTTGGTATGAAGCTTCATCTAGTTGACCCCTTTCAGAGTTGTTCAAATGGTTCCGGTCCATTGCACATCTAGGTCACAGGAGCCAAAAATAGATTTTTTTTCACCAAAAACTTAAAAAATCTTCTCTGAAACCGTAAGGCCCAGGTCTTTGATATTTGGTATGAAGCTTCATCTAGTGGACCCCTACCAAGATTGTTCAAATTATAGTGCTGGGGCCAAAAATGCCCCCGCCCCGGGGCCCTTTGGTTTTACATGGGCTTATATAGGGAAAATCTTTAAAAATTTTCTTCTCTGAAACCGTAAAGCCCATGTCTTTGATATTTGGACCTCTACCAAGATTGTTCAAATTATAGCCCCCCGCCCCTGGGCCTTTTGGTTTTACAAAGACTTATATAGAGATAATCTTTGAAAATCTTCTTCTCTGAAACAGCAAGGCCCAGGTCTTTGATATTTGGTGTGAAGCTTCATCTAGTGCACCTCTATCAAGATTGTTTAAATTATGGCCCTGAGGCCAAAAATGCACCCGCCCCAGGGACATTTGGTTTAACATAGGCTTATAGAGGGAATATCTTTAAAAAATCGTCTTCTCTGAAACCCCTAGGCCCAGGTCTTTGATATTTGGTGTGTAGCTTCATCTAGTGGACCTTTGCCAAGATTGTTCAAATTGTAGCTTTTGTTGATATTTGGTATGAAGCTTCACCTATTTAGACCTCCCTCAACATTATGCATATTGTAGCCCTGGTGTCAATAATGGCCCTCCCCGATGCCCACTTGTTACTCTATCATTTGGATCAGGTGAGCGATCCAGGGCCATCATGGCCCTCTTGTTCTTATTTCTGCATGAAAACTTAAGTTTTCAGTACTCATTACTTAAAAGTGCCTTGCTGAGGCACTTCTAAAGAGTATTTTTCTTATTTATGCATGAAAACATACAATGTGGGTACTCATTAGAAGCTCCTCACCAAGGTGCTTCTAATGAGTACCCACAACATTTGTTTTCATGTAGAAATAGGAAAAATAATATTTGGATATGACCTCTTCTTGGGCTATGCAAGGTTGTTCTTCAAATGGATTACATTATTCCTCCCATTTAGCGCCCCTGCTCCTATAAGTGCTCCTTCTCTGTTTTTCAAAGGACAACATAATAAGCGCCCATTCTGCTGTCAAAGGAAAAAATAATTTGCTTTACCTAAAATAAAGATTTCAGCCTTTCAGTCATTGCCGGATCTGCCATAAATTGTATCATGTAAGGTATTTCTAAACCCTTTGCTATCACAGAGTGACTGTGTTGATTGCTTGTTTCTTTAAAATTACAATCCACCATGTTTCATTAATTCTATTGGAAAAACTACCGCATGTAACAGATTTTAAACTCATCGTTCTGGTAAGCTTTTTGTTCCTATAGGGGCCCCTCTTTTTCCAATTTTTTAAGCGCCCGGGGTGCTAAATGTGAGGAATACGGTACTGATATTTTTCTTATTAAATTCTGCACAAAAACATCAGTTGTGAGTACTCATTAGAAGCGCCTTGCTAAGGCACTTCTAAAGAGTATTTGTTTTATTTCTGCATGAAAACATATGTTGTGGGTACTCATTAAAAGTGCCTTGGCAAGGCACTTCTAATGAGTACTCACAACTTATGTTTTCTAAGTGGTTTACCAGTACTCGTGTGCGGTCGCATTCAGCTCTGCGTTGAAGCATCATGCAGCCCATATATTTCTTCAAGCCCTGATGGGCGGGGGTCGTTACATGATGTAAGCATAATCAACTTACAGCAATTGTGTTTCCCCAGTGTTTTACAACTTCTTTAGATTTTGCTTTCCTTTCCTCTCTCTCCTGAATCATTTTCTGTAATCTTTCTTCTTCAATCTGTTTTTTATAAAGCTGTTGTTGTATCCTCTCCCAGTCGTCCTTTGAGAGTACGGTGACTTGTCGTAAATCTGTACCATCTGGGAGATGCATTCCTCCTCCCTCATACTGGCTTGGCAATTCTGGTGTGGCTGAAAGGAATTTGCGGTCACACAATGAGAGCTTGTTTTCAATGAAATTTACTGAAATGATCCAAAGTATTAGGACAGATACATATGTAGGCCTTAGCAAACAGTGCAGACTCAGATCAGACTGCTCCTGAAGGAGCAGTCTGATCAGGGTCTACACTGTTTACCATTCCGTCTGCATCTTTTGGACTCCTTGCTTGATCGTGAAACAAATTTGATAAAAATTTTAGGAGAGTTACAGCAAGTCCTCAAGGTGCAGGACTGGGACCTTCTCCAAAATTTCACTTCACTCCTGCAATAACATATATGATCCCTTCCGCTAATTCAAGAAGGGCAGTTGTCAGTTTCTGGCGAAAGAATGTGCACTCAGGGATTTTCCTAGTGCAACTTTGGGGCCGGTAATCAGCCCCTATTTTTCCCAACTTAGAGACAGATATTCCCAAATTGTATAACAAATTTCCCAATTTCTGATGTTGTGCTACATTTTGATAAAAATTTCATGAAAATTGAACCAAAATTGACAAAGTTACAGCTGATTTAAATTCCCAGCTATAAATATTAGCGAGCTGTTTTTCCCAAACCCAGAGGCCCCTGGACCCTGATTCGGAAGGATAGGAAAATCCCTGGCACTGTTCTGGTTAACCCCTTAGGTATAAGCTTGCCCAGGAAAAGTGTAGATAGATAAACTGGCCGGCTCAAAAATGGCCTAAAATAGTGTTGACTGGGCCATTAAACTCCCAAACCAAACAAACAATATATTATATATAAACAAGGGCACGTAAGTTTTGGTAAATTTCATAAGGACAAAAAAAAATGGCAAGTGAATTTTCAAGCCCTGAAGTTGTCCAAATTTTTAGGAACAACATCATGAGAAAACATGTTATTGGCTTCCCCCCCCCCCCCCCCCAAAAAAAAAATAAAGATGCAGATCAGACTGTTTGGATCTGCCGGCTCTGGTCAGCGCCTTAGTGTTTGCAATCTCTAGTTTCTATAGCTAAAACTTCAAAACTCTTGCTTGCCTGTGCAGCAGAATAGATTGCAATGTGTCTCTTACCCGGGCAAATAATGGCATTGCCCAGTTGTTCAAACCTTTGTTAGCTTAACGAGCTCGTTAGTGGTGAAACGGTTAACTGTTGTAGCAAGTACAAAATCTAATATAGGTTTATTGTTGCTGAAAAAAATGAGAACAGCTTTTGCATTTGCAATCTGCTGACATTTTTTTCTGCAAAAATATTAATTAGTATATTTGCTATGTTAAATGATCAAACTTTTAACGAGACATTAGGGAATTATGTTGTTAGTTTTGAACAACTGGCCCCTGGTTGCAAACCCAGACTTCTTGAAGACAGGTTTTCACATAACAGGGCTCACATGTATGTTCATTTCAGTATTTTTAACATTTTGGAGCAACAACCAACAAATTAACTGATGCAAAATACATTCAAGTGTATCCTTTTTCTCTGACATGCAACTGTATCATATTTCTATGAAAATATTAATTAGGTGGTGGATCTTTTGAACAGCATTATCAAGTTACATGTGTATGAACCTATGGGATATATTTCTTATTATTTTGTTACATTTTCATTAGTGATTTTCTGAGATTTCTCAGTGAATTATAAAGCAATAACTCACTGAGTGGATTACCGGTATTTCATTTTGAACATTTTGACGTCATAATTGCTAGGCAGTCTTGCTGATGTCGTTTGTAACAACAATAACAATAGTTGACATTTGGCGAAAATCTGATAAAATCATAGAAATCCGACTTCAATTTTCGTGTCCATTTGACGTTTTTGAGGAAAGACCAGCAACACGAAGATAAAGTATGATTTTCTCGATAATACAGTTTTACTTTCACGACATTGTTGCATCTGTATTTCAAGCACAGGATGATTTTTGCATTGAAATGAAATCAAGATGGCGACTGATTAGGCAAATGATGCCCATGGAGTTTGTTCAGACACCGAAATAATCACCGCCGCTGGGGATCGAACCATGGGCCTCCAGCATCAGAGACAAGTGCACTAACTACTGAGCTATCACGCTCCATAATACTACTCCCTTCATAAACCAGGGGTTGTGGGTTCGAGGAAAAAATTAAGAATAGAGCTGCTAGATTTGTAACAAACAATTACTGCTTTGGAACTGGGAGCATGACTGGAATTCTAGGAAAATTAAGATGGGAGTCTCTCAAGAAAAGGAGAAGAGACAGTAGGCTCATACTCTTATACAAAGGTCTAAAGGGTGCTTCCAGCATACCAACAGATGACCTTGTTCCCCCAGCTAGGCACTGTAGAAAGCACCATTCAATGACGTTTCAGACCCGACATTTATAAAGAATCATTCTTCCCCCGAACCATTAGAGATTGGAATGCCCTTCCCGATTTTGATTATTTTGATGGCTGAAGGTGCTGAGGATTGTGTAGCTAAGTTTACCTCTTTGGTACATTCCCATATCACAGGTCCTGGTGTATGAATGCCATTTGACGTATCCCCAGTGACAATTCTGATTCGATCCAGGGCTTCTCTAGACTTTAGGATAAGTCTTTAAACTTAGTCCTGAACTCATGACCTTCTATACATAAAACTACACTGCTTTCCTGTAAGGAGTGACTAAACGTCAGTAGGGTCTTGTTGTACAGAACTATCATTTCATTTCATCTCAAAGCCTTCTACTGGCCGAGATAACTCACAAGTATAATCTTTCACAAGTAATGTCTATGTACCAACTCATAGTATAATAGATTAATATGCTGGTTACTTTAGAATTATTACTATTATTTTATTTCTTTATTATTTTTTTTCTTACCCTCCCTCTTTCACCCAACATGATGAATATCAGACACAAACAGCAATGAACAGGTGTTAGATTAATTAATTAGATTAATAAAGTTCATATGGTCCCCACTGTACAAAAAGGACAAAATACAATTGGACTATACGCTTAGTCCCCACCTTACAGGGGCTTAACTACTTTGAATGGCTTAAACGACTTGGGCTTCCAACTCTGGAATATAGACGCGAAAGGGCTGATGTTATAGAAGTATATAAGATAATGAACAATATAGATCTTGTGAATAAGGATAAATTGCTTGAAATGGCCACATACCATCAAACAAGGGGACATCCCTTCAAACTATTTAAGAAACGGACAAGACTAAATGTGCGTGCCAATTCCTTCAACATAAGAGTAATAGATAATTGGAACAATCTCCCATCATCAGTAGTAACAGCACCGTCGGTTAATGCCTTTAAGAGCCGGCTGAACAAGTACTGGCAGAGACATCCTATAAAGTTTGAGGTGTCGTGCTACCCACCGGGACCAATAGCACTATACTGGACACGACCAACAAATGCGTCGGAACAGGTTATTGAATGACCTCCAGGTGAAGTCTACATCAAGGTAAAATTAATCACACACACACACATACATACAACCTTATATACATGTATTCAAAACCAACCACCATTAAGACCACCTAGAACCATGAAAAATCATGCTTTCCACCTTGAAGGTTCCAGGTACATTGTACATGTATTTTCTTTGCACCCCTCCAGTGTGTTCTATTGAAAGACCAGTCCCCGCCCATAGGGGCTTGAAGAAATATATGGGCTGCATGATGCTTCCACGCAGAGCTGAATCCGGCCCGCACACTAGTACTGGTAAACCGCTTAGAGGATCTAAGCCTGTCCAGGAACCGCGGTGCGAGGCGGACCGTCCATGCTAGTAAACCCTATTGGTTTCATTGGGCGACAGGGCTTGAGATGTCATTTCATCTCAATGCCGGGTAAAAGTCCCACAAAATTGGAAGCAACGTCTCCAAAATGACCTTTAAAGTGTTGACGGCGACGTTAAACCTCAAATCAAACAAACAAATCTATTGAAAGACCACCTAAGGGACCATTCAAAAGTAGTCTTAAAGACCACTCTTGAACAGCCACAAAGGTGGTCCCAATAAGGAACCTCACTGTACATGCACACATCCCACAGCACACATTCACATACTTCAACTTGTACACATTAAACACTTGTTTAGTTAATTATAACTATATTAACATGAGCTAATGGCTAACTGGCATCTCCTGCCTCAGCCAGCAATCAAGCAGACCGATCTGGGTAATTACTAACTTAGCTAAAAGCCAGTTTCTTTTGACTCCGCTGCATCTGCCCCGCCCTGGGCTCCAACAGTCATCATCCTGGCCCCTGGCACCAGGTACTACGTGAGCCAACACACCCGGTTCAGTCTGCCCAACTACTAAGTAAGACAAGAGATGTTGTGAACCTCCCTTTTTTTTTTTTTTTTTTTTTTGAAAAGCCCACAGACTATAGAAAGGCAATTGCAATCCGCAAGCGCCCATACACTGCAGTTTGAGGAGAAGAACCTGTAAAGAAAAATAAAAATCCAATCGAGTGCCCTGGTTGGGGACCCAACCCACGAACTTGGAGTCACAAAGAGAGCGACACAACCACAGGCTTAAAGGTGTGGACCAGCCAACCCGGGCAGTTGTGCACTCCATATACATATTTACCATCGCAGTACTTCCTCAATCCTACAAAGAGACATTTGTTTAAAATGTTTGTAATCATATCATATTTCCAGCTTCCTTTGACTCAGCTGCATCCACCCCGCCCCTGGGCTCCCGGCACCTGGCACCACCGCAGTCTGAGGAGAAAAATTTGCAAAGAAAAATTTAGTCAACTGCCCCTATCAGGGACTGAACCCACGAACCTGGGGTTACAAAGTCAACGAGACAAACCAGGCTAAAAAGGTCCGGACCAGCCAGACCGGTCAGTTATACACTCTGTATTGTGGCCATACTACTTCATTCCTCCATCCTACAAATAGACATTTGTTTAAAATGTTTAGAGGATACCCATGTAAGCATATCATTTTTCCAGTTTCTTTTGACTCCGCTGCATCTGCCGCGCCCCTGGGCTCCAACAATAATCATCCTGGCACCAGGCACCACTCAGTGTAGTAGGAGTTAAAAAAATACTGTAAAGAAAACGAGCATATATACTACATGAGCCAACACACCTGGATCAGTCTGCTTAATTACTCACTAAGACAAGAGATGTCTCGCATCTCTCTTTCGAAAAGCCCTCAGGCTAGAGAAGGGTAGTTGCAATCTGTAAGGGCTCCAATCAGACTGTGCAAATGAGCAGGCTGATCCAAGTCCTTGTCACCCAAATAAGCCCCAACACAGGCCCAGCAGCACACCGGCCCACACAATGACTATCTTTAAACTGAGGTCCCGTTTCCATAGGTCGCGGGTCGTTTCGGTCCTGAGGCGTTTCGGCCCAATTTCATAGGTGGGTCGTTTCGGCCAAATTGGTGGGTCGTTTCAGCCAGATTTTTTTATCACTTTATTTACACACAGGACATTGACCTTTCACCATTAAACATAAAACAAGCCTAAATCCTCTTATTCTCTTATTAAGCACCCACATGCCCCATAACGTGTCTCAAATTAACAAAAAATAGTGATTGGCTGCATCAGAAGTTGTTGTCCTTCCGCTTGCTTATAAGAGTATAAGTGGATTTAGGCCACTGTGAGGGCTCTTTTAAGTTTTCTGGTGAAACGTCAATGTCCTGTGATTTACATGTATATATATATTGTCTATCGGAGCCTGTGCTTTTGCTATCTTCGCTCGTTAAGCTTTTAAGTTGAGCAGACAGCAATGTTTAGTGATTGATAGGGACTGTTTAGGTCGACCATTTCGACTAATACTACTAGTAATAGCATCAGAATCGACATCAGAATTATTACTGGCGACATATCAAATGACATTCATTCACTAGCACATGATGTGGGAAGTTAGTCCATACTTCTCACCAAAGAGGTAAACTTAGCTACACTATCCGCAGCACCTTCAGCGGAGGAAATGGCCGAATCTTTCTTTCTTTCTACTGATACTGTGTTGGTCACATTTGCCATTATCGCAGGTGTACATTACATACACTCCAGGTTTGCTGGATGAAAGCCTACACAGTAATCCTGTAATTACGGTAGGGATCTTTAACCTGCACAGGGGGTGGTTCTCCCTGCACAGGGTGCCTCCAGTTAACGTCCTGATCTGAAGGACAATGCACTTTATGACATTCATCTCTGCAAATGATGCCGATGGAGAGTGTTCAGACACCGAAATTTTATCACCACTGCCGGGGATCGAACCTGGGACCTCTTGCATCAGAGGCAAGTGCACTAACCACTGAGCTATCACACTACTGGGAAGAGCTTTCCAATCTCTACCCAGCAGACACATGACGTAATTGTGACGACACATTGACATCGGTACAATGTCATTATGTTTATGCAATGTCAAATATACGTCGTGCAACGTCATGACGTTGAATCAACGTTCATTTGACTTTGTCCCAGCGACATGTGCCTGCTGGGTAATTGTCCGAGGAAAGCAGGATTCTTTGTAAATGTCTGTTTTAGCAGTAGGCGTCTGAAATGCCAATCAGTGATGATTTCTACAGCGCCTAGCTGGAAAGTTGAAATGTTGGCAGCACCCTTTATACCATAAAATAAGCCTACTGTCTCTTGTCCATTTCAAGAGAGACTCCCACCTTAACTTTTCCAGTCATACTCCAAGTCTCAAGCAATAATTGCTAGTTATTAATTTAGCAGCTCTATTCTGAACTTTTCCAATTTCTTCTTGAAGGGCCACTCTCAGGGGGTCTCAGCACAACTGCCATATTCCAAGATTCGGCGAACAAGTACTTTATATGCTGTTTCTTTTACATTCTGAGGACATCGCATTACGAAAACAAGTCTCTATAATGTTGACCCCCTCAAACCCCAATTTTATATAGTAAAACTGGGGTTTACTGGGGTAAGCAATATTTTTTCTTATTTATGCTCGGGAAACATAGTTTGTGGGTTTTGTTTGTTTGTATTGGGGTTCAACGGCCCAGTCACAGTCATTATACAGTTTTCAAAATTTAAATAATAATAATATGCAATGTGTATTGCTATCTAATAAAATCGGGCCGAAACGACCCAGTGCCGAAACGACCCACCAAAATAGACTGAAATGACCCAGGATCAAATTTTGGCCCCAAACAACCTGGCCGAAACGACTCAGGGCCGAAACGTCCCGGATCGTTTCCATGTCGCCTTTATTAGTTGTTTGGGTAGGACGTACAACTCAAACACACAATCAACCACATATTCAGGAAAAGGGGTTTGTTTTTTCTGAAATCTGATGTGTTCATGCTGTTTAAAGTTTGTTGTGTAGACGAAAATGTAATTTGTTAAATGGCCATTCATTTGACAGTGGGTGTTTCATTTCATTTCATTTCAAAGCCTTCTAGTGGCCGAGATAACTCACTAGTATAATCTTTCACAAGTAGTGTCTGCGTAATAACTCATAGTATAGAGGATTATTTTTTTTTTTTTTTTTTTTTTTTTTTTTTCCCTCCCTCTTTCACCCAACATGATGAAAATCAGACATAAACAGCAATCAACAGGGTTAAGATATAGATGAGACCATTAATCATGCACTCTAAATACATATTTATTGTTGCACCCCATCCTACAAAGAGACAATTATTATTATTAGCATTATTATTATTTTCAAATGTTCAGGGGATACTCATGTAATCATATCACATTTCCAGCTTCATTTGACTCTGCTGCATCTGCACCTCTCCTGGGCTTCATCAGTAACCATCCCGGCACCACTGCAAACTGAGGAGAAAAATTGTAAAGAAAAACACCAAGTGCCCCGACCGGGGACCGAGCCCACGACCCTGGGGCAAAAAGCAAGCGAGTCAAACACCAGGCCAAAAGGTTCGGGCCAGCCAGACCGGTCAGTTATGCACTCCAAATAAGGCGATTTATGATGGCGTGCTACTTCATTCCTCTATCCTACAAAGAAACCAATATTTTAATGTTTAAGAGAGACTCATTTAAACATGTCATATTTTTAGATCCTCTTGACTCCGCTTAATCTGGTCCATCCATGGGCTGCAGCAATAATCATCCCGGCACCAGGCACCACTGTAGTAGGAGAAAAAAAAAAAAAAAAAAAATCCAGTCTAGTGCCCCGACCGATGATTAAAGGAGCGTGATAACTCATTGGTTAATCCACTTGCCCCAGACACCATAGGTCCTGGGCTTGATATCGGCAGTGGCCACAAAAGGCCGACGCCCAAACACACTCCAACCGCACCACCTGCAGAATGAATCACATTTCCAGATTTCTTTGACTCCGCTGCATCCTCACCCACCCCAGGACCCACGGGCAACCACCCCACCAGATATCACTGCATCTGAGGAGAACAATCTGTAAAGAAAAACCAACCGACTGCCCCAAAAATAATGATTGATATATATATCAAAGAATATGTAGTAATTAAAGGTCAACCACACTCAGTCCCATAATGTATGATAAATTTATGTATATCCTCAGACCAGGTACAGCCGTGTCGGCCACTTCCCGCCGTTCAGATATAACCATGAATATAGATAATGATTACAATACATCAGAGAATATGTAGTACTTCATTAAATGTGAACCACACTCATTCCCATAATGTTTAATGAATTTTGAAGGCCAGGTACAGCAGTGTCGGCCACTTCCTGTCCTCCAGATATAACCATGAAAACATGAACCACACTCATTCCCATAATGTTTAATGAATTTTGAAGGCCAGGTACAGCCGTGTCGGCCACTTCCTGTCCTCCATATATAACCATGAAAACATGGACCACACTCATTCCCATAATGTTTGATGAATTTTGAAGGCCAGGTACAGCCGTGTCGGCCACTTCCTGTCCTCCAGATGTAACCATGAAAACATGAACCACAATCATTCCCAAAATGTTTGATGAATTTTGAAGGCCAGGTACAGCCGTGTCGGCCACTTCCTGTCCTCCAGATATAACAATGAAAACATGAACCACACTCACTCCCATAATGTTTGATGATTTTTTTTTTTTTTTTTTTTTTTTTTTTTTGGAAGGCCAGGTACAGCCGTGTCGGCCACTTCCTGTCCTCCAGCTATAACCATGAAAACAAATGATGATTTCAATATATCAAGATAGATGAAGTAATTGAATGTGAACCACACCCATTCCCATAATGTATGATGAATGTATCATATGTATGTATATCGTCAGGCCAGGTACAGCCGTATCGGCCACTTCCTGTCCTTCAGAAGAAATAATGATTGCATCACTCTTACGCCAAACAACCCCATTACCTTGAAATGTCCTAGCATCACCCCCCCCCCCCCCCCCCCCAGTTAAATTTAAAATCTGTTTGTTGATGATATGAAAACATCTAATTGTTGGTAGATGTCTTCACGGTGAATTTTTGGTTCTTCATCATCTTTGTTTTGGTTTTCGTCAAAGAAAGTATTCAAGTCAAGGGCACTTGTACCCAAGTTTAATAAGAGCTCTTGCCTCATAATTTCTCTCTGAGCATCATAGAGTTCACAATCAAGGAGGAAATGGTCTACTGTTTCTCTCTCACCGCAAGCACAAGAGGGATCATCAACCACACCAATAGAGTGGAGGTAGTCTTTGAGTCTGCAGTAACCACTCTGCAATTGCAATATCACCCTCTGATTTCTTGTGCCCTTGAAACTGATTTTCTTCAGTTTGACTACTTGATGGTATTGATGCAAATTTCTGCCTTTTTCCGATATTTCCCATCTTCGTTGCCATTTCCCCATGACTGCTTCTCTTGCTGCATGTTGTATTTGTGCCTGTGTTGCATCTTCTATATCTTCTGGCATTTCCTCTGCTTCTTTTGCAGCCTCCTTGGCAAGCCTATCCGCTATCTCATTCCCTCTTATATCTGCATGCCCCGGACTCCACTGAATCTTTACTTCTGTCCCATTCCTTTGTAAATCTGACATAACTTGGATGATGTCAGAGCTTGTTTTTTTGTACTTTTTGTCATCCCAGCCTAACTGTAGAATACCAACTGCACACTGACTGTCACTGAAAATCAAAACTGTATCAATCTTTCTTTTCATCTTTTCCTGTAGGATAAAATCTAGTGTCATCTTGATAGCGGCTAGTTCACCAAGGAGAATGGAAGCCAGCTTAGAAACAGGTTGTTTGAGCTCTATCGTGTCATCATTTGGTAGAAACATGCAAGAGCCAGCACCACAGGGACCAGGATTTCCTCTGCAAGAGCCATCAGTGAAAGCCACTACTGTATCTACTCCTATGCCCTCCAGTAGCCTCTCAATGACCACTCTTGACTCTATCCCCTGTGCGGCAGTTCTTGACTTTGAGGATCCAAGATTACTCCAGTATTCTGGCTTTCTTTTTGATGGTGCCATGTACTCCAAATATGTTGCTTCTGGCTCAATAGCATTGAGACTAAGGTCAGTTAACGATTTCATATCATCAACCTGTCGTATCATCAATCCAAATGGAGTTGTTACTTTCTCCCTTGGATTAGACTCCAGTGTTGACTGACATTTAGCCAGAGTTTGCCTTATCTTCTCATCAGCTGACTTAGCCATGATTTTTGTACATGTTCTAACTGAAAGTTCTTCTCTGCGAAGGTCAAGAGGTAAAACACCTGCTTGTACCTCCAATGCTTCCAAACTCGCTGTGCTAGGACATCCCAAACACAGTGCTAGACCTTTGCGTTGGATTTTTTCAAGCTGACTGCAATTTGCAAGCTGCCAGACTGGAGCTGCATACTCCATTTGTGGGACAACAATGCTGTTGTATAACTTAACCATATTAGGAGTACTTATTTTTTCAGTTTTACCAACAATCATCAGAGAACCCAGCGCTTTTGCTGCTCTTTTTTCAACCATATCCAAATGATCATGAAATGTTAACTTCTTATCCAGTATGACACCAAGGACCTTAACCTTATCTGTGTGTTTAAGCAGTTTTCCCTTCATTTTAACTTCTGGGACAGAATGACTGGCATCCCTAGTGAAAAGACAATATTCTGTTTTTGCAGCACTAAGTTTCATTCTCCACTTATAGGTCCAGTCGGAGATATTGCTGAGATCCTGATTCATTGCTGTTGCTAATTCATTTGGGTCATTTCCTGAATTCCAAATGGTGCCATCATCAGCAAATTTAATCTTTTCACTAGTTACACAGCCATAAATGTCACACAGAAAGAGACTGAATAAAAGTGGAGATAGTACACTTCCTTGCGGAAGTCCTACATCTGTTATAAACTGGCTTCCCAGT
Organism: Lucinisca nassula; assembly: GCA_963580285.1. Lineage (NCBI taxonomy): Eukaryota > Metazoa > Mollusca > Bivalvia > Lucinida > Lucinidae > Lucinisca > Lucinisca nassula. The sequence goes on along the minus strand of OY757025.1, from coordinate 107,494,937 downwards.
TGATTCTTTACCAAGCAAGCAGCTGTCCTATCTGACAGAAAGTTCGCAATCCACCTCCAAAATGCTCCATTTACTCCTTTATCATACAGTTTAACAAGAAGTCCATCACGCCAAACTGAATCAAATGCCTTCTCCAAATCGATGAATGTTGCTAATGTGCAATTTCCTTCACCAAAGCCAGATAATATCTCTTGACTCAACCTGAGAAGCGACTGCGTAGTGCTTCTGTTGATGCGAAAGCCATCTTGCTCTTTATCAAGAAGCTGATTGTGTTCGACATAAGCATATAGCCTAGAATAGATGATTCTTTCCATGCATTTGCCCAGTACGCTTGTCAGACTGATAGGTCTATATGAACCAGCTTGGTAGTATGTGTCTTTTCCAGGTTTTTTGAGGAACTTCACATTAGCACTTTTCCAAATTTTTGGTAGGCATTGGCAATTCCAAGATGCTGTAAACAACATCATTATTGCTTCTTGGAGCACTTCATTTGATTTTATAATCATATTTGTGAAAATTTCGTCTGGTCCGGGAGCTTTGTCTGCTTTTAATCTCTGTATACTGGCTTCAACCTCATCATACGAGATGGGCCTATTTAGGAATGCATCACCATTTTCATTGTGAGACCGTTCCCTGATCATGCTGAGTCTTGTTTCAATTTGCTGCCGGAAGGCTTCATCAAAATTTTCCCCAGAAATATGTGTGCCCCCAAAGAAAGCTTCCTGTAGAATGCTGCATTTCCCATCATGATCAAAAACGGTCTCACCATTTTCTTTGAGTAATGGCAATACATCAATATCATCTTTTGCCCTGTATGATGTCAATCTTTTGAAAGCTTGCCATTTTTCTCTAAGGTCACCAGTTTGGTCAATTCTTTCACAAGTCATATTCACCCATTCTGATTTAGCACTTTCACATTCCTTGTTGTATGCATCTTCACATTCCTTCAAGTATGAGAAATTGACTGGTGTTTTATGCCTTTTAAATCTCTTCTTAGCACTATTTAGCAGAGTTTTCTTTTCTTTCACAAGTTCATTTATCCATGGAGGAATACTCCTTCTATTTTTTGAAGGCACCTTTGCTTTAGGTGTGCATTCATCAACACATTCTCTGAACACGTCTAAGAAAGAGTCGTACATTAGGTCAATATCCGTACATCTGGTTTCTTGAGTCCATTTTCCGAATCTCACTGTAGTTATTTCATTCCACTTTTCCCAATCTGTTTTATGAATTTGATATTTGTCAACAAATTCTAGGTGATTTTCCTCTCCTGAAATCTCCATCAGAACTGCTATGTGATCAGAACGTACAGACTCCTGTATAAGTGTTGAACACTGAATAATAGCCCTGTTCAAGTGTGGCTTAATTAAAAATAAGTCTATCACACTGTCAGAGTTACGGCGTGTTTTCACTCCATCATTAACACAAATGAAATTTTCCATGAACATACATTTTTCTAATAATTCACCTGCACAATTTTCAGTGCTATTGCCCCATAGCTTGCTTTTGGCATTAAAATCCCCTGTTATGATAATGTTTCTAAATAACAGATTACATTTCATTATTAATGCAATAAGATGTTTCATTTGAGTAGTTTTTGAGGGAGGAACATAAGCTGTGATCAAGAGAATTTCCTCTTCATTGTCCCGTCTTACTGTCGCACAAATTGCTTCAACTTCTTCCATTTCCAGATCTAACCTTCTTGTTACCATGAACTTGTCTGACTGTCTATTCAAAATTGCAACACCACCATGATTATCCTGCTTCCTGGGCTTTGATAATATTTGCCAGTTGAGCAAGCTGATTTTTTCTGTCTCTGATTCCCAGGTTTCACTTAAGCACAAAATATCAAGGTTAAAAGTATCTAATAAGGCTGTAATGTCTTTTTTAGCGGTTTTAAATGATTGACAATTTAACGATAAGAATTTCATGATAGTTACTTGTGAACAAATTAGAAGAAAATGAAAATGGGTAATAGACAGAAAAAAAAAAAAAAAAAAAATATATCTATATAAATATATGAACAAGAAACAGATGAAAACTGATTTAATCTAAAAAAAAAAAAAAAAAAAAAAAACCCTACAAAATGTGAGTGGAAGCTAATTTTGTGTATAAATCCCTGTATACCTGGCAAGATGAGGATGATGCAATATGAATTCCACCACAGTTACAGCACTTGACAGGTTCTACACAGTTGTCACTTTTATGGCAACCACCACACCTTTCACACTTTGTTATGGATCTACAATTAATCTCTATATGCCCAAACTTCTGGCAGTTATAACACCTTACCACTCTTCTTTGTCTCTCCCTTTCAATGAAGAGCTGTTTATTATTGAAGAAAGTGTTGAATTTTGAATTAGCAGCTTTCTCTAAATCCTCTGGTCTATCAAACAAAATTTTAGCTATAGGCATTGGTTTGCCAGAACACCTGTGGAAGTATCTTTTTACTGACACTTTACCGAAACCTTTCTGCTGAAGGAACTCTTGGATAGATTTCTCAGACACACGAGGATCAATGTTACGCATAAACCCAGCCTTACTGCTTTTCTTGCCTGTGGGTTTATGTACTGATTCTGACTCACTGAATACTTCCCCTGGCCAATTCTCCTCTGCTTCCTCCTTTGATTTTTGATTTTCAAATTGCAATACAATGCCACCTTGTGGCAGCTTGTATGCAAAGTCTACACCAGATATTTTCTTTTCCCTCACCCTCTCTTCAATTTTCTTAGAATTTGTGAATGTGTTGGTATTTTTTATATTATCAATTACCAATATCTTTTGAGGGTTTACAGGTTCCAAACACTTTTCTTCTTTTGGAAATGAAGACTGTTTTGTTTGAATGGCACTACTTCCTGGTAATGAATATTCTTCCCCAACACACTCTTTAATTTCTGTATTAACTCGTCAGGGGGTGTTGTAGTAAACCTAGATAGATAGATAGACTTGGAAGCAATCAAACCTGAATTTTTCAGAACACAGAATGCACAGGGAAAATAGATCTTGTTTTTAACAATTTTCTCAGCACTTTCTACATCCAAACAAGCACATTCCAAATGCCACCACAATTTACAGATATCACACTGAATCCAGGGCCTTTCCTTGAATCGTACAATTGGACACTCAGTTTTTTCACAAGCAGCACACGTAGTTTGTTTATTTGTTGACTGTGGGTTAGAAGAAACTACAGAAATTTCTCCGGATGCACTGATTTTCTGTTCTTCTGCCCTATCTCTGTCACTTTTTTTATTAGCTTTATTTTTTTCTGCCAAACGCTTACTTTTTCTCATTTTTGATTCTTGGGTGGGGTGTAACAATAATGAAATGACACAACGTTTGGCGTCCGATTCTGACTAAAGTCTACCATTTACTTGACAAATACATAAACATATACCTCTATTTTGGCCTTTCCTGCGACCGTGCAATACTGTCGCCATTTTTTGGCGTTAAATTAGGTTTAATTTCAGCAATTTCTCCACCAGTTTTGCCAGTTGTCAAGCAAAACAACCATGGGTAACTACTCAAGCTTTCATTTCCGGTGACCTTCACCCCCGATTGTAAACTTCCGGGAGCTGCCTGGCAGAATTTCGAGTAAGATTTTAACGCAAATTTGCTGGTAATTTAGGTTGAAAAATGAACCAATATTTATTTGTCTAAAGTAAATCTTGCAAAAAATGTATTTCCCAAAAACGATCGTTGACTGTTTTCTTTTCATTGCGAAATATCACCAGAAATATGTACTGGCATACAAAACTCGGGGTGGTTTCGGCCCAAAGTTGATTCGGCCCCGATCGTTTTAGCCCCTAGGACGCAGGGTTAAAAAATTCACTGAATTATTTAATACTAGCGATGCGTGAAATATACTGTGCTGAAATTTTCAAATAACGGAAATGATTATTGCTGAAACTACCCACTCCTGATAGGGGGAACTGACACACCTCAAATATAAGCCCGATAAGACCTGACAGAAACTATGGAACAACTTCAGAATCTGTCTGCCACTTAATGATATGAAATAGGTGACACCTAAACTGCAACCAACCAACTTATTGCAGCTGAAGGCTAGCTATATATTGTTGTGAGTGAGTTGGTGTATGAGTGTTTGAGGTCATAAGAGGGGGTCATGGATGTAATAACATGATTCAATGTAGACTGTTAACAGGCCCCGATAGCTCAGTTAGTAGAGTGTCCACTCCAGGGAACGGGAGGTCACGGGTTCGATCCCGGGCCGCGACATACCAAAGTCGTTAAAAATGGTAGTAGCTGCTCCTCGCTTGGCACTCAGATTTACGGGGTAGCGCTAGGACTGGTCGACCCAGTGTCAGGATAATGTGAATGGATGTTGTATCATGTAATGTGTCTGGGACATGATACTTCAGTGAGGCAGCACTATAAAAGTGAACATTGAGCTCCCTGTCGCAACCAGACACCGTCAACCCCCCCCCCCCACACACACACAGAGAACTCCTGGTCTCCAAGAGACATTCATAGTTAAACTGAGCCTGTTCATCTTCCTGTACACTAGGACCTGATCCACGATGTCAAAGGGATCACCCCGCCCCCCATACCATTTCAGTTGTGCAATAAGGATCATGTGAGCGATCCAGGGTCATTTTGACTTTCTTGTTATTATTTGTACTGCAAACATAGATTGTGGGTGCTCGTTAGACTCACCTGAGGTGGTTCTAACAAGCACCCACAACCTATGTTTGCAATACAAATAAGAAAAATATCACAGGTTTTCATTAGAAAAGTAGCCATTTTGGAGATGTGAATACACATGTACAATGCACAATATATTGTTCGGGTGTGTTATCGTAATGCAGAACATGTATTTTCAGGCATTACCATTTGCCAGGTACCAAGAGAATGAAAGATAGCAGTATTTCTTAAGGATATAACAAACTCAATACAAACTTGATTCTCAGAATGCTCTCCCAACTCCTTCAAAGGTCTTTGTGCTTAAGCGTTAAAACTCCGATAAAGAGATGTTTGAGGATATCCGCTTGTCAAGGCTTGAAGTGTCAAAACAATAACAGGCCATCATTCATAAGGTAAACTAATGGCATAATTTTCTACAGCCACTGAATATCCTAAGAGAGATAAGGACAGATCTTGCCTTGTTGCCAGAAGGGCACTTTATTGATAGACAGGATGCAAGCAGGCAAGGCAAGTTACACCAGAATTACACCAATATCTCTTTATAATACTGTTTCATTATAAAATGGTTTTGAATGTAACTGGGTTTAAAGATGGATACTAAAAATATATTTATCGTATTACGTTGTTGATAAGCAGTGGATAAGGCCATGTAGTATAATTCGTATGACCACATGTGTAATAACACTCTGGTGGGATTGAATAACATCATGAAGATGTCCATGTCCGCTATGCATTTTTTTTTTGAAAATTTGTCAAATTTCAAGGCGGTCATATGATAAACAGACTTACACTCATGGTCATTTCATGTGAGATGTTAACATCTATCTTATTTCTGCTTTCAACATAGATTATGGGTGCTCGTTAGAACTGCCTCAATGAGGTGATTCTAACAAGTACTCACAGTCTATGTTTTGAGCAGAAATAACATAATGTATACCCCCATAAACCCCAGTTTTCCCTTTATAAAGTAGGGTTTAGGTGGGTGATCATTTCATGATGGCTTTTTAAATTGCAGCTATGCACGACCCACGACCAGTGAAAAACACAGATTTTCTAAAGCACATAGAACTGACCAATAACTAGTTGTTTCTTCAACACCGATGATAAGTCAGCTTGATTACAGAACACTTATTGGCTATTGACAGGTTGCACAATCTGAACAAGTTTAATTTTCTACCCGATGTTTTGTCTAAAAATGGCTGGATGAGTGGCAGACAGTGTAGACCTTGTGGCATCTCATCTGGGTTTACACTGGTTGCTTAGGCCTTTCTTGCACACCAGATAAGGAAATCCATAGTTTTAGCTTGAGATAGAAATTCTGTTCTAACCCTGGTGTTCTTACCCAAAATCGAATATTCCCGTGTGTTTGATAAATGTACTGGTTGAATACGAACTCATATGGGCTATTATTAAGGTTGATGTCACAGCAGGTTACCTGACTTCACTAAACATCGCTGTAGTGTCATCACAAAATGGCAGACATCAGCAACCGAAAAGACTGCAGTAGTAAAAATCCATGCTCAGAAATGGAAGGTATGCAAGAAAAAGAATCCAACATGGGTATGAGGGGTGGACAGAAAAATTTGTCCCTCGGAATCACTGTCCGGCATCACTCAGGCAGCCTTGTGATGCCCGACAGCGACCCTCGGGACAGCTTTTTCAATCCATCCCTCACACCCATGTAAGATTCTTATATTCTGTCCAAATACATACCGTAAATATAGTAAGATGAATCCCAAAAATGTTTAGGTTATAAATGCCCATATTTCTATTATAATGTACATGTATATATTTTGTTTGACTTTAACAGGGTTGTTTAATCATCAGGGTTTTGCTTTTGACCTCCAACAATACACAACAACCTCTTTATAGCACTGTTAATGGGGTTCAAAGCAGAAACCCAGTTATTTAAACAACCGTGTTATAGCGAAACAAAAATGTGTATATTTATATAGAAAAATGACCATTTATGGTCATTTTTCTATATAATCTACACATTTTTGGGATCCATCTTGAATCCATGTTGTATCCAAACCGTCTTTTAAAGAACTGTGTTATAACGGGGTGGTGGTGTGGTTTTACATGTACATTTATAAAGAGGTTGGGGTGTAGCGGTATTCCCTGTACTGGCAAGTGTTTTGCTTTATTTCAGAATGGCAAAAGCGGACGACAATCACAAAATATTGGTAGCCTTTGATTTTGATCATACTGTTATTGATGACAATAGCGATATTTATGTTTCTAACCTCTGTCCAGATGGGAAGATACCTCAAGATATCAAAGATAAGTACAAACCCCAAGGATGGACTGATTATATGGGTGCCATATTTAAATATTTGCACAGAAACAGTGTGACAGAAGATGGCTTGAAAAGCTGCATAGAAGAAATACCTTTAACAGATGGAATGGAAGATTTATTAAAGTACCTTGCCTCAGACAAATTTGAAGTTGTCATAATATCTGATTCAAATTCAATGTTTATAAATTATACACTGGCAAAATTCAAACTTGTTGATGCAGTGGATGAAGTATACACGAATCCTGCCCACTACGATCAAAATGGCTGCTTGAAAATTGACTGGTTCCATCATCAGGACTGGTGTGACCTTAGTACAGAAAACCTGTGTAAAGGTCAAATTCTTGATGATCATATAGCAAAAAGGAAAAAAGGCAATGTCATTTTTGACTATATAATTTATGTAGGGGATGGTTCAAATGATTTGTGTCCGGCCTTGCGGCTACGGGAGAAGGATTTTATATGTCCAAGAAAGAATTTCCATTTATGGAAGAAATTCCAGAAACTAGGATTACTAAATGGAGAGACAAGAGATTACGACTTGAAGGCCAAAATTCTGGAGTGGGACTCAGGCTTACAGATTTTAGACCTTGTCAAAGACCTGGAGAGAAAGAGCCATGAACAGGTTATGAAAGTAAAGTTATAGACAGAGCTGGATAAACCAAATCAAATGAAATGAGCCAATCAAAACCTACCGGAAGACCTTGGTCCAGTTGATCTTAGCAAGCTTGTTAGCTGCCAACATTTTAACCCTTGTCCTGCTGAATATTTTAATCTGCCACACCTACTACTGATTATAAACCAATCAGATTACTTGATGCAAATTATTGCAACAAATTCACAATCTGAATGGCAAACAATGTAGATCCTGATCAGATGGCTTCGTCAGAAGCCATCTGATCTGGATCTTCATTGTTTGGAAAATAAGGCATATCCGGGCTCAGCAGAACAAGGGTTAACCCATTGTATACTAGTGGATTCTTCCATTCCTATATATTGGACAGGTCCATTTGTCATATAAGGGGGGTCAGGCCTATTTTTCGTTTTTAATCTATTTTTGACGGAAAATTCTGTTAGCAAATAGTGCAGAACCTGATCAGACGCCGCTTTCTTTGACATCTGATCTGGACCAGCACTGTTTGCCAAGGTACCCCTTTAGGGTTGTCGTCCCACATGCAGTTGTTTACTTGCCAATCACAACAACTGTTGTCTGTCGGTTACTTTAAAAGTCATTTTTTCACAAACAGTGTGGGCCCAGATCAGACTGCTCCTCTAGGAGCAGTCTGATCAGGGTCCACACTGTTTGCCTGTATGCAAAAATATTTTCAAAAAGTCTGCAAGAAGATTCAGCAGACAACATACATGTAAGCAGACGACATTTTCAGATGCAGTTTTTCATGGCATCTTAAGGGCTAACTATCCTAGCAAGTACAATATCTGATACTCTTATTTTTGCTGAAAAAAAAAGTGAGAAGCTTTTGGAACATTTTTCAGCAAAAATATAAGTGTATTTGCCATATTTTATAATCAACATTTACGATACCTTTAATAATAACTAACAATATCATTAGTTTGGAACAATTGGGTCCTGTTAAAACTAGATCAACCTGACCCTGAGGTTATAAAAAAATTTCATGTTCAGCTCATTCGAGCATGAAATTTTTCCTGCTCATAAATTTTAAAATGCCAACAATTGTTGGCATTTTAAAATTTGGAGCAGGACAAACAACATTCCTTGCTGAGTTAAAGGCAATTATTCTTGTAACCGTAGGCCACACTGTATGTTCAGAATTGTTTTATTGCCCCTTGTGATATACTGTCAATAGCAGATTAAAAGCTGTCCTCAATAGGGCGATTAGTAGCTCTTGTTGAATCCCCTGACTGAGGCACTTAAAGGGAAAATCAATAATGTACACTATAGTCAACAGTTAGTAAATTATTGATTTTCCCCAAGGAGGCCCCTTACCTGTTGAAGACAGAGGACTTCTCTTCAGTTAGCACTGACGGCTACATAATATGATGTAATGAAATGAAAGAATAAATGCCTTTAATCAGATAAAATACCTGATTTGTTAGTATTTTGATACTTATGAGCATTACCATTTTCATGCTCATTTCAGTTGAGCATGAAAAAAAGTTTTATAACTTCGGCCCCTGTGTATCTAATAAGTCTGGGGAGTCTTCCCTTGTTGCTGTTTGATTAACCCAAAGGCTATGGGATTTGTTTAAATTGAGGTTTTTGTCCCCTTCAACACTATTAAGGTCATTTTGTAGACGTTTAAAGACTATAGGAAGCTCGTGTGAATAGAGGAGACACTGGTCAGCCTGTACGGATGCTCAGACTGATCTGTGACTTTGCCGTTCATACAGATCTTCTTATTACGATAACACACCCATGTGACATAGTGCATTCTTACATATCTCCAAAATGACTACTTTTACGGGCCTCCGTGGCCTAGTGGATAAGAGCGCTGACTCTTAGTCATTAGGTCTCTCACCGCCGTAGGTTCGAGCCTCGCTCGGCCCACGTGTGAGACGCCAAGTTCTGCAACGGAAGGTCAGGTGGTTTTTCTCTGGGTACTCCGGTTTTCGCCCACCTCTGATTAACGATTGGCTCGATATGAGTGAAATAATCTTGAAAGGGCCGTAAAACCCAAACCAAAAAAAAAAGAAAAAAAAAATGACTACTTTTCTGATGACGATTCTTGATATTTTTCTTATTTATAATTCAAACATAGGTTGTGGGTGCTCGTTAGAACTTCCTCATTGACGTTTGCCACACTCTAGGCTAATTCAGCAGACGACAAATTGTTGATATTTTTCTTATTTTCCCCAGAAAACAGGAATTGACATTTCATGCAAATTGTCTCCATGGGAGACAATTTTCATGAAATGTCAAATAGTGTTTTGTGAGAAAATAAGAAAAATATTTCAAAATGACGTCTGCTGAAAAAAATACCCAGCATGCAGAGCGTTAAGGCAGTTCTAATGAGTACCCACAATCTATGTCTTGGAGCAGAAATAAGCAAAATAATGTATACCCCTGTAAACCCCAGTTTTCTCTATGTATAAAGTGGGTTGTAAAGGGGTGTTCATTTCACAGACTTATTAAAGTAATGGTAGGATTTTTAGCTCACCTGGGCCGAAGGCTCCAGGGGAGCTTATAGTATAGTGGGTCCTCCGTCGTCCGTCCACACTTTTGAGCAGCTATATCTCTGTATCCTGCAGGCTGATCTCAATCATTTCTCATCTGTAGCATGCCTCTGGTGGGGCATTGATGACATAAACTTTTTTTTGAAATCGCTCTAAAACTTTGGTTCCTATGGCAACCACAAGGTCCCATAGACTTACTATGGGAAAATGCTTGTCATCACCGTAGCACCTTCAGTTTTGATCAGATCTTCCTGAAACTTATATATAAGGTGGCTGGGGATAAAAACTCGGATGAGTTCGAAAACCGGCCAAGTCGGCCCATTTATCATAGAGTTACATCCCTTTGATTGCTGAAAATGCCGATTTTTGACCTTGTCATCAAGGTAGCCCCTTCAGTTTTGATCGGATCTTTCTGAAACTTATATGTAAGGTGGCTGGGGATAAAACCTCGGATGAGTTCGAAAACCGGCCAAGTCAGCCCATTTTTCATAGACTTACGTCCCTTTGATTGCTGAAAATGCAGATTTTAGACCTTGTCATCACGGTAGCCCCTTCAGTTTTGATCGTTCTTTCTGAAACTTATATGTAAGGTGGCTGGGGATAAAACCTTGGATGAGTTCGAAAACCGGCCAAGTAGGCCCATTTATCATAGAGTTACTTCCCTTTGATTGCTGAAAATGCAGATTTTAGACCTTGTCATCACGGTAGCCCCTTCGGTTTTGATCGGATCTTTTTGAAACTTATATGTAAGGTGGCTGAGGATAAAAACTCAGATGAGTTTGAATACCCGCCAAGTCGGCCCATTTATCATAGAGAAACGTCCCTTTGATTGCTGAAAAACGCCGACATTCGACCTTGTCATCACTGTAGCCCCTTCAGTTTTGATCAGATCTTTCTGAAACGTATATCTAAGGTGGCTGGGCATAAAACCTCGGGTAAGTTCGAAAAATTGGCAAGTCGGCCCATTTATCATAGAGTTACACCCCTTTAATTGCTGAAAATGCCGATTTTTGACCTTGTTATCACGGTAGCCCCTTCAGTTGTGATCCGATCTTTCTGAAACTTATATGTAAGGTGGCTGGGGATAAAACCTTGGAAGAGTTAGAAAACCGACCAAGTCGACCCATTTATCATACAGTTACATCCCTTTGATTGCTGAAAATGCCGATTTTTGACCTTGTCATCACTGTAGCCCCTTTAGTTTTTATCGTATCTTTCTGAAACTTATAGGTAAGGTGGCTGGGGATAAAACCTCAGATGAGTTTGAATACCGGCCAAGTCAGCCCATTTATCATAGAGTTACGTCCCTTTGATTGCTGAAAATGCCGATTTTTGACCTTGTCATCACGGTAGCCCCTTCAGTTTTGATCGGATCTTTCTGAAACTTATATGTAAGGTGGCTGGGGATAAAATCCCGGATGAGTTCGAAAACTGGCCAAGTCCCCCCATTTAATATAGTGTTACTTCCCTTTGATTGCTGAAAATGCCGATTTTCGACATTGTCATCACGGCCACCCCTTTAGTTTTGAACGGATCTTCATGAAACTTACAAACAAGAAAGTCAGACAGAAAGCTTGGTGGAGTTTGAAAACTCTTGTTTTTGAACTTGTCATCACCATAGCCACTTCAGTTTAGATCGGATCTTCTTAGCAAGTCAGGAATAAAAGCTTGAATGAGTTTGAAAACCGGTGAGGTCAGCCTGTTTATCATAGAGTTACATTCTACTTGATTTGCAGAAAATGCTTACCCTGTCATCACCATGTCCTCCCATAAAGCCTTCAGGAAAGGTTGGCACTTCCTTAAACTTTGAATCTGTTAGCTCAGGTGAGCAATACAGGACCGTCCTCTTGTTTCATGCCCTGCTCAAATTTTTAGGTGGTTGTGAAACTTTTGGTGTCCTAGACACTGCCAAGACATTCTTACAAAATGGCATATAGTTGGTAAACATTGCAGATCTTGAACCGACTGCTCCAAATAGAACAGTCTGATTGGAATCTGGTAACAGAGTTTGTCTTTTCCACAGGGTCCAATTCTTTAAAGCATTATTAGCTTAACCCATAAGATGCCAATCATGACAATTGTCATCTGCTTTGTCGTCTGCCAGTTACTTTAAAAGTAATTTTTGCAAACAGTGTGGACCCAGATCAGACTGCTCCTCTAGGAGCAGTCTGATCTGGGTTCACACTGTTTGCCTGTATGAAAAAATATTTCTGAAAAGTTTGCAAGAAGATTCAGCAGACAACATAAGCAGACGACATTTTTCAGATGTGGTTTTTTCTCGGCATCATAAGTGTTTACATGTTAATAAGGGCCAATATGTTAACTGGTCCAACAAGTTCAATATCTAATGGTACTTGGGTAGTTTTGGTGAAAAATATGAGTAGCTTTTACATTTGACAACAAATATTAGTATACAGTAATGATCGTAAGTATTGGGACAGGTAGGCCTAAGCAAACAGTGCAGTCTGATCAGGGTCTAAACTGTTTGCCATTCCGTCTGCACCTTTTGGACTCCTGGCTGGTTAAAATTTCAGGATTAAGAAGTTTTAGGATTTTTGCGATATTTGATAAAAATTTTAACAATATGTTAACTAATGACATTGTTAGTTATGAACAAATGGGACCACTTGTTCAAAACTAAGAACATCGTAAGTTAACAAATCGTTAAAATTTTGATCATTAAAAATGGCAAATATGCTAATATTTTTGCTGAAAAAATGTAAGGCAAAAGCTGCCCACATTTTTTCAGCAAAATAACAAAATTTTCGATATTGTACTTGCTAGAACAGTTAATAATATGACCTCTAACAAGCTCGTTAAGCTAACTATGCTTTGAACAACTGACCCCTGGCCCAGTTTTTCAAAACTAAAGTAGCCAGTAGTTAAATCTTCAACCATTCCCCATTCAGGCATTCACTGTGCTGAAACTATTTGTGGTGAAAAAAAAAATGTCAGAGTTGCTTTTACATTGCATTGTATGCTTTAGACACTCGATCTCAATTTTACAGCGGACTTTTATATACATGTAATTGCTGATTTCCGAAACATTTTCTGTTCGTTTTCTGACCATTTTCAACGCAGTGTCAATGAATATACAGTCAACTCTCGTTATCTCAAACTCCAAGGGACTGAAATATTTGGTTTGGGATAACAGTTATTTGAGATAAAAGGAGCTGAAATCTAAGGAACATATAGCAAAACTAACATAACAGTGCACAAAATTTAGTTTGACTTACGGTAAGCCATTGTTTGAGATATCAGAGTTTGAGATAACAAGAGTCTACTGAACCTGAAAGAAATCGAAATTGCATAGAACCAGTTTGTGGATATGAAGTATATATATATTTATACTAAGGCTGACACGATTATTCGTATAATCGATTAATCAGTCGATAAATTCCACAAAAATGATTATCATTTCTGATTTGCTTTTAATCAATTACTTCATAGGTACAATTTACTACCCAAAGTTATGCCTAAAATGGAGGGATGAGTGGCAAACAGTGTAGACCCTGATGAGACGCCGCATTCTGCGCCGTCTCATCTGGGTCTACACTGTTTGCTCAGGCCTGTCTGTTCAAATATACATATGGTAATGGGTAACATATGGTAAGAGTCATGCTCAAACAGAAAGCCAGACAGGTAAAATTATGACAAAAACCTTAGTGATTACTAATCGATTATCGATCGCAATGACATGGCTGATAATCAATTATCTTTTCAGCTCGGATTAGCCAGCCCTAATTTATACACAATACATGTATAGTGTTGGTCAGTCATCATTTTCGTATTGGTTATGTACAGGTAAATCCTGTGGTTGTTGAGTATAGATTGTGTTTGCAACAGTTTTTGAACACCCTTCGTACTCAGAATTTTTTTATGCAAATACAGTAGAATTCCTGTATTAAGACAGCCTTTGGGAATGTTCAGAAGTGGTCTGCAAGACCACTTTTGAACAGTCCCAAAGGTGATCCATGACCAGAGGACACTGTATGCAGAAAACACTAAGAAAGAATAACTGAAACTTTCTAAATAAGCTTTTTGCTTTTTAACCCTTCTCTTGCTGAATATTCATTTTAGCCACACCCATCTCTGACTTTGAACCAATCAGATTACTTGATGTAATTTATTCCTACAAATTCATAAACTGAATGTCAAACAGTGTAGATCCTGATCAGATGGCTTCTTCAGAAGCCATCTGATCTGGATCTACACTGTTTTCAAAGATATGGCTTGTCGTGAACAGCATGATAAGAGTTAAAGCAGAATAAGTCTCAATTTTTGGTGGTCTTAATAGCGGAATTTTATTATATTCCACTCGGCCCCCACCCACCGGGGCTTGAAGAAATAGATAGGCTACATGATGCTTCCACGCAGAGCTGAAACCCACCGCACACGAGAACTGGTAAACCGCTTGGAGGATCTAAGCCTGCCCAGGCAAAGCGGTGCGAGTGTCGGACCGTCCATGCTTATAAACACTATTGGTTTCATTGGGCGGCAGGGCTTGAGATGTCATTTCATCACAATGTCGGGTAAAAGTCCCACAAAATTGGAAGCAACGTCTCAAAAATGACCTTTACAGTGTTGACGGGGATGTTAAACCTCAAATCAAACAAAATCCATATTACGATAACTCACCCAGGCAACATTGTGCATTTTATTCACATCTCCAAAATGGCTACTTTTCTAATGAAAATCTGTGATATTTTTCTTATTTGTACTGCAAACATAGACTGGGACGTTAAACCTCAAATGAAACAAACAAACAAACTATATTCCACTGAATCAGATATTTTAGTGGCTAGAACAGATTACTTTTCGTTCGTTTAGCCAACAAGGCATGCCTTTATCTTATAGAAACATTAAGCATTTGATTTTTTTTTTATTTGGTTTTACAGCCCTTTCAAGACTATTTCAGCTACTTCGAGCCAATCATTAAATTGTTAATCAGAGGAATGTGAAAACCGGAGTACCTGGAGAATGACCACCTGATCATGACATTGTGTTGCAGAACTTGGCATCTCGTATGTGGCCCAAGTGAGGCTCGAACCACAGAGGTGAGAGACCTATTGATAAAGTCAGCGCTCTTGCCCATTAGGCTGTAGAGGCACGTAAACGTTTGATTCGAACAAGAAATAAGAAAAATCAGCCTTTAACCCATTTGGTACCAGAAACCCCAAAACGGGTACCCGGGCAAACAGTGCAGGCCCAGATCAGATGCAGCAGAATGCGGCGTCTGATCAGGGCCTATACTGTTTGCTTAAAGTTCAGTCATTTTCCATAAAAATTTTGAAGAAAACACAACCTGACACCCCTAAATTTTGAAATGAACTCCTGCTATATATAAGGAGGAAGATTCCATTTGGTACAAAAAGGGTTAATAATCTTCATTATGCCTCATCTTGAGCTCTGACCTGATAAAAAGTGTCCATTGTGACATTTGTGTTGATATAATGATAATATTAAAATTTTTAGCCAGTATTAATGTATGCTGTGATAATAATATAAATTTTATATAATCAAGATTTTTAATATCATTTAACCCAATTTATAAGGGAAACCGGGCATAGTGTCAGATAAGGCGCTTTTTTATCCGAAAAAATACTAATATTTTTTTCTTACTTCTGCACGAAAACATACCTTCTGGGTACTCATTAGAAGTGCCTAACCGAGGCACTTTTAATGAGCACTCACAACAGAACTCAGAAATAAGAAAAATGTTTGGGTACTTAGCCTGTAATGGTCCTAAGTATTGGAACAGACATGCTTAAGCAAACAGTGCAGACCCAGATCAGACTGCCCCTAAAGGAGCAGTCTGATCAGGCTCTACACTGCTTGACATTCTGTCTGCACCTTTTGGACTCTTTGTTGGATCGTGAAACAAATTTGTTAAAATTTTAGGAGAATTACAGCAAACTCTCAAGGTGTCCATACTTTGAGGAATTTTTCCGGTATAACTGTTTTATGAACATCTCACATGAACATGAATTGTAAATTCACTGCTCATATAGACCAGGGGCCAGTTGTTCAAAGTATCGTTGGCTTATCGAGCTTGTTAGTGGTCATATTGTTAACTGTTCTATCAAATTCAGTATCTAAAATTTTGGTATTTTTGCTGAAAAAATTTTAGTGCAAATGCAAAAGCTGCTTACATTTTTTTCAGCAAAAATATAAGGATATTAGCCATATTAAATAAACAAAGTTTTAACAAGACGTTAGCTAACTTTGAACAACTGGATGTTGATGTCATAAAGAGTAGCTTGCCTTCTCACACTACCCATTCTGTGACCTTGACCTTTAGGCCACAGGAACATGGATACCACTGGATAAGCAGTCTTAGAAGTGGAATGGCATACTTGCTGTGGGAGCCTGCTACTCCACCTTCGGGGTAGTGGGGGGGGGGGGGGGGGGGGGGGGAACAATGACAGGTGCATTAGAGACAGAGTGAAATAAGTGCACTTAGCTTCTGAGAAAATTTTGTTATGGACTGGCCATTATTTGTCCACTCAGGATATATTATATATTATGTTAATTGGGCATTTTTATATATTATACTGTACTTGAACATGTATTACCATTGTTTAACCCTTGTCCTGCTGAATACTTAAATATGTCACACCCACTACTGATTATCAGTCAATCAGATTACTTGATGCAAATTATTGCAACAAATTCATAAACTGGATGGCAAACAATGAAGATCCTGATCAGATGGCTTCTTCAGAAGCCATCTGATCTGGATCTACATTGTTTCAAAGATAAGGCATATCCGGCCAATCCGGACAAGGGTTAAAAGGGCATTTTTATTTAGTATACTGTTCTTGTACTTGTATTGCCATTATTTAATTTTCACTTAGCTACCTTCATAGCTCCAGGAGAGAAAAAGGACAATTCATTACGAAAACACGCCTATTTAAATACATTGCAAAAATGGAAATTTTTAGACGAAAATTTGTGATATTTTTCTTATTTCTGCTCAGAATATAGATTGAGCAGAAATGAGAAAGGTTCTAACGAGTACCCACAACCTTTATTTTAGAGCAGAGATAAGAAAAATAAGGTTGACCCCTGTAAACTTCAGTTTTACTATATAAAAGTGGGTTTCAAGGGGGTCAGATTTATATAAACATTGTCCGGCAGGTTTATCTTTTGGTGAATCTTTTTAGTTCATCTGAGCACAAGGTGAGCTATTGTGATCACTATGTCTGTCGTCTGTCTGTCAGTCGTCACAAATTTCTTCTAATGACTTCTGAACCAGTTATCCGATTTTCAAAATAATTTCACAGAAATGTTTCTCTAATTGCCCTGCACCAAAATGCTAATTTGATTCCACTGCATTAAACAAGATGGCTGCCAGAGCTAAAAATAGAAAATCTTTTTGAACAATGGCTTGATTTCAAAATAACTTGATTGAAATGTTCTTCTTATGGCCCTGCTCCAAAATTTTTAAAATGCATTTCACTTGACTGATCAGGTAAAATTAGAAAATATCTTAAATTCTAACACAGCGCGCCTATATAGGCAATGGAAAATAACTGTGTTTTATTCTGCAACAAATCACAGCTTGGAAGAGCGTGACGAGTGACGTCATTAAAAACTGCAAACTTATGACGTCACTTGTCGATTTCCTTGACGTTAGACGGTGTAACGTCATATTCTCGCATCGAAAACGTTAGAAAAGGATATAAATGCGTGTGTTTCAGTCGTTAATTTTAGCAGGATTTCTTCTAACAATGGCGAAAAGTTGGGAGATTTTGACAGAAACAACAACATTATTGCTGATTTTCAGCGTGTTAGAATCGAAATATATCAGCTCTAGTCTGTGATTTGTTGAGCAATAAATCACAGTTTGTCGGTCAGTTGTAAGTAGACAAATCACGCCCGCTACGCGCTTGTGATTTGTCTACTTTTCAACTGACCTCCAAACTGTGATTTATTACTCAACAAATCACAGTTAGAGCTGATCTATTTCTTAAGTAACATATACTCTTAATGCCATGACTTGAATTCATAATAAATTCACAGAAATGTTCCTAGTATGTTGCTGTACCAAAATTGCTATAATGGTTCCACCTGTCTGATCAAAATGGCTGCCGGAACTAAAATTCGAAAAAAAAATCTTCAGTCAACATCTCACAAGCTATTGAGTTCATCTGTTTATACGTTTATAAAGGGAGAGTTGTCTCGCATACTTGTATAAATACACTGTATGAGTTACCTATCTTAGTAGAAATAGATTGGGCTGCAGCGATGATGATGCTTCCAGGCAGAGTTGAAACCGTCCGCACATGAGTACTGGTAAACCGATTAGGGGTCTAAGCATGCCCAGGCAAAGTGGTGCGAGTCAGTCTGTCCCTACATATTAACCCTTTTGGTTTGTTTGGGCAGCAGGGATTGAGATGTCATTTCATCACAATGTCGGGTAAAAGTCCCACAAAATTGGAAGCAACGTCTCCAAAATGACCTAAATAGTGTTGATGGGGGTGCTAAACCTCAAATCAAACAAACAAATACCTATCTTAGTATAGATTTTCTACAAATTTTGGCTTAAGAATGTGTACTGTCCTAGTTAACCTCTTATGTACAACCTCTCCAGGAAAAGTATGGTTAGGTAAATTGATCAGCTTGATATGACCTACATAATGTATGTAGAGTTAAAATGCCAATTCTAACACAGCGCGCCCATATAGGCAATGGAAAACAACTGTGTTTTATTCTACAACAAATCACGGCTAGGAAGAGCGTGACAATTGACGTCATTTAAACTACCAATTGATGACGTCACTAGTCGATTTCCTAGACGTTAGACGGTGTAACGTCATTTTCTCGCATTGAAAATGTTAGAAAAGGATGTAAATGCATGTGTTTCAGTCGTTAATTTTAGCAGGATTTCTTCTAACAATGGCGAAAAGTTGTGAGATTTTGAAGGAAACAACAACATTATTGCCGATTTTCAGCGTGTTAGAATCGAAATAGATCAGCTCTAGTCTGTGATTTATTGAGTAATAAATCACAGTTTGTCGGTCAGTTGTAAGTAGACAATTCATGCGCGCTAAGCGCTTGTGATTTGTCTACTTTACAACTGACCTCCAATCTGTGATTTATTACTCAACAAATCACAGTTAGAGCTGATCTATTTCTTAAACAAACAATCATATCCTCTGAAGCCAGTGACTCAGTTTAACCCTTATCTTGCTGAATATTCAATTTCGCCACACCCATTTCTCATTTTGAACCAATCAGATTACTTGATGTAATTTATCTCTACAAGTTGATAAACTGAATGTCAAACAGTGTAGATCATGATCAGATGGCTTCTTCAGAAGCCATCTGATCTGGATCTGCACTGTTTGCAAAGATAGGGTTTGTCGTGAACAGCAGGATAAGAGTTAAAAAACAAATCCCAAAACTCACTGCCAGAATTGCTAAAATGGTTCTGCGTTCACTGAACAAAATGGCAGATAGAGCTTAATAAAACCGTAATCAAATGGTAACACATCTCGACTCAGGTGAGCAATTCAGGACCGATACAGACCTCTTGTTTTAAAAATATCATTCCATAATGCTGTTCGGTGTTTTTCTTTTCCTTATCTTTTGTAAAAGTCTGTGTTGTGGGGTCTTAATAGAATCACCTCATTGTACCCACAGCTTCTGTGGTTGACTAAGGAAAATTATCTCTTAACACCCTTGTCCTGCTGAATAAATTAATTTAGCCACATCCATTGCTGACTGTCCACCAATCAAATTACTTGATAGAATGTCTCAAATCAGTGTAGATCCAGATCAGTTTGAAAATGATCAGTTGGATAAGGGTTAGATCCCCTATTAGGGGCTGTGTATATTTGTCACAGTCTGTGTGATGCAGTATTTAAGAGGAATGGGAACACCTTCAGGGGAGGCAACTCCTGCAAATGTATTTTTGTCTCCCATGTCAATAGGGGTCAACTCTTAAAGGAAAGAATTTGCTCCCCAAGAGTAGACCCCTTTTCGTCGAGATTGAGCCAACATAAAAGCAAACAGGAAGTCCTGATAGTTGTTTCCCTTTGAAAAATGGTGGAAAAATGTGCTAGGTGTTCCCATTCCCCTCAAAAAGTCCTGGCTTAGTTGCAAATCATCCTAAAATTTGTACAAGCTGATATCAGACTGATGAACATGTATTTGAGAAAAATTGCTTGGAAACTCCCTAGAGAGCAAATGCAGTGAAATCCAGCTGAAATTAACCCTTGACCTTCTGAATATTTAAATATGCCACACCCACTACTGATTATCAACCAATCAGATTACTCTATGCTAATTATTGCAACATATTATTAAATTGAATGGCAAACAATGAAGATTCTGATCAGATGGCTTCTTCAGAAGCCATCTGATCTGGATCTACATTGTTTGGAATATCAGACCTATCCGGGCTCAGCACGGCCCTCGCCCATAGGGGCTTGAAGAAATATATGGGCTGCATGATGCTTCCACGCAGAGCTGAATACGGCCGCACACTAGTACTGGTAAACCGCTTAGAGGATCTAAGCCTGTCCAGGAACCGCAGTGCGAGGCGGAATGTCCATGCTAATAAACCCTATTGGTTATCCCCTCGCAACAACGTTGCGAATGGGGATATAGCATCGGTGCCGTGCGTCCGTGTGTTAGTGTGTGTGTCTGTGTTTCTGTGTGTGTCTGTCCGGAACCTTGTGAGCTGGATAGAAGACACAGTATTTATCGTAGAAGCATCAAACCTTCCACAAATGTTCACCATGTACAGAAGATGAACCCTATTGAATTTCAAGGTCAGGGGTCAAAGGTCAAGGTCACAATGGACTTGACCTTGAAAACCTTGTGAGCAGGATAGAAGACACACTATTCATCGTAGAAGCATCAAACCTTCCACAAATGTTCACCATGTACAGAGGATGAACCCTATTGAATTTCAAGGTCAGGGGTCAAAGGTCAAGGTCACAATGGACTTGACCTTGAAAACCTTGTGAGCAGGATAGAAGACACAGTATTCATCGTAGAAGCATCAAACCTTTCACAAATGTTCACCATGTACAGAGGATGAACCCTATTGAATTTCAAGGTCAGGGGTCAAAGGTCAAGGTCACAATGGACTTGACCTTGAAAACCTTGTGAGCAGGATAGACGACACAGTATTCATCGTAGAAGCATCAAACCTTCCACAAATGTTCACCATGTACAGAGGATGAACCCTATTGAATTTCAAGGTCAGGGGTCAAAGGTCAAGGTCACAATGGACTTGACCTTGAAAACCTTGTGAGCAGGATAGAAGACACAGTATTCATCGTAGAAGCATCAAACCTTCCACAAATGTTCACCATGTACAGAGGATGAACCTTATTGAATTTCAAGGTCAGGGGTCAAAGGTCAAGGTCACAATGGACTTGACCTTGAAAACCTTGTGAGCAGGATAGAAGACACAGTATTCATCGTAGAAGCATCAAACCTTCACAAATGTTCACCATGTACAGAGGATGAACCCTATTGAATTTCAAGGTCAGGGGTCAAAGGTCAAGGTCACAATGGACTTGACCTTGAAAACCTTGTGAGCAGGATAGACGACACAGTATTCATCGTAGAAGCATCAAACCTTCCACAAATGTTCACCATGTACAGAGGATGAACCCTATTGAATTTCAAGGTCAGGGGTCAAAGGTCAAGGTCACAATGGTCTAACATATTCAGATTGGATTTTCATGTTAATGAATGGTATGCAGTTGCGAGGGGATGCTACGCTTGCGTTGCCTTGTTTCATTTGGCGACAGGGCTTGAGATGTCATTTCATCTCAATGTCGGGTAAAAGTCCCACAATATTGGAAGTAACGTCTCCAAAATGACCTTTACAGTGTTGACGGGGACGTTAAACCTCAAATCAAACAAAAAACAAACAAAATCCGGGCTCAGCAGGACAAGGGTTAAGACTAATTCCACTTTTCAAACTTGTTTATAAGGTTTAAGTCATTCTTTCTTTGCATGTTCAACACCCTTTGTCTTCTTGTAAGAGACCGCCTTTGGAACTGTTCAATAGTGGTCTTTAAGACCACTTTTGAACAGTGAGTGTTTGAGTTTTACGTCTCACTAACAGCTAAGGTCACAACGGATTCGGGACCTTGGTTTAAAGACTCATCCGAAAGTTTTGAGAAGCCTGGGATCGATCCTGCGATACCTGGTTTACAAGGCCAGTAGCATAACCACTACACCACGGAGGCTTCTAATTTTGAACAGTCCCATAGGTGGTCTTAATAGAAGAATTTTACTGTATTTAAAAAGTCCAATAACAGATTGATGTATGTCGAAAAATGGTGCTTGTAAGCTCTTGAGGGAGCAAATACTGCCCTTCAGGAGTACCTTCTCTCAGTGCAAGATGATTTTTTTTTTCAGATTTTCCATGCTGAGTACATGTTTAACAATTGTTTTTATTCTGGTCTTGATTGATATCGGTATATCAGCATGTACTGTTGTCAGAAGAGTTGAAAGTGACATCAGCGAATGTTTTTGTTATTAAGCATTGTCCACTGTTATCAAAAGGTAACAACGCTTCGGTTATGATAATTATAACAGTATAGTCTGTCTTGCCAGCCAATGATGGGTATGGTAATGAAAACGGAGCAACCTGTCAAACCTACCTCACACTGGTAAAGGCAAGCGCGCAGGGTAAGGAACAAACACACCGGATAAGGAATTTTTTCCGCTCAGGATAAAAAAGAAAATGGTGGATTGGGTATCACATGTGCAGGTTTGTTGTTGTTCTAGATCTTGTGTTATGGTTACTTATCAATACGGCTGCTCACATTAGCTTCACGGAAGGCACATATTATTCACAAATTTATCTTCGATGGTCCGAATTCGACAGTTACAGCCAGTCAAACGTAGAACTGGACACAGTGGAGCTACTCCACCGCGAAATCTCATTATTTTACATGAAACACTCTTCTGGGAAGATGGCATGCACTTTTTTGTTGGTTGTAGACATACTCATGATAAATCGGACTGTTGCAAATACGATTTAAGGAAAATTTGAAATAAGAAGGCCCACAGTGAGAAATCCTAGTTCAATTTTCAATACAACGCCCACGGGCAAGGAAATGGGTACAACGCATATGATAAGACACAACATTTTCCGGGGAAAATGGTTGTTGTATGGTCGTAGCACTAGGAAATTTCCATCTCAGATTAGGTTTTCCGATATTAATAATTAGTCCTACATAGTTTAAAGCACCAATTGTGACCTTTAGGAAACGTTCACAGTTTGTGCGCATTGTCTTGGCATGTGCATTGCTCTGGTTCTAGCAATATAATCATCCCCTATGAGGGGATAGATGGATTTGGTTCATCGCGATCATGAATTAGAGAAATGATATTTATGTCCATACAGTATTTGTGGTAGAAAAGTGTATGTTTGTTCTTTTGGCTGAAAATAAGATAAATTCGCCAAATTCGTGAGACATACCTATTGCATGGTTTCGCAAAGTTCTGCAACGGAAGGTCAGGTGGTTTTTCTCCGGGTACTCCGGTTTTTGCCCACCTCTGATTAACGATCGGCTCGATATGAGTGAAATAATCTTGAAAGGGCCAATACTTTATCTGTGAGTGAGTGTTTCAGTTTTACGTCCCACCAACAGCTAAGGTCATACGGAGACGGGACCTAGGTTTAAAGACTCATCCGAAAGTCAGGAGAAGCCCAGGATCGAACCTGCGACCCCTGGTTTACAAGGCGAGTAGCGTAACCACTCGACCACGGAGGCTTCTAATACTTTATCTGTATACAAAATACTAAATACGTACAGGCAAGGCTAGGCTGTTATATTTTGAAAGCCATAAAGGTGACAAATTTTGCAATTTTGGTCAAAATCGGTAGTCATGGTAAAAAACATACCTTATTTGTGATTGACCAAACATTTTATTGATTTGTTTTTCTTTGAAGCTGTATCTTTTCGTATAACTTCACCATACAACATTTATTAAACAAATATACCGGGGTGGGGGGGGGATGGGGTGGAGTGTGTGTGTGGGGGGGGGGGGGCAGATATAATTGGAAATCTTAACAGGCCCTGTGTACGCAGTTCGTCGTCGAATATAAGGCAAATATTGTGTTTGATTTGGGGTTTAACGTCCCCGTCAACACTGTAAAGATCATTTTGGAGACGTTGCTTCCAATTTTGTGGGACTTTTACCCGACACTGAGAGGAAACGACATCGCAAGCCCTGCCGTCCAATGAAACCAATAGGGTTTATAAGCATGGACGGGTCGACTCGCACCGCTTTGCCTGGGCAGGTTTAGATGCAGTTTACCAGTACTCGTGTGTGGGTCGGTTTCAGCTCTGCGTGGAAGCATCATGCAGCCCGTCTATTTCTTAAGCCCCGATGGGCAAGGCAAATATTAAAGTATGTACATGTATTGGTAACTGAATGATTATGCCGGCCTCGGTAGCTCAGTCGGATGCGCGTAAATAATTTTCATCAGTAAATGATTTATTAGTCGTAGTTAAAGTAGTAGCAATAGTGATAACGATGATGATGATGATGATGATGCGGTTGTGATGACATCATTACCGCAATCATGATCACAATCATCATCATAACACCCACTATGATCATAATCATCTTCATCAGTAGTACTTGTAGTAGTAGTGGTAATAGTAGTAGTAGTTGTTGTTATAGTGGTGGTGGGGAAGATGATTGTTGATATAATAATACCGAGCATGTTGATGATGATGATCATCATCATCATCAGTAATAGTAAGGTTCCCCCAGAAGGGGCTTGAAGAAATATATGGGCTGCATGATGCTTCCACGCAGAGCTGAATCCGGCCCACACACTAGTACTGGGAAACCGCTTAGAGAATCTAAGCCTGTCCAGGAACCGCGGCGTGAGGCGGACCGTCCATGCTAATAAACCCTATTGGTTTCATTGGGCGACAGGGCTTGAGATGTCATTTCATCTCAATGTCGGGCAAAAGTCCCACAAAATCGGAAGCAACATCTCCAAAATGACATTTACAGTGTTGGCGGGGACGTTAAACCTCAAGCAAGAAAAGAAAGCAAGGAAACATGACCTGTCAGCAAATCAGTCAGCCAGTTAACCAAATGCTAATTGATATTCTCTTCCAACAAGTTTTAACAAAATCATTAAATTTATCTTTTTATTCTTTCTTTTTTTTATATAGTTATCAATTATTATGTCTTTGCTACTAACGATTTCGGCCAGTCAGAATACTGCTTGCAGGCTTACAGATATAGTTTTAAAAACAAAAATAAAATTTCTAATTGATTAAAATCTTCTTTAAAATGTTCCTTCCAAGAGGCATCGCCGGCCTCGGTGGCTCAGTCGGATGCGCGTCTGACTGGTGGTCAGGAGGACGCGGGTTCGATTCCCGCGGGGGTCGGCAACATTCTTTCATGGAGATTGATAATCAAATCTTTTCTACGGTCATTCTCTCCGCTGATTCAAGAAGGGGAGTTGTCAGTTTCTGGCGAAAAAATGCACAGTGTACTGGTTAACCGCTTACGTATAAGCCTGTCCAGGAAAAGTGTTGTTAGGTAAACTGACCGGCTCAAAAATGACCTAAAATAGTGTTGACTGGGCCGTTAAATTCCAAAACAAACAAACAAACCAATAGGCATTACTGAAAACAAATCAAAAACATTTAAATGTCAATTTGTACAGGACATTATAGTCGCCTTGTTGTCCTACGCAATATTTTTTATGGACCACATTCTCCTTGGCCGAATTCACCTAGGTCAAATCGTCCGGGCCAAATCGTCCTAGATTCATAGTGTGTGTGTATGTGTGTGTGGAGGGGGGGGGGGGGGGGGGGGGTACATTGCTAGAACCAGAGCAATGCACATGCCAAGACAATGCACACAAACTGTGAACGTTTCCTAAAGGTCACAATTGGTGCTTTAAACTATGTAGGACTAATTATTAATATCGGAAAACCTAATCTGAGATGGAAATTTCCTAGTGCTACGACCATACAACAACCATTTTCCCCGGAAAATGTTGTGTCTTATCATATGCGTTGTACCCATTTCCTTGCCCGTGGGCGTTGTATTGAAAATTGAACTAGGATTTCTCACTGTGGGCCTTCTAATTTCAAATTTTCCTGAAGTCGTATTTGCAACAGTCCGATTTATCATGAGTATGTCTACAACCAACAAAAAAGTGCATGCCATCTTCCCAGAAGAGCGTTTCATGTAAAATAATGAGATTTCGCGGTGGAGTAGCTCCACTGTGCCCGGTTCTCCGTTTGACTGGCTGTAACTGTCGAATTCGGACCATCGAAGATAAATTTGTGAATAATATGTGCCTTCCGTGAAGCTAATGTGAGCAGCCGTATTGATAAGTAACCATAACACGAGATCTAGAACAACAACAAACCTGCACATGTGATACCCAATCCGCCATTTTCTTTTTTATCCTGAGCGGAAAAATTTCCTTATCCGGTGTGTTTGTTCCTTACCCTGCGCGCTTGCCTTTACCAGTGTGTACCTGTGGTGGTATACTCTTTTTCGTTGCTGTCTACTTATCCACCGACAACAGTATATTCATGATAAAACAATGTGTTGTTAAAGGTACATTCAAGTACAGCATTTCAGCCTTTTGTGTTGCATGATTTAATTTTTACTAAGGATTTAGAAGCAGAATGTAGAACAGTATAGATCCTGATCAGCTGGCTTCCAAGAAGCCTGCTGATCTGGATCTATACTGTTTTTAAAAAGGATATATCGGGTTCAGCATGGTGATGGATAATAATATGCCATTTGATAGCTAGTCAGAAGAATAATGATTTGTCATTGAAAGATAAATAAATTATTGATATTTTTAAATTTTTCTCTTTTTGATATGCTGTTTTAGCGGATCCAGAATAATGCATGCTGTTAGCAAGCGAATGCAAACACACCACAACCCTGTTATAACATGGTTCATTATAACACAGTTTTGGATTTAACACGGTTCCAATATGAATCCCAAAAAATATATAGATTATATAGAAAAATGACCATAAATGATCATTTTTCTATATAATCTATACATTTTTGTTTAGATATAACACGGTTGTTTAACACACAGTTTCTGCTTTGGACCCCAAGAATAGTGTTATAAAGAGGTTGCAGTGAATATATAAATTCACTCCAGCTTCACCCCAAGTGAATTTCATTGTTGCAGTCCACCCTCTTCTAACATGCAATTATCAAGATAGAAAATGGTAAAGCAGACTTTCTGATGAGTCCCGTCTCTGTATGACCTTAGCTGTCTACCTCATGTACAGTTGTAACAAGTTTGTGTGTGAGTTTTGTCCCACCAACAACTATGGAGATGGGACCTCCGTTTAAAGACTCATCTGTGAAGACCAGAATCAAACAGGTGAATAGTTTAACTGCTACACCACAGAGGCTTCTAATTGTACCAAGTACTATCAATATATCTATCTCAAAGGCTATTGAGTTATGGCAGTCACATTTTTAGCTCACCTGAGCCGAAGGCTCAAGTGAGGTATTAGTATACCACGAGCCGGCGTCCGGCGTCGTCGGTCGTCCACACTTTCAACGAAGTATATCTCTGGAACCAGTGGGCCGGCCTTGATCAAATTTCATATGAACCATCATCAGGTAGGGGGAAAGGCTGTATTAGGTTTTCGTGCAGATCGGATGAGAACTCTGGTTGCCACAGCAACAAAGAGCTCCCATAGGCTTAACATAGGAAAAAGCTTGTCATCACTCTAGCTCCGTCAATTTTTTTCTGATCGACTTCATTCTTGCAGATAACGAGGACAGGCATGAAATCTCGATCAAGTTCGATTTTGGGCTGAATCGGATTATTCACTCAGGAGTTACGTGCCCTTGAGCGTTGAAAAAATTGCCTTTTGACTTAACATGGGGAGAATGTTGTCATCACCGTAGCTGCTTCAATTATTTTCAGATTGGCTTTATTCTTGCAGATAACCAGCACAGCCATGAAATCTCGGTCAAGTTCGATAACTGGCAGAATCGGACCATTCACTTAGGAGTTACCTGCCCTTCTGTGTTTTTGCATTAGGGTTAATGGGAATTTCAAAAATGTATATCTTAAAGACTACTTGGCCAACTTTGATCAAATTTCATGTGTCGCATTATTGGGCAAGTGGAAAGGCTTCATTAGGTTTTCAGGCAGATCTGAGTGGAACTCTGGTTGCCATGGCAACATCTAGCTCCCATAGACTTTACATAGGAAAAAGCTTGTCATCACTCTAGCTCCGTCAATTTTTTTCTGATCGACTTCATTCTTGCAGATAACCAGTACAGGCATAAAATCTCGGTCAAGTTTGATTTTGGGCCGAATCAGATAATTCACTCAAGAGTTACGTCCCCTTGAGCGCCCTAAAAATTGCCTATCGACTTAACATGGGGAAAATGTTGTCATCACTGTAGCTGCTTCAATTTTGTTCGGATTGGCTTCATTCTTACAGATAACCAGCACAGCCATGAAATCTCGGTCAAGTTCGATAATTGGCAGAATCGGATCATACACTTAGGAGTTACCTGCCCTTGTGCATTTTTGCATAAGGGTTAATGTGAATTTCAAAAATGTATATCTTGAAGACTACTTGGCCGACTTTGATCAAATTTCATGTGTAACATTATTGGGCAAGTGGAAAGACTGCATAAGGTTTTCATGCAGATCTGAGTGGAACTCTGGTTACCATGGCAACATATAGCTC
Source organism: Lucinisca nassula (assembly GCA_963580285.1). NCBI lineage: Eukaryota > Metazoa > Mollusca > Bivalvia > Lucinida > Lucinidae > Lucinisca > Lucinisca nassula. The sequence continues at coordinate 107,466,116 of OY757025.1, read as the reverse complement.
CCATAGACTTAACATAGGAAAAAGCTTGTCATCACTCTAGCTCCGTCAATTTTTTTCTGATCGACTTCATTCTTGCAGATAACCAGTACAGGCATAAAATCTCGGTTAAGTTCGATTTTGGGCAGAATCGGAATATTGACCTCGGAGTTACGTGACCTTGAGCGACAAAAAATTTGCCCATAGACTTAACATAGGGAAAATGTTGTGACTACGATAGCGACTTGAATTTTTTTCAGATCAGCTTCAAACTTGCAGGTAACGAGGACAGACATAAAATCACGGTTAAGTTCGATTTTGGGCCGAATCGGATTATTTGCCTTGCAGTTACCTGCCCTTGAGCATGAAAAAATACGTTGTGACCACGATAGCAACTTTATTTTTATTCAGATCAGCTTCAAACTTGCAGGTAACGAGGACAGGCATAAAATCCCGGTTAAGTTCGATTTTGGGCCGAATCGGAATATTGACCTCGGAGTTACGTGACCTTGAGCGACAAAAAATTTGCCCATAGACTTAACATAGGGAAAATGTTGTGACTACGATAGCGACTTGAATTTTTTTCAGATCAGCTTCAAACTTGCAGGTAACGAGGACAGACATAAAATCTCGGTTAAGTTAGATTTTGGGCCGAATCGGATTATTTGCCTTGGAGTTACCTGCCCTTGAGCATAAAAAAATACGTTGTGACCATGATAGCAACTTTATTTTTATTCATATCAGCTTCAAACTTGCAGTTAACGAGGACAGGCATAAAATCTCGGTTAAGTTCAATTTTGGGCCGAATCGGAATATTGACCTCGGAGTTACGTGACCTTGAGCGACAAAAAATTTGCCCATAGACTTAATTAGGGAAAATGTTGCGACTACGATAGCGACTTGAATTTTTTTCAGATCAGCTTCAAACGTGCAGGTAACGAGGACAGACATAAAATCTCGGTTAAGTTCGATTTTGGGCCAAATCGGAATATTAGCCTTGGAGTTACCTGCCCTTGAGCATAAAAAAATACGTTGTGACCACGATAGCAACTTTATTTTTATTCAGATCAGCTTCAAACTTGCAGGTAACGAGGACAGGCATAAAATCCCGGTTAAGTTCGATTTTGGGCCGAATCGGAATATTGACCTCGGAGTTACGTGACCTTGAGCGACAAAAAATTTGCCCATAGACTTAACATAGGGAAAATGTTGTGACTACGATAGCGACTTGAATTTTTTTCAGATCAGCTTCAAACTTGCAGGTAACGAGGACAGACATAAAATCTCGGTTAAGTTAGATTTTGGGCCGAATCGGATTATTTGCCTTTGAGTTACCTGCCCTTGAGCATAAAAAAATATGTTGTGACCACGATAGCAACTTTATTTTTATTCATATCAGCTTCAAACTTGCAGGTAACGAGGACAGGCATAAAATCTCGGTTAAGTTCAATTTTGGGCCGAATCGGAATATTGACCTCGGAGTTACGTGACCTTGAGCGACAAAAAATTTGCCCATAGACTTAATTAGGGAAAATGTTGCGACTACGATAGCGACTTGAATTTTTTTTCAGATCAGCTTCAAACGTGCAGGTAACGAGGACAGACATAAAATCTCGGTTTAGTTCGATTTTGGGCCAAATCGGAATATTAGCCTTGGAGTTACCTGCCCTTGAGCATAAAAAAATACGTTGTGACCACGATAGCAACTTTATTTTTATTCATATCAGCTTCAAACTTGCAGGTAACGAGGACAGGCATAAAATCTCGGTTAAGTTTGATTTTGGGCCGAATCGGAATATTGACCTCGGAGTTCCGTGACCTCGAGAGACAAAAAAATTTGCCCATAGACTAAACGTAGGGAAAATGTTGTGACAGAAATAGCGACTTGAATTTTTAGCTCACCTGAGCCAAAGGCTCCAGTGAGCTGATAGTATACCAAGGCTCCAGAGTCCGTCGTCTGTCATCCGTCCATCCGTCGTCCACACTTTCAATGAAGCATATCTCAGAAGGCAGTTGACCAATCTTGTTTAAATTTTATGTGTAGCACCATTGGGCAAGGGGAAAGGCTGCATTAGGTTTTGGAGCTAGTCTGGTTCATTTGTTCCTTCATTCTTCTTTCTCTCCATATAGAGATAATAGACCAATGTTAAATTTTTCAGGAACTATAAAAGCTAGAAGCATCAAATTTGGTATTCAATAGAATAATGATGACTTATTTTGTGTAAGAGACATTGGGCTTTCTCAGCTTATTTGTTCATCTGTTCTTTCATTCTTCTTTCTCTCCATTTTGACCAATGTTAAATTTTCGTCAAAGATTTCTCAGGAACTATAGAAGCTAGAAGTCTCAAACTTGGAATGCAATGCAATAATGATGACTTATATCCTGTAAGGGTCAATGGGCTGGATTCTATTAGCAGATTTAGTAGTCAAGTCTGTGAATTGTTAAAACTTAAGTTCCTCAGGTGAGCGGTTTAGGCTTATTGAGCCTCTTGTTATTAGAAGCGAAGGCAATGATCAGGAATCGATAAAATTAAACCCACAGCTCCCATCAGAGACATCAAAGGGAAAGAATCACAAACATGAATTAACTAGACCCTAATGGAAACACCAGTAGCGGAAAGCCAAAAGGACAGTCACTTTCCCACAGAATGGCCAATTGGCTATCCAAAAACAAAAAGTACAAGCGATACACACACTGGACCGAAACAATGTTCAAACATTGGTGGCTTGTTTGCTTTGGCTTAAGGGGAATGGGTACACAATCAGGGGAGGAAACTCCTTCAAAAGTATTTTTGTCTTCAATATCAATAGGGGTCAACTCTTAAAGGAAAAAATTTGCTCAAAGGAAAAAATTTGCTCCTGTGGAGCAAATTCTTTCCTTTGAGAGAAGGCCCTTTTTTCAGTGGGATAGGGCTTTTAGAAAAGCGAACAGGAAGTCCCGAAAGTTGCCTCTCTTTGAAAAATGGCAGAAAAATCTGCAAGGTGTTCCCATTCACGAGTCTCTGGGAAATTTTTCCCGCAGCTCCTGATAAAAATAGGGGTTACTTAGGAAGATATTTTATCAGGAAAAGGTTTGATGTATATTCACAGTAAAATTGCCTAAAGTTGATTTACCCTCAAGATCCAATCACAACAATTGTCGTCTGCTTTGTAGTCTTCTGGTAACTTTCAGTCATTTTTTTTGCAAACAGTGTGAACCCTGATCAGACTGCTCCTTTGGAAGCAGTCTGATGTGCAAGATTGGAATTATAAGGAATGAATTATCATTTTTGTGGATTTAATCGATGTGTAAACTCCGGCGAATCACTCAAAAACTTTGCATGAAGCCTGAAGGTTTATCGATGTGTAAACACGGCAAATCACTCACAAACTTAGCATAAAGCCAAAGGCTTTATGCTAAGTTTATGAGTGATTCGCAGGAGTTTACAGATCGATAAAACCCACAAAAATGAAATTCATTCCTATAATATTCAGCATTGTGTGTGTGTGTGTGTGTGTGTGTGTGTGTGTGTGTGTGTGTGTGTGTGTGTGAATTCAGGTTTAACGTCGCTTTCAACAATTTTTCAGTCACATTACGACAGTGTCTGGTTGCGACAGGAGCTCAATGCTCACTTCTATAGTGCTGCCTCACTGAAGTATCATGTCCCAGACACATTACATGATACCACACCCGGTCACATTAACCTGACACTGGGTCGACCAGTCCTAGCTCTACCCCGTAAATCTGAGTGCCAAGCGAGGAGCAGCTAGTACCATTGTTAAAGACTTTGGTATGTTGCAGCCCGGGATCGAACCCGTGACCTCCCGTTCCCCGGAGCGGTATTCAGCATGGTGAGGGTTATTTTTCACTTCAGAAATACAACATGAAGTGGAGGGAAAGGCGAGAAGCAATAACCAACACTTGCGTTCATATTTCCTTTTATTCATTTATATGATTTCTCTGCATTGATTCATACATGTATACACATGCAAGCTTGCGCTTTCAGACACAGCCATGCTTTGTTTGTACAAATTATATTAAATTCATGAAAATATTTGTTTACACTTTGTACATTAAGAAATGTATACACAGAAAACATGACAAGTAATGCACATATCAATGAAAAACTCCCTTACTATAAGATGTACCAGGGCATGATGAAATCTACACTAAACCATGAGCAAGCAATAACGACTGATCAGACTGCACATACATTCAGCCTAATCAGTCTATGCTGTGCACAGAAACTTTCCCTAGCCTTAAAGCTTTTAAAAGAGCCATCACGAAAACAATATAATTTAACCCTTTTAAACCCCACTTTTATACAGTAAAACTTGGGTTTACAGGGGTATATATTATTCCACTTATTTCTGCTCAAAAACAGACTGTGAGTACAAGATAGAACCGCCTCGATGAGGCAGGTCTAACTAGTACCTACAATCCATGTTTTGAACAGAAATAAGAAATATATAAGATTGTTTTAGCTGAACATTTTCCATTTTCATTGGTTTAATTTTCAAAATATTTGAACAAGGCATTTTTTTGTTATGAGTGAGAGAAGACTTGCCAGGTTGAGTCCATTGGCAAGTTTCATTTGTTTAACGACCCAAACACTATTTAGGTCATATCAAGCCAGAAAGTTTACCTTACTGAGGTCTTCATGAAGGCTTTTCTGTACTCTGGCTATGCTACATATCCCTATATACTCTTGCTCCAGCAGCTGATAAAAGCAAATACTGTACATACACTATTACTGTATTTACTGTAAATATTGGCACACTATAAAGTCATAACAAGAGCTCCGCAAGCGGGCCATTATACGCCTGTGGTAATTAGTAAGATGGAGCATATATATATTGACTGTTGTACAAGTTTGGGTTTGTGGAATGTACCCAAGGAACAATATGTGCTCCATATATTCTTACCTGGCAGTATTAATAACCCTCAATGGCTCAAACTACCGGTCTCACCATAACCTCAAAATAAAATGGGCATAACTCTGGCAATAAGTTGTGGACTGTAACCTTGAAATAATATGCACTGCTCCATAACTATATGTAAAGTTTCAGCTTCATCTGTTGTAAAATGTAGGTGTTATTGGGAAACAAAATATGTTTAGAAAAATCTGTGAAAGGGGAATAACTCTGGTATTGGCAGACTGTAACCTCAAAATAATATGCACTGTTCCACATCATGGTCATTTCAGCTTCATCAGATGTAGAATGTTGGAGTTATTGGGAAATGGTTTAGAAAAATCTGTGAAAGTGGTTTAACTCTGGTAATATTTGGCGGACTGTAACCTCAAAATAATATGCACTGTTCCATATCATGGTAGCTTCACCATCATCCGATGTAAAATGTAGGAGTTATCCGGAAACAAAATCTTTACAGAATTTTTCAAAGGGGCATAACTGTATTATTTTTTGGTGGAGTGTAACCTCGAAACAGGATGCACTGCCCCACATTATGGTCAAACTATGTATGAAGTTTCAGCTTAATTGGATTTAAAATGTAGGAGTCATCCGGAAACAAAATGTTTACAGACAGATGGACAGACAGACACCAGGAAGTATAACTTAATATGTCCCGTTTTGCAACAGGTGTATAAAAATTAGCCAAGTGGTGTAGAATCAGGAGCAGTCTGATCAGGGCCTAGACTGTTTTCCACTGAGCAAAAGTCTTATCAGACAAAATTACTGGATAATATATGTTACCGCAAGACATCCTTATATTAAAGGTGTGAGACGCCAAGTTCTGCAACGGAAGGTCAGGTGGTTTTTCTCCGGGTACTCCGGTTTTCGCCCACCTCTGATTAACGATCGGCTCGATATGAGTGAAATAATCTTGAAAGGGCCGTAAAACCCAAACCAAAAAAAAAAAAAAAAAAAAAAAAAAATCCTTATATTAAAGATTAAAGAGGACCCTCATTATAAAGTATATGCTCCCTTTCACTTTAAAATTATAAAGAATTTGCTGCTATAAAGAATCCCAGTAAGTAGTGGGAGTCATAAACAGTCTTTTCTCCTGTTACTCCAAGAAACAAATGTTGTGGACATTTGTTAGAAATGCCCCGGCCTCGCTTTGAAAACAGTGTATTTCCGGATCTTTATGTCTGCATTTGTTTACATTGTTCTCGAGAGTGGTTGCTTTCCAGAATGTATTTGCAACAATTTTACATTAACCCTTAACACGCCAAGAAAATCTACGTATGAAAATGTCGTCTGCTGAATCTTTTTGCAAACTTTTAAAAATATTTTTGCATACAGGCAAACAGTGTGGACCCAGATCAGACTGCTCCAAGCTGGGCCCAAACTGTTTGCAAAAACTAATTTTAGATGACAAAGCAGATGACAATTGTCGTGATTGGCATTTTATGGGTTAATTTTCCATTTGGATAACCCACCAATATGTAACAGTAAATTGTGTAAAAAAATAATATCTTAAATGTGGACATTTCCTGGTGAAAACTTGCTACAATTTTAATACTGCTTTAAACATGGATTCTAATGCACTTATGTATATAGTGCCACGTCTGATTGGATAATGTTGAAAATTTGCGACAGTATGTTCAGCAATATACTGTCAGAAACCCGACATCATTATCATGTAACAACATGTTTCATTGGCTGTCATTTGGTTTTACTCAGCTCACAGTACCTGTTGCTTTGTCAGCCCCCGCCCATTGGGGCTTGAAGAAATAAATGGGCTGCATGGTGCTTCCACGCAGAGCTGAAACTGACCACACACGAGTAATGGTATACCGCTTAGAGGATATAAGCCTGCCCAGGTAAAGCGGTGCGAGTCGGACCGTCCATGCTTATAAACCCTATTTGTTTCATTGGCCGACAGGGCTTGAGATGTCATTTCATCTCAATGTTGGGTAAAAGTCCCACAAAATTGGAAGCAACATCTCCAAAATGACCTATACAGTGTTGACGGGGACGTAAAACCTCAAATCAAACAAACAAACAAAACCTGTTGCTTTGTGGAAAATTGTACAATTTTCAACAAAACAACTGTATAACTGCATTAGAATGTGGATAACTGTATTGAAAATTGTCATCTCTGGAGATGAATTGTCGTTTTTTTTTGGTCGCAAATTCCGTTGACATATTAACGTAATTTCCGCCTGTAAAACCGCCGAATGACCTCCCCTAATGACAATTTTCAATAACTGATGGTGCTTGTTAGAACTGTCTCAATGAGTTGGTTCTAATGTGAATCCACACTTTATGTTTGAGCAAGCATGACATCAAATTAAGACAACACATCCGTGTGACAAGAGTGCATTCTTTCAAATCTCAAAAAGTTATTCTTCTGATAAAAATTATTATAATTTTCTTGATAATGCCCTCAAAAAAAAAAGGTTGTGGGTGCGTGGTTCTAACAAGTACTCACAATCTATGACTTGGAGCAGAAATAAGAAAACTTGTTTTCTCTATATAAATATACAAAGTGGGGTTTAAGGGGTTGTTCAATACAAGGACTTAATAACCTGATGATGAAAACTTCTCTATATAATTTTAACCCTCTTTAACGACACTTGTAAAACAGGAGTTTACATTATTTTTATTGTTACTACCCAAAATCATACATTGTGAGTAGCAGTTCTGAGGCAGTTCTATCGAGTGCCCACAATCTATGTTTATGTTTTGAGCAGATATATGAAAAATATCAGAATTTTTATCTGAAAATTTTCAATTCATCACGTGAACAAGTCTGTGAAATGAACATCCCCCTAAACCCCACTTTATATAGGGAAGACGGGGGTTTATGGGGGTATACACAATTTTCTTATTTCTGCTCCAATACATAGGTTGTGGGTACTTGTTAGAACTGCCTCAATGAGGCGGTTCTAACGAGTACCCACAACCTATGTTTGCAGTATAAATAAGAAAAATATCACGGATTTTCATCAGAAAAACAGCCATTTTGGAGATGTGAAGAAATGTGCTATGTCGCACAGGTGTGTTGTAATGTTTTTTGTTGGTTGATTTTTTTTTTTTTTTATTTTGGTTTTACGGCCCTTTCAAGATTATTTCACTCATATCGAGCCGATCGTTAATCAGTGGTGGGTGAAAACCGGAGTACCCGGAGAAAAACCACCTGACCTTCCGTTGCAGAACTTGGCGTCTCACATGTGACCCGAGCGAGGCTCGAACCACAGCGGTGAGAGACCTAATGATCAAGAGTCAGCGCTCTTAACCACTAGGCAACGGAGGCCCGTCCTTTTTGTTGGTTGATTTTGGTGGCAAAATTTTCAATATATTTAAATAGGAATGGGAAAACCTGACAGATTTTTCCGCCATTTTTCAAAGGGAGACAACTTTCGGAACTTCCTGTTAACTTTCCTACAAGCTCAGTCCCACCAAAAAAGGGGTCTACTCTGAAAGGAAAGAATTTGCTCCTCAGAAGCAAATTCTTTCCTTTAAGAGTTGAACCCTACTGACATGCGAGACAAAAACATTTTTGCAGGAGTTCCCTTCCCAGAAGGTTTTCCCAACTCCCCTTAAATTGGTGTGTTTTGTATTGAAATACAATGTATACACTTGTAAACCTCAATTTTCTCTATGTACAGTGGGGTTTACCAAGGTATTCATAGAGGATCTTACATGAGTGTTCATGTATTATTGAATTTATTAAATGAGTTGAGGAAAAGGGATAAAATGCAAGGCATAGCCTTGCATTTTATCCATTTTCCTCAACGAGTTTAATAAATTCAATAATACATGAGCACGAATGCAAGCATCTGTTTATCATATGACATTTTAAATGAATTTTATTCATGATTTGTTTATATAAATGTCAACTTGTTGCCATTAGTAACGAAACGTCATTAAGGACGTTGTATGTTTAATGTTATTGGGCATATCTTACTATTTTGCATATTTAATCCACTAGTGGATTATCAAATTATTACATGGCGTTATTACATTCTCAGACGCGATGTCATATGATAAATTATGTAATGTGGGAGTCCGAAAGTAATTATGGATATCACACTTGATCATAACAGACAAATAAAGGGAATGAAACCATTCCCCATCAGAGGATCTGACTATAGCCCCGCTATAGTGCTATCAGAAAAGAAAAATAAAAGAAAAAAAATGTTTTCAGCTTTCAGCCTCTAATTGAAGGTGGTAAAAAGGCAATCCAGAGTTACGGTTCATGTGCTCTGCATATCATCTCAGGGTGCTTTACATGTGTGTGCAGTTTCATGAAAATATCTCAAACAGTTTTTGCGTTATGGAGCGGACAAGGTTAAAATTGCCATTTTTCAATGTTCAAAGGGCAATAACTCCAAAAGTAGGCAATCCAGATTATGGTTCATGTGCTCTGCACATCGTCTCATAGTGCTTTAAATTTATGTGAAGTTTCATGAAAATACCTCAAACGGTTTTTGAGTTACGATGAATATCAGAATTACAGAATTACGGAATCACAGAAGGACAAGGCAAATCCAATATAGCCCCCACTTTTTCAAAGCAGGGCTATAATTATCTATAACAAGAAAAAAAAGTCTCATATCTTTTTCTTCGCACCTTGCATCATACATACTGTTACCAAACATATACAATAATTTTTTACAAAATACATAAATAATTGTATTTACATGTGTAATTCATAACTTAGCGGCACAACAGTAAAAACTAACATACTGTTTTCTGAATTATTTTCCAGAAAAATAAATGTCAACAAAAAAACACAAGAAAACATAAATAACTGACATTTGTTTAACCCATTGCATGCAGGGTAAACCCCTAAAGGGGTACCTTGGCAAACGGTGTAGGCCCAGATCAGACGCCCCAGAACTTGGTGTCTGGTCAGGGCCTGCACTATTTGCTAACAGAATTTTTCCGTCAAAAATAGAATAAAAATGACAAAATAGGCCTGCCACCCCTTATATGACAAATGGACTTGTCCATTATATAGCAATGGAAGAGTCCACTAGTATACAATGGGTTAAAACTCAAATGCCCTCTGCTACAAAGTTCACTCATGAGGGTTTAAAGGTGCATTATTGAGCTACCGGGTCTCAACATTTTTTTCTGTTTTTTATCTTCAATGCATACTCCTTTGTCATGTGTACACTTTTGGAGCCAAATACAGCTTCAGAACTTTGTGAAAATGGTCGTTTTCATTCGTGTTTACCCTTCACACTGAACATGTGTTCGGAATTTCTGTTCTAAAAATAAATCTGTCACTTTACACATACATGGCGACAGTATCGTCTCTGAGTGCCGTTACTTATGGCATGGTATTCAGCGTCATATTTTTTCTGATTCAGGCATGGCCTAAGCAAACAAGGCCAAAAATGAACGTCGCATAAAGTCATATATGGGGATTCTATTTTTGCCACGAACTAAAAATAGATCTAACTAGTGTTCGAAACCTAGTTAGGTAATCCCTCTCAAACTCGTTTACCTGTCATCTTAATTGTTTACATTTTTGCATAAAATGCATTCATCTGTATTGTTTTAAAGACAAATACGGGCTATATGTATTTTATTTTTGGAAGAATTTTTCCAGATAGCTCAATAATGCACCTTTAAGGCAAATGGATAAAGTGCCAAGGCTACCCGAATACCATAATGATCCTAAGTATTGGGATTGACAGGCCTAGGCAAAAAGTGCAGACCCAGATCAGACTGCTCCTTAAGGAGCAGTCTGATCAGGGTCTACACTGTTTGCCACTCCTTCTGCATTTTTTTTACCCCTTGTAGTGTACAGCACAACTGAGCCCAGCAGATGACATTTTTTACATTTTTTAAATATTTTTTTCTTACTTCTTGACATTTCATATGAATTATCTACACAGACAATTCACAAGAAAAGTAATGTCTGACATGCCAAATGACATGAAATGTCAAGCCTGTTTTTTTCTGTTCAACATAATGCAAAAAAAATATTTATAATAACATTACGAAAACATGCCTATACAAATACATTGCCAATTTTTTGGCCAAAAATTAGAAATTTTAAGATGAAAAATTGTCTTTTTTTTTTTTTCTTATTTCTGCCCAAAACATAGATTGCGGGGACTCGATAGAACAGCCTCGATGAGGCGGTTCTATCGAGTACCCACAATCTATGTTTTTGAGCAGAAATAAGAAAAATAATGTATACCCCCTTAAACACCAGTTTTACTATATAAAAGTTGGGTATGAGAGGGTCAAAATTATATAGGTGTGTTCTCGTAATGTGTACCCCAGTTTTACTATATAAAAGTGGGGTATGAGGGGGTCAAAATTATATAGGTGTGTTCTCGTAATGTGTTGGTGTCATCTGCTTCTTTTTCTGCTTAGTACTTTAACCATTACCACTCTCTGAGCTAATTCAGCAGACGACAAATTGTCAGTATTTTTCTTACTTTTCCCTCAAACTTTTTTTCATGCTCAACTCAGCTGAGCATGAAATTTGTAGTGCTCATAAAAATAAAGTACTAATAAGTTGAGTGATTTTTCTTTCTCAGATAGCAGAGAATGTTATTTGTCCTACTCACAAATTTTAAAATGCCAACAATTGTTGGCATTTTAAAATTTGTGAGCCGGACAAATTTCATGCTCAAGTGAGTTGAGCATGAAAAAAGTTTTATAACCCCGGGGCCAGGATTTGACATCTCATGCAAATTGTCTCCATAGGAGACAATTTGCATGAAGTGTCAAATCCTGCTTGTCTCCATAGGAAACAATTTGCATGAAATGAATCCTGCTTGTCTCCATAGGAGACAATTTGCATGAAATGTCAAATTCTGCTATGGAGACAATCAGCTTGAGTTGTCAAATCCAGTTTTCCAGGAAAAATAAGGAAAACATTTCAAAATGTCGTCTGTTGAAAAAAACAAAAATACCCAGCATGCACAGCATTATGGATCTAAACATTCTGTCAACTGTTCTCTATTCAGTGATCATTTCAGCAACTCTCAAGCACATATACAGCCATTGTTTCAAACTGCAGGTATTCGTAGGCCTCCGGCTATGGAAAACTTTTAACACAGATACACAAGGGAAATAATAATGAATGTCACTGCCATTCCTGGACAAGAGTTGCCTAACACAGACTTTCAAGGGAAGTAACTATGAATGTCACTATCATTCTTGGACAAAGTAGCCTCCCTTACTATAAAATGCTTGTTTTTAAACCAGTCCAGCAGTTTTCTATATAAATGTGAGCCAGTCTCATCTTTGATATTCTGGTAATGCTTTTACTATACCCTCTGAAAAAGAACAAAAAAAGAAATGTACATTAACTATTTTAAATATGGAGTTTTCTTGCATGCTTTTCAACGAAATATAGAGATTTCTCATTGAAATCGATATTGTCACTACAAACAGTGAAGATATGATTTTTGGATTTTCACTGTTTGTGAATTCCATGCATCACATTTACTGTGTTTATTCAATATCAATTAGCTTTATGTAAATAGTGTGTGTCAGTAACTGTGTCTCGCAGATTGTGACGTTGTTGACGTCACTTTTAGCACCGATGTAACATAATTAATGCACGCGATACCATATCAGCTCAGCAACTGTGGACATTATTTTAATACAAACTACAAGTGAACCATTCGATAAAGTAACATTTCTAGCTATTTTTCAGTTCACTCTCAATATTATACGATGTAGACCTGCTGAACACCTCTAAATTGACGCAAAATGGTCATGTAAAAAGTTTGTTTTCTTTGATGACAGCTGACGCTTTGAAATCCCATCAAAAATGCAGTTTAAAGCATGAAAGAAACAGAAAATTTGATTTCATCTCAATGTCGGGTAAAAGTCTCACAAAATTGGAAGCAACATCTCCAAAATGACCATTACAGTGTTGACGGGGACGTTAAACCTCAAATCAACCAAACAAACAAGAGGGTCCTATATCGCTCACCTGTGTACCAGAAAATCATTAGTGTAGGAGACCACTTGACATTGCTACACTAAATATCTAAGCTATGGCTTCAGAGAAGAAGATTTTTGAAGCTTTTTTCCATTATAAGTCTAAAGGAGCTAAGGGGCCCCAGGGTGTGGCCCATTTGGATCCCAGGGTTAGCAGGATTTATGTAGGTGACTATTGATATTGCTAGATACTAAATATCTAAGCTCTGTGCTTCACAGTTTCAGAGAAGAAGTTTTTTGAAGCTTTTCTCCATTATGAGTCTATGGGAGCTGGACCCCAGGGGCATGATTGGCAGGATTTATGTACGTGACCACTTGCCATTGCTACATGCTAAATATCTAAGTTCTGGACCCTGTGGTTTCAGAGAAGAATATTTTTGAATTTTCCATTATGAGTCTATGGGAGGTAAGGGCCCCGGGGTGTGGCCAATTTGGACCCCAGGGGCATGATAAGCATGATTTATGTAAGTGACCACTTGCTGTTGCTACAAGCTAAATATCTAAGCTGTGGGCCCTGTGGATTCAGAGAAGATTTTTGAAGCTTTTTTCCAATATGAGTCTATGGGAGCTAAGGGGCCCCGGGGAGTGGCCCATTTGGACCCCAGGGGCATGATTGGCAGGATTTATGTAGGTGACCACTTGCCGTTGCTACATGCTAAATATCTAAGCTCTGGGCCCTGTGGTTTCAGAGAAGAAGATTTTTTAAGCTTTTTTTCCATAATGAGTCTATGGGAGCTAAGGGGCCCCGGGGCGTGATTGGCACGATTTATATAGGTGACCACTTGCTGTTGCTACATGCTAAATTTCTAAACTCTGGGCCCTGTTGTTTCAGAGAAGAAGATTTTTGAAGCTTTTTTCCATTATGAGTCTGTGGGAGCTAAGGGGCCCCGGGGTGTGGCCCGTTTGGACCCCAGGGGCATGATTGGCAGGAATTATGTAAGTGGCCACTTGCCATTGCTACATGCTAAATATCTAAGCTCTGGGCCCTATGGTTTCAGAGAAGAAGATTTTTGAAGCTTTTTTTTTCCAATATGGTTCTATTGGAGCTAAGGGGCCCCGGGGTGTGGCCAATTTGGACCCCAGTGGCATGATTGGCAGGATTTATGTAGGTGACCACTTGACATTGTTACAAGCTAATTATCTAGGCTCTGGGCCCTGTGGTTTCAGAGAAGAACATTTTTTTAAACTTTTCCCTATTATAAGTCTATGAGAGCTATATATTGCCATGGCAACCAGAATTCCAATCTGATCAGCCCAAAAACCTTATGCAGCCTTTCCCCCTACCCGATGATGCTTCACATGAAATTTGATCACGATTGGCCATGGGGTATTAGAGATATACTTATACGAAATTGTTTACGGACGGACGCACGCACAGACGACGGACAAAATGTGATCACAAAAGCTCACCTTGTCACTATGTGACAGGTGGGCTAAAACAACATGACATAAAGTTTATACATTCTCCTTAAGGAAAATTTTCTGCCCTGGAGAATAAACATTATGATGATATACTGTCTGCTAAAATGGCGTCTTTTTTTGTCTATAATGGGCAATTTTCAGCTGAAAATGTTTCATATTTTTCTTCCTTCTGCTACAAGCATAGATTGTGGTGATCATTTATGCAGTTCTAACAAGTAACCACAATCTTCACAATAAATAAGGAAAATAACACATGCCCCTCTAATCCCAACTTAACTCTATATAAATTGGATTTTAAAGGGGTATTCACTTCATGTTAACAACTCCGTGTAATGACCACCCCTCTACAACCCACTTTACATTCACAAAATTGGGGTTTACTGGGGTAAACATTATTTTTCTTATTTCTGTCCCAAAACATAGGTTGTGGGTACTGGATAGAACCGCCTCGATGAGTACCCAAAACCTATGTTTGGAGTATAAATAAGAAAATTATCACAAATTTGAATCAGAAAAAAAACCTTTTTTGAGGTTTTGTTTGTTTGTTTGATTTGAGGTTTCCCGTCAACACTGTATAGGTCATTTTGGAGACGTTGCTTCCAGTTTTGTGGGACTTTTACCAGACATTGAGATGAAAAGACATCTCAAGCCCTGCCGCCCAATGATACTTGTTTGTTTGTTTGATTTGAGGTTTAACATCCCCGTCAACACTGTAAAGGTCATTTTGGAGATGTTGCTTCCAATTCTGTGGGAGTTTTACCTTTTTTGAGGTTTTGTTTGTTTGTTTGATTTGAGGTTTCCCGTCAACACTGTATAGGTCATTTTGGAGACGTTGCTTCCAGTTTTGTGGGACTTTTACCAGACATTGAGATGAAATGACATCTCAAGCCCTGCCGCCCAATGATACTTGTTTGTTTGTTTGATTTGAGGTTTAACATCCCCGTCAACACTGTAAAGGTCATTTTGGAGACGTTGCTTCCAGTTTTGTGGGACTTTTACCAGACATTGATATGAAATGACTTCTCAAGCCCTGTCGCCCAATGAAACCAATAGGGTTTATTAGCATGGACGGTCCGCCTCACACCGCGGTTCCTGGACACGCTTAGATCCTCTAAGCGGTTTACCAGTACTTGTGTGCAGGCCGGATTCCACCCAATGATACCAATACGGTTTATAAGCATGGACATTCCAACTCGCACAGCTTTGCCTGGGCTGGCTTAGATCCTCTAAGCAGTTTACCAGTACTTGTGTGCAGTTGGTTTCAGCTCTGCGTGGAAGCATCATCCAGCCCATCTATTTCTTCAAGCCCTGATGGATGGGGTGACATCCTTCTTTGAGGTATGGAAGGATGTACTACATTACACGGACGTTTAATCGTAATGATTACACAGACTTTGCAACCTATTGACAAACACATACTTACCATTATAACTTCTAATAATTGCCTCACATACAAATTTGTATTGACTCTGAAATAGAAAGAAAAACAAATGAAATGTTGATATGTGATCATTTTAACCCTTATCCTGCTGAATAAATTTATTTAGCCACACCCATTTCTCACTATCAACCAATCAAATTTCTTGATATAATGTATTGGTTCGCAACAGTGTAGATCAGAAGCCATCTGATCAGGAACTATACTGTTTGCCAAGGTAGGGTTGTTGTGTTCAGGCAGATAGGAGTTAAACCATATTTCTCCAAAGGATTTAGTACACATTGAAATAACATAATAAAATAGTCTCATGCTTTAAATTAAAACTTTCAGTATACATAGTTTATTTCCTCATTCAGTTTAACCTGTATTAAGCAAGCACTTAAGGGATAATCTGTACAAGCTTGCCTAAAGCATGTGCTTTCTTAATACAGGTAAGTTTAAACTTATTTGGCCTTTTTGGGAACTAAATTCTCGCTTGTTTAACCCTTATGCCGCTGAACACGACAACCCCTACTACCTCTGCAAACAGTGTAGATCCAGATCAGATGGATACACTGTTTGTCATGCAGTTTTTGAACTGAACCAATACATAATATCAAGTAATTTGATTGGTGGATAGTCAGAAATGGGTGTGGCTAAATAAAATTTATTCAGCAGCATAAGGGTTAGGACAGGTTGCTTGCTGAATACAGGTGGTCAGTAAGCAAAGGCACAACAAAATCATCAATAAGGCTGAGAAACCAGCAAAGACTTAGATCAGCATGCACATTTGTGCAGGTGGATCACAGTCTTTGCTGATCACATAGGCCCTCTACAACCTCTGGGCTATCCAAAGTACAAGAATCTTACATGGGTGTGAGGGGTGGACAGAAAAAACAGTCCCGAGGGTCACTGTCCCGCATCACCAGGCTTGCCGAATTTTTCTGTCTACCCCTCACACCCATGTAGGATTCTTTTTTTTTTTGCATACTTTCATTTCTGACATTTAATTTTTAGAATAATGCAGTCACTTAGATTGTCGACATCAGCCATATTTCGATGACAATAATGTGTCATTTTTTACATCACTGTACAAGGTCTGAAGCTTCTATGAGGATAAATGTGTCTTCTATCCTGTTCACAAGGTTTTTAAGGTAAAGTTCATTGTGACTTTGACCCTTGATCTAGAAAATCAATAGGATTTTGAAGCCTGTGTCTTCTATCCTGTTCACAAGGTTTTAAATGTTAAGTTCATTGTGACCTGACCTTTGACATTGAAAACCAATTAGGTTCATCATCATTTGTGGAAGGTTTGAAGCTTCTACGAGGATAACTGTCTTCTATCCTGTTCACAAGGTTTTTAAGGTCAAGTTCATTCTGACCTTGACCTTTGACCCTGAAAGTCAATAGGGTTCATCGTCTTTCCATGGGGAACATTTGTGGAAGGTTTGAATATTCTAGGATGATCTGTTTGTCTTCCATCCTGTTCACAAGTTTTTTAATGTCAAGGCCATTGGGACCTTGACCTTTGACCCTGAAAATCAAGAGGGGTCATTGTCTTTCCATGGGGAACATTTGTAGAAGGTTTGAAGCTTCCACAATGAAAACTTTGGTCTTCTATCATGTTCACACACAAAAAACACAAACGGACGCATGGCACCGATTCTATATCCCCGTCACAACGTTGTTGCGAGGGGATAATAAGGAAGTTATTGACCGTGTTTAAGTTTGGGACATTTTTTTTACTTTTAACCTCTAAGTAAGACATTGACCTTGGAGCTACGGACCGGAGTTTTGCGCGTGACACAGCCTCTCATGATGGTTAACATTTCTGCCATGTGATTTCAAACTCCCTCCAATCATAAGGAAGTTACTGACCGTGTTTAAGTTTCAGACCCTTTTTTGAGGTACGGACCTGCGTTTTGCATGTGACACATTGTCTCATAATTGTTAACATTTCTACAAAGTAATTTCAAAATCCATCCAGAAATAAGAAAGTTATTGACTGTGTTTAAGTTTCGGGTGGACGGACAGACGAACGAACAAGGGGCTGCGCTGTATGCCCTTATACCATTCTTCGAATGGCATAAAAAAATGGCATAAAAAAGATCATGCCAACAGGCACAACAATGATCTCATTTCAAGCCAATTGTTAATCGCGAATCACAACGGTGAGAGACCTAATGATTAAGAGTCGGGGCTCTTATCCATAGGCCAGGGAGGATATATTGTAATATGGTTGTTTAACACAGTTTCTGTTTTCCGACCCCATTAGTTGTGTTTTGAAGAGGTTGTGGTTTACAAGAATTGAACAATACACTTACAGGTGTTTGTATTAACATCGCTCTCTGATCTCTCATCTGACGGACAATTGAGAGGGGATATACTGGCTGATTGGCTTCTATCAAACCCATGGCCGTTTCCATGGTGATTAATACACCCGTTCGACCTATACCAGCACTGAAAATATAAAATACGATTTATGAACTACATGTATGCATTTATATTCTGTCAGAACCATTTTTTTGGTTCTGTCTTTCAATCTTGTTATATCTAAAATGATGTTCATTTTGTAAATACTATGATGACAGAACATTAAAATTTAGATTTTCAGAGGCGTCTCTCACATTCAGAATATGTATTGTTTTGTTTGTTTGATTTGAGGTTTAACGTCCCCGTCAACACTACATGTAAAGGTCATTTTGGAGACGTTGCTTCCAATTTTGTGGGACTTTTACCCGACATTGAGATGAAATGACATCTCAAGCCCTGTCGCCCAATGAAACCAATAGGGCTTATTAGCATGGACGGTCCGCCTCGCACCGCGGTTCGTGGAAAGGCTTAGATCCTCTAAGTGGTTTGCCAGTACTAGTGTGCGGGCCAGATTCAGCTCTGCGTGGAAGCATCATGCAGCCCATATATTTCTTCAAGCCCCTATGGGCGGGGGCCTTCAGAATGTGTATCACAGATGTCTATACCATCTATATTTTCTATTTTTTCAATGTACAGAAAAATTTCTATATTGAGACCACTTTTGTGTCTGTTCAAAAGTGGTCTTTAAGACAGTCCCAAAGGTGGTCTTCCTCTAGAGCCTATTGAATGTAAAAAACAGAGAGATAATGTACCTTAAACCTTCAAGATATGCTTTTAAAAGCATAGTTTGTCTTAATTTTAGTGGTCTTAATAGCAATTTCACTGTATTACTGAGAAAATAAACAGATATAAACAAAGATTTATTGTTTTAAAAAGTACTTGTTACATATTAGCAAACATTCATCCACACGTTGGATTCCTAAACATACCACAGGCGGAATATGTTTAAGCCGATTACTGGCTTGGGCAGGGCTAAGTCTATGAATAAGTTCAATAACTTGCAACCAACAGAATCTCCTATCAACTGGCCTATCAAGACATATTTTCTAGTACAGTCAGAATCAGAATTGTTATAATAATAATAATAATAATAATGACTTTATTTATAGAGGAAGCTCAGTTGGAATAATCCAATCTTCCCTGAGGTCCTCTCTTCACATATACATTATATACAAATTATAGACATGCAATTAACACAAACAAATATACAGGAATATAAATGAAATTCAAGTAATTAATTTATCTCTGTCTTTTAAACCATTCTAAATACTGATGCTTAAATTGCTGAATTGACCCTGCTTGTTTTACATTTTCTGGAATGGAATTCCAAAGTTTGGATCCAGAGTAGGATAAGGAATTTCTAAAACATTCAAGATTTGGCTTTGGCACATAAAGCAGGTTTTCGGAAGTTGATCTTAAATTTCTTTCATGCACTTCTGTAGTATACTGAAATAATCCAGGCAAGTAGTCTGGAGCTAGATTGTGAAAAATTTTATACATCAAAAGGGCCTTCTGGTATTGGACTCTGTCAGGAAATTTCATCCATTGTAGTTGCTCAAACATTTCATCCGAAGGTGCATCTATATCTTTGTCAAGAATGCACCTTGCTGCTCGTTTCTGGAATTTTACGACAGAGTCTGTTAGTTCAAGAGTTGTATTACCCCAAATGATGCAACAGTAGTCTAGATGGGGAAGAATGTATGCATTATAAAAGAGTTTCCTGACCGGTATAGATAAATAACATTTTATTCTACTCAGAAGGTAGAGTAGAGAATTGCACTTTTTTATGGTATTTTCAACCTGTGAAGTCCAGCCTAGCACATTGTCAATATTAATTCCAAGTAACTTTTCATTTGTTGATAAAGAAATGGTCTCATTTTTTATCTTTAATAGAGGAGGATTTGACATAATATGATTTACTTTTGGTTTGGAAGAAATAAACATTGCTTTGGTCTTTGAGACATTTACTACCATATCATTAGTGCTACACCAGTTCATGAAATTTGACAGGTCAGCATTTAAACTGTTTGTGAGTATTTTAATAGAAGAATCCGATGATGAGAGAGTTACTGGTGACACGTCAAATGACATTCATACACCAGGACCTGTGATATGGGAAGTTAGTCCCTAGCTCTAACCAAAGATGTAAACTTAGCTACACAATCCTCAGCACCTTCAGCCGTCAAAATAATAGAATCGGGAAGGGCATTCCAATCTCTAATGGTTCGGGGGAAAAACGATTCTTTATAAATATCCGTTCTTGCAGTAAGGGTCTGAAACGTCATTGAATGGTGTTTTCTACAATGCCTAGCTGGGGGAACAAGGTCATCTGTTGGAATGCTGGCAGCACCCTTTAGACCTTTGTATAAGAGTATGAGCCTACTGTCTCTTCTCCTTTTCTTTAGAGACTCCCATCTTAATTTTCCTAGAATTCCAGTCATGCTCCCAGTTTCAAAGCAATAATTTCCAGTTACAAATCTAGCAGCTCTATTCTGAACTTTTTCAATTTCTTCATTTAGGACCACTCCGCTTGGGTCCCAGATGCAACTACCATATTCCAAGATTGGGCGAACAAGTCCCCTGTATGCTGTTTCTTTCACATCCTGAGGACACTGATGAAGATTTCGCCTCAGGAAACCAAGTGTTCTATTCGCCTTTGTACACATATTGCTAATGTGTGTATTCCATCTCAAATCGTGAGTGATTGTCACACCAAGGTATTTAATGGAATTCACATTTTCGAGGACCGTTCCCTCTAAGGTGTAAGAAGCCTCAACTTTATTAGATCTCTTCCTTGTTATCTGCATAATATTGCATTTAACTGGTTGAAATCTCATGCCCCATTTTCTGGCCCAACATCCTAATCTATCTATGTCAGCCTGAAGTTTCAGTGAGTCATCTGTATCTCTAATTTCCCGGTAACAAACACAGTCATCTGCGAACAGTCTTATTTCTGAGTCAATATCAGTGGAAATATCATTGATGTACAGGGAGAACAATAGAGGACCAAGAACGGTCCCTTGTGGGACTCCAGACAAAACTGGCGCCCATACTGAAGATTCACCATTAACAACAACACGCTGTTTTCTGTAGCAAAGGAAGGAATCTATCCATTTAAGAGTCTTCCCACCAATTCCATAACCAAATAATTTGGATTTAAGTAGTTCATGAGGAGGGGTGTCAAAAGCCTTCTCAAAGTCCAGAATAAATGTGTCCACCTGCCCCCCTTTGTCCAGAATTTTTGCCCAATCATTAATAACCGTGCTCAACTGAGTTTCGCAACTATGCCTTTTCCTAAATGCATGTTGTCTGTCTGACAAAAGTTTATGTTCATCCAAGTGGGCCATGATGTTTGAGCAGACTATGTGTTCAAGCAATTTACATAGAACACAGGTCAGTGACACCGGGCGATAATTACGAGCAAGAGCCCTGTCCCCTTTTTTGAAAAGTGGACAGATGTTCGCTAGGAGCCATTCTTTGGGAATTTCACCCGTATCGAGAGATTGTTGGAAAAGATGAGCAAAAACTGGACCTAACTCGTTTGCTAGTTCCTTCAGGACTCTAGGATGAAGCTCATCAGGCCCTAAAGCTTTAGAAGGGTTCAAGCCTTTAAGTAATTTGATCACTCCCGCAGAGGATACAACAATATTTTCCATGAAAGGGGCCGATCTTCCAGTCAATGGAACCTCGTTGAACTCAGTTTTATTAAATGCATCATTGAATTGACCAACCAATTCCTCTGCCCTTTCAGAGTCCGATTCAGCGACCCCGTTCCCTCCTCTTTTATTAAGGGGTGGGATACCTTGCCTATCTTTCTTCTGGCTATTGATATATCTGTAGAAGTCTCTGGGATTCGCCTTTACATCACCTACCAAGTTATTTACATACTGATCATGCTGATTTTTGGTGTCATTTTTAATTTCTCGTCTCAAGTTTTCAAATTTTGCTCTGAGTTTACCACTTCCCGACTTTTTTGCCTTAGCATGAATCTTATTTCTCCTCCGAATTTTTCTTCTTATTTCTGGTGTGATCCAAGGAATTGAAGATACAGACCTGCTAGTTTTGGAGGGGATATGATTTTCAGACGAAGCTTGAATGAAAGACTTTATCAAATCAAAGTTCTCCTGGACAGACCGAGCGTCTGAATGACCATTAAAGTATTTCTCTCTTGCAAATTTTAGGGCATCCTTCCTCATAGTTTCATAGTCACCCTTTTGATATAAGTACACCTTTCTATGAGGTTTCTTTATAGGTGGTATGAAGATTTTCAAAAATCCAGAGACAATATCATGATCACTTAGTTTGTCCGGGGATTGAATATCCCCAAACTGTCCTGGCAAAGTTATAAGAATCAAATCCAAAGTGTTTCTATCTCGAGTAGGGAAGTCAACAACCTGTTCCAAGCCATGATCATTCATGATGTCGACCAACACCTGTCCCTCTGACGGACTCAGCATCGTGCCTTGTTTGCTGAGCCTATCTGGCCAAACAATCTCTCTGAAGTTGAAGTCGCCTAAGACATGTACTGCAGGAAGTTTTTTACCATTATTCTGAGACTTAATGCGATCAAGCTGATCTTTAAATAAGTGGAAGTTTTCGACAGTGTCGTTAGGTGGTCGATACCAACTTGCAATAAAGTGGGAAGTTTTGTTTGCAAAAACCTTAACCCAAACAGATTCTGAATCGTTTTCCAGTTCCATGAATGGCATATGAGGGATATCTCTGTGAATGAGCAACATCACCCCGCCGCCATGAGTGTTTCTATCTTTTCTGTAGACACTGTATTCGCAAGTTTCAGGGAAAAGCTCCGAAGTCATAATTGAACTGTCAATCTTTGTTTCCTGTCAACCCTCTTTATACCGACACTCAAAATAACAACAAAACTCATTAAAACAACATTTTCAGTTAAACAAATCTTTAGCTAAAGATAAGATGAAGTGATGGAGACAGTCAAGAATACTGTATATTAAAATATCCAAACTAGAATACTGTAGATGGCGCGCCATCGCAAATCCCAACGCTTTCTACAGAGGGTCCAAGTACCAAAAACCCCTCACCCTGGGCCCTTATTTGACCCCAGGGTCAAAATATTACCTGTATTATATTCTACTAATCATGCCCTTCAATTTGATATGCCACATGACTGTGTTCCAAAAAACTTAAATTTTGCCCCTTTGACTCCTCCCAAAGGGTCAAAATTTTGCTTGTATTGTATTCTACTAATCACCCCCTTCAATTTGATATTCCATATGACTATATTCGGTAAAATTTGAATTTTGACACCCTGACCCCCCCCCCACCCCCAAGTCCGACCCCTTGGGCATGACCCAGGGGTCGCAGCCAAAATCCCGTTCAAAATGTGTATCATATATCATTAATCATTACTTATGCAAAGTTTGGTTTCAAAATCTGTAAAACTGACTTTGAAATTGAATTTAATTGATATTTGACCTTTTGACCCCTACCCAAGGCCCCTGGGGGCGGGGCCAAAAATAAATGTGACGTTGCACGCCCTGATCATGTAAGGAAGCTGTGTACCAAATTTGGTTACATTCCGACCAGTGGTTAAGGAGGAGATAGCGTGACAGACAGACGGACGGAGGCGTGCACAATATCCCCGAAGGCTTTTTTTTAAAAGCGTGGGGATAATAAACAAATGTTGTGGATATTTGTTAGAATCGCCTCACTGAGGCGATTCTAATAATATCCACATCATTTGTGTCTTGGAGTAAGACCTTTTACTACCAGTATTGGGACTCTTTCTTTGTAATCGTAAAATGTTCATGAAAAACTACTGTCGCTGTAATACACCTGTGGACACAAATCTGTATCATTTCATCTTGATTTGAAACATCATTCAAAATATCTTAACATCATATCAATCAAAATGTCAGCCAGGAATAAATTCAAAACACATAGTGGTGTACATTACATTGCAGGCAATCAAAATACATCACAAATGTCAATCAGACCTAAAAATGGAAAAAAAAGTGCTTGTGAAAACGAAAGCAGTCAATGTACATTGCTTGTTCCAGTTTTAGAATACGTTAATGAATGACATTAGCTTGTCAAACTAACTTGATGCAACTGAAAGGTGCTGCACAGGAGTTTGAACAGATTTGTGTCCACCGGTGTAAGGTTCTTCTGTATATTGTTCTACTTTAAGTTAGTCTTGGAATCTTACAAAGGTCACTTACCTACAATGCACTATAACAGGTTCTACGATTCCAACTCGTTTTTGCCGTACTTTTACAACAAATTCTAAGAAATCTGCCGGATCGTCTGGTACCCCATGATCAGGCCAAGCTATATATTGCATGTGAGATATATGCCGTTCCTCGTTTGTCTGAAAAGTAAATGAAAATACAGTAAAACCTGACTCAGCTGGCACCTCTATTAAGCAGGCAACCTGTCTTAAGCAAGCATGTGTTTGGTTCCCCAAAAAGGCAAATGCATTAAATTTCATGTCTTAAGCAAGCAACTGTCTTAACAAGCATGCATTTGTTTCCCCAAAAAGGCAAATGCATTAAATTTCACCTGTCTTCAGCAAGCAATCTGTCTTAACCCTTATCTTGCTGTTCATGACAACCCCTATCTTTGCAAACAGTGTAGATCCAGATCAGATGGCTTCTGAAGAAGCCAACTGATCAG
The DNA here is from genome assembly GCA_963580285.1 of Lucinisca nassula. NCBI lineage: Eukaryota > Metazoa > Mollusca > Bivalvia > Lucinida > Lucinidae > Lucinisca > Lucinisca nassula. The sequence continues at coordinate 107,441,407 of OY757025.1, read as the reverse complement.
GATCTACACTGTTTGGCATTCAGTTTATGAATTTGTAGCAATAAATTACATCAAGTAATTTGATTGGTTGATAGACAGAAATGGGTGTGGCTTAAATGAATATTCAGCAAGATAAGAATTAAGCATATTTTGTTTATTCCTTTGGTGCTACCTCTAATTCAGTCTTTTACAAATACAAGCATGGGAAGCAAACCTGATTATACACAATTCATTCTCATAAGGCAGACAACTTCTGTTTTAACATTGGTTAAATTAAATTACAGTCCAACTTCAATGGCTCGAACACCTTTGGGACCTCGAAAATCTGTTCAAGACTGGTGTAGTTCGAGCCACTGAGGTTACTGTCAGGAGGCATAACGAGATACTTTTTGACATCTTTTCGGTGTTCTATAATGAATATTATGTGGTGTGAACTCATTAGAATTGCCTCATTGAGGCGATTCTAATGATTACACACAGCATACATTTGCAAGATAAAAGACTAAAATCTTCTGAATTATCCCCCATTATTTCTTATGTAGAGGATTTTGCTAGGGACTCAAGAATGTGTTCGACTCATCCATGGTAAACGAGCCATCGGTGTTCGAGCCATCGAAGTTCTACTGTATTCTGAATCCCTCCAAATGGGGCTACTTGTAAAAAGATGACTGTGCTCTTCTTTCTTTTACAAACAGCCCTCTAATGCAAGCAAGGGAGGCAATTCTTAATTTATCATATGACGTCGCGTCTGAGAGTGTAATAATGCCATGTAATATTTTCGATAATCCACTAGTGGATTAAATATGCAAATTAGCTAGATACGTCCCGTTACGTTACATGTACGATGTCCTTTACGACGTCGCGTTTACTAATGGCGGAAAATTGACATTTTTGTAAACAATCGTGAATAAAATGCGATTTAAATGTCATATGATAAATAGAATCCTGCATTCGTGCTCATATATTATTGAATTTATTAAACTCGTTGAGGAAAAGGGATAAAATGTAAACTCGTTGAGGAAAAGGGATAAAATGCTCGGCAAAGCCTCGCATTTTATCCCTTTTCCTCAACTCGTTTAATAAAATCAATAATACATGAGTACTCATGTAAGATCCTCAATATACACAATTGCTTCTAATTAGGGAGTAACTTCTCACTTCTACATTGGTGTGGGGCTACTTTTAAAATTCTTTCCTATATAAGTAGTCCTCTAAGGCAAGCAAGGGAGGCAAACCTTATTAAATACAATTGCTTCTCACAAAGAAGATAACTTCTACATTGGTTACATTAAATTATTCTGAAGCTACTTGCAAAAGAAAGAATTTGCTCCCAGTGGGAACAAGGGTTTTCTTTTGCAAATAGCCCTCTAAGGCAAGCATTACGTTAACATGTCCGTGAAATGAACACCCCAATAAAGCCCATTTTATATAGAGAAAACTGTGGTTTACAGGGGTATATAGAATTATGTTTCTTAGTTCTGCTCTAAAACATAGGTTGTGGGTACTCGTTAGAACCGCCTCTTTGAGGCGGTTCTAATGAGCACCCAGAACCTATGGCTCTAAGACATAGGTTGTGGCTACATATTAGAACTGCCTCATTGAGGTGGTTCCAACGAGCACCCACAAACTTTGTTTTGAGTATAAATAAGCATAATATGACAATTGTTCATCAGAAAATGAACGGTTTTGGAAGTAAGAATTAGTGTACTATGTCCCATGGACATGTCATCGTAATTAAAGTAAGACAACTCTTTATTTGTTTGTTTGTTTGATTTGTTGTTTAACGTCCCCGTCAACACTGTAAAGGTAATTTTGGAGACGTTGCTTCCAATTCTGTGGGACTTTTACCCGACATTGAGATGAAATGACATCCGTAGCCCTGTCGCCCAACTCTTTATATTCAACAGCGTCTTATCGTTATGATAGAATATTATCGCGACATAGTGCATTTTTCACATCTCCAAAATGGCTACTTTATTGATTAAAATCCGTGATATTGTTGTTATAAATGCTCAAAACATAGGTTGTGGGTGCTCGTTAGAACCGCCTCATAGAGGCGGTTCTAACGAGTACCCACAACCTATGTCTTGGAGCAGAAATAAGAAAAATAGTGTGTACCCCCATAAACCTTAGTTTTCTCTCTATGAAGTGGGGTTTTGGGGGAGTCTTCATTTCACGGACTTGTTAATGCGATGTACACGTGTAGGGGAGGTAACTACTTACTTCTACATTGGTTAAATTAAATTCCCTAAATGCAAAAGAAGTAGATTCCTCTTCTTTAACACAAGTAATTTGTAACGTTCCAAAGTCTGACGTTTCATAATTGTCCGGCCAGTACTGATGGCACTTTATTCGACCACGCTCAACTTTCGTCGTCAACATGACAACTAATGTTGATTGTTGTTCCCACACCATTTGCCAGAAGTCTGTACATGTTGTGGGCAGCGGGCCCTGGGCGGCTATGTAACGGTTCACTATACCGGATACTGGAATTTCCATCTGAAAAAGAAGAGGAAACATGTTATTGTAAACAGCTGACTCTAAAACATTCAAACTCCAATAGACTGACAATTTTGTCAGATATATCTACAATGTTTGCTTAGCCCATTTTGATTTGAAGTTTAACGTCCCCGTCAACACTGTAAAGGTCATTTTGGAGACGTTGCTTCCAATTTTGTGATACTTTTACCAGACACTGAGATGAAATGACATCTCAAGCCCTATCACCCAATGAAACCAATAGGGTTTATAAGCTGGACGGTCCGACTCGCACCGCTTTGCCTGGGCAGGCTTAGATCCTCTAAGCGGTTTACCAGTACTCCATTTTAGTGCGTTCGGTTTCAGCTCTGCTTGGGAGCATCATACAGCCCATTTATTTCTTCAAGCCCTGATGGGCGGGCGCCAAGCTGTTATGGTCCAGAGTGAGTGTTTTGAGTTTTAAGTCTCACCAACAACTAAGGTCATGCGGAGACGGGACCTCAGTTTAAAGACTCATCAAGTCTGAAAAAGCCCGGGATCAATCCTGCAACCCCTGGTTTACAAGGACGGTAGCATAACCCCTAAACCAAGGAGGCTTCTGTTATGGTCCAGAAAAAATCTTGTACACTCCACAGTTTTCAGTTTGATTGCCTTTCTCTAAAACAGTAAAATTCCTATATTAGGACCACATTTGGGACTGTTCAAAAGTGGTCTTTAAGACCACTTTCGAACAGTCCCAAAGGTGATCTCTGTCCAGAGTACACTTTATGAAGAAAATGCAAAGAATGAATAACTGCAGCCTACTAAATGAGCTTTTTAGAGCCAAATTAGTCTTAATTTTAGGTGGTCTTATTAGCAGAATTTCACTGTATCAGGCCTCATACTGACCACGCTTTTCCAAGCCTGAAAGGCCCGATTTTGCAGCTTCAACCCTTATCCTGCTGAACAAGACACAACTACATTACCTTTGCATACAGTGTAGATCCTGATCAGATGGCTTCTGAAGAAGCCATCTGATCACAATCTACACTGTTTGTAATGGAGTTTGTGAAAATATAATGTAATTTGGTTGCCTTATAGTCAGAAATAAGGGTAAAATAGTTTTTTAAACAGACTTTGTACACAAAAATCAGAATCTAAAAGCCTGAAATTAAGAAAAAAAATCAAGCTCTAAAAGCCTGAAATCCTGCAAATGCCTGAAAAATATGAAGCCTGCTGTATTTAAAAACAGCTGAATATTTTATTAGTGAACAGTGAAGGTGAAGGCCCTGATCAGATAGAAAACAGGCTAAAGTTTAACTTGTAACATGGATTATTGTAAAATTTGCAATAAATGAAAATAACAAGAGGCTCAATGAGCCTAAACCGCTCACCTGAGGAACTTAAGTTTTAACAATTCACAGACTTGACTACTAAATCTGCTAATAGAATCCAGCCCATTGACCCTTACAGGATATAAGTCATCATTATTGCATTGCATTCCAAGTTTGAGACTTCTAGCTTCTATAGTTCCTGAGAAATCTTTGACGAAAATTTAACATTGGTCAAAATGGAGAGAAAGAAGAATGAAAGAACAGATGAACAAATAAGCTGAGAAAGCCCAATGTCTCTTACACAAAATAAGTCATCATTATTCTATTGAATACCAAATTTGATGCTTCTAGCTTTTATAGTTCCTGAGAAATCTTTGATTAAAAATTTAACATTGGTCTATTATCTCTATATGGAGAGAAAGAAGAATGAAGGAACAAATGAACCAGACTAGCTCCAAAACCTAATGCAGCCTTTCCCCTTGCCCAATGGTGCTACACATAAAATTTAAACAAGATTGGTCGACTGCCTTCTGAGATATGCTTCATTGATAGTGTGGACGACGGATGGACGGACGACAGACGATGGACTCCGGAGCCTTGGTATACTATCAGCTCACTGGAGCCTTTGGCTCAGGTGAGCTAAAAATTCAAGTCGCTATTTCTGTCACAACATTTTCCCTACATTAAGTCTATGGGCAAATTTTTTGTCTCTCAAGGTCACGTAACTCCGAGGTCAATATTCCGATTCGGCCCAAAATCGAACTTAACCGAGATTTTATGCCTGTCCTCGTTACCTGCAAGTTTGAAGCTGATATGAATAAAAATAAAGTTGCTATCGTGGTCACAACATATTTTTTTATGCTCAAGGGCAGGTAACTCCAAGGCAAATATTCCGATTCGGCCCAAAATCGAACTTAACTGAGATTTTATGTCTGTCCTCGTTACCTGCAAGTTTGAAGCTGATCTGAAAAAAATTCAAGTCGCTATCGTAGTCGCAACATTTTCCCTAATTAAGTCTATGGGCAAATTTTTTGTCGCTCAAGGTCACGTAACTCCGAGGTCAATATTCCGATTCGGCCCAAAATTGAACTTAACCGAGATTTTATACCTGTCCTCGTTACCTGCAAGTTTGAAGCTGATCTGAATAAAAACAAGAAAAATGCCTAATGGCATTATGGACGGGTTTTTTTTTTTTTCAGTATGGTTAGGATGGTGGTGGCATGGGTGGGGTAGGGTGGGGTGTGCTGGTGTGGGGTAGGGTGGGGTGGAATGGGTTAGGAGTTGGGTGGGATGGGGTGGAATTTGTGGTGGGGTGGGGTGTGGGGTGTGATGGGGTGTGGTGGGGTTGTGGGGTGGGGTGGGGTGGGCTTGGGTGAGGTCGGGTAAGGTGGGGAGTGGTGGGATGGGGTTGGGTTGGGGGTGGATTGGGGTTGTTTTGGGATGGGGGTGGGGTGGGGTTGTGGGGTAGGGTAGAGTATGCTAGGGTAGGGTGGGGTGGGAAGGGTATGTATATAAAACTAAGTATGCATGTATGTACAGAACAAATGCAATATCCTTACCCAGTAACAACTTTTTGTGTGTGTGTGTGTGGGGGGGGGGGGGGATTTGTTTATGTGTTTTACGAAGAAAATAAAATAAAGTTTTTTCTATTTTTAGCTCTATTTTTAGCTCTAGTGGCCACTGATTTTAGCAATTTTGAAAAAGGGTCACCTAATGAACATTTCTGTAAAATAATTTTGAAATCGGGCCATTATCCCAGGAGGAGATGTCGTTTAAAGAAATTGTTGACGGACGACGGACATCAACTCACCTTGAGCACTTCGTGCTCAGGTGAGCTAAAAAAAGAACGAAAAAAAAAAAAAAAAAAAAAGAAAATTCCATGCCTGTGCATGCATGTATGTATTATTACTAGCAACTATCAGGGGAGGAAGATAATAATTGTTCATATGTGTTTATGGAGAGTGAGTGAGTGCTTGAGTTTTACGTCCCACCAACAGCTATGGTCATATGGAGATGGGACCTCGGTTTAAAGACTCATCCGAAAGTCTGGAGAAGCCCGGGATCGATCCTGCGATCCCTGGTTTACAAGTCGAGTAGCGTAACCACTACACCACAGAGGCTTCTATGTGTGTTTATGGAGAAGAAAAGAAAAATAAAGAAAAAAAAGAATGAAAAAAGAAAGAAAAAAAAAAAAAAAAAAAAAAAAAAAAAAATGTCTCCACCGGGGTTTGAACTCACGCCCCTCAGATTCATAGTCAACAATAGGATCCGTAGTCCAGCACTCTATCCACTACACTGGCATTTGAAAAAAGGTTAACCAAAAGGTAAACCTGAAAAACGCAAGTTTGAAAAATGACAATTTCCGCCAAAATTTTAGTCTTTTGCGCCATTTATGGATAATACATGAAAGCGGTACCTCCACTTATGCATCAGTCCTGATATTAAAACAATCTGCTGCAGAATAGATGAAAAATATCACTTTGAAAAAAGGTTAACCAAAAGGTAAACCTGGGACGACGCCCGCCCGTCCGCCCGCAGGACGCCCGCCCAGCCGGACATCGCTATTTTAAGAGACGGATTTTTTTTAAAAAAACCCGTCCAATAAAGTTGCTATCGTGGTCACAACGTATTTTTTTATGCTCAAGGGCAGGTAACTCCAAGGCAAATAATCCGATTCGGCCCAAAATCGAACTTAACCGAGATTTTATGTCTGTCCTCGTTACCTGCAAGTTTGAAGCTGATCTGAAAAAAATTCAAGTCGCTATCGTAGTAACAACATTTTCCCTATGTTAAGTCTATGGGCAAATTTTTTGTCGCTCAAGGTCACTTAACTCCGAGGTCAATATTCCGATTCGGCCCAAAATCGAACTTAACCGGGATTTTATGCCTGTCCTCGTTACCTGCAAGTTTGAAGCTGATCTGAATAAAAATAAAGTTGCTATCGTGGTCACAACGTATTTTTTCATGCTCAAGGGCAGGTAACTCCAAGGCAAATAATTCGATTCGGCCCAAAATAGAACTTAACCGTGATTTGATGTCTGTCCTCGTTACCTGCAAGTTTGAAGCTGATCTGAAAAAAATTCAAGTCGCTATCGTAGTCACAACATTTTCCCTATGTTAAGTCTATGGGCAAATTTTTTGTCGCTCAAGGTCACGTAACTCCGAGGTCAATATTCCGATTCTGCCCAAAATCGAACTTAACCGAGATTTTATGCCTGTCCTTATTATCTGCAAGAATGAAGTCGATCAGAAAAAAATTGACGGAGCTAGAGTGATGACAAGCTTTTTCCTATGTTAAGTCTTTGGGAGCTATAAGTTGCCATGGTAACCAGAGTTCCACTCAGATCTGCATGAAAACCTTATGCAGTCTTTCCACTTGCCCAATAATGTTACACATGAAATTTGATCAAAGTCGGCAAAGTAGTCTTCAAGATATACATTTTTGAAATTCACATTAACCCTTATGCAAAAATGCACAAGGGCAGGTAACTCCTAAGTGTATGATCCGATTCTGCCAATTATCGAACTTGACTGAGATTTCATGGCTGTGCTGGTTATCTGTAAGAATGAAGCCAATCCGAACAAAATTGAAGCAGCTACAGTGATGACAACATTTTCCCAATGTTTTAGTCGATAGGCAATTTTTCGGGTGCTCAAGGGGACGTAACTCTTGAGTGAATTATCTTATTCGGCCCAAAATCGAACTTGACCGAGATTTTATGCCTGTACTGGTTATCTGCAAGAATGAAGTCGATCAGAAAAAAATTGACGGAGCTACAGTGATGACAAGCTTTTTCCTATGTGAAGTCTATGGGAGCTAGATGTTGCCATGGCAACCAGAGTTCCACTCAGATCTGCCTGAAAACCTAATGAAGCCTTTCCACTTGCCCAGTAATGCGACACATGAAATTTGATCAAAGTTGGCCAAGTAGTCTTTAAGATATACATTTTTGAAATTCCCATTAACCCTAATGCAACAACACACAAGGGCAGGTAACTCCTAAGTGAATGATCCGATTCTGCCAGTTATCGAACTTGACCGAGATTTTATGGCTGTGCTGGTTATCTGCAAGAATAAAGCCAATCTGAAAATAATTGAAGCAGCTACGGTGATGACAACATTCTCCCCATGTTAAGTCAATAGGCAATTTTTTCAACGCTCAAGGGCACGTAACTCCTGAGTGAATATTCCGATTCAGCCCAAAATCGAACTTGACCGAGATTTCATGCCTGTCCTCGTTATCTGCAAGAATGAAGTCGATCAGAAAAAAATTGACGGAGCTAGAGTGATGACAAGCTTTTTCCTATTTTTTTCAACGCTCAAGGGCACGTAACTCCTGAGTGAATAATCCGATTCCGCCCAAAATCGAACTTGATCGAGATTTCATGCCTGTCCTCGTTATCTGCAAGAATGAAGACAATCAGAAAAAAATTGATGGAGCTAGAGTGATGACAAACTTTTTCCTATGTTAAGTCTATGGGAGCTATTTGTTGCCATGGCAACCAGAGTTCCAATCCGATCTGCCCGAAAACAGTATGCAGCCTTTCCCCCTACCTGATAATGCTTCACATGAAATTTGATCAAGATTGGCCCACTGGTTCCGGAGATATACTTCTTTGAAAGTGTGGACGACGACGACGACGGACGACGGACGCCGGCTCGTGGTATACTAATACCTCACATGAGCCTTCGGCTCAGGTGAGCTAACAAGACACCCCTTTTGTAGGTCATGGACCTGTCCCAGGCTGTTAAGTGGACTATTCTATGTGTCATAATGTGGGCTAATCAGCCGAGTGGTCAAAGAAATTATTCATGATCAGTCCTAATAAAGGCCATGTGGCCGGAATGAGAATCTAATCCAAGTTGAAAGCCATAAATACAGTAAGAAGCAATGCCAAATGCAATAGGGCCGCACATCTGACAACCCTGTATAACATGGGTTTTTCTTCATTATTTTGTAGCCAGTCCAAAGCCTTACACACGGCTCTAAGAGAGAGCAACATGAACTAGTATGCTCTGGGTGTGACAGAGAAATCTCGATTCGCAGCCGAAATTGGCATTGATTCCTCTGCAGTTTTATGCCCATTTTCGATCTGGCGTTCAAAATTCAAAATTCAAAATTACAGTGCTTCTACTTTACTTAGGGGAAGGCACTGGCAGTTCAGCATGACTCACATTTCACTGAATCTGCCACGTTTTGCAACCCAGAAGCACTCAAACTTTACGTCCTGTTGTGGGGCAATGCTAACGCGCCTGACCGTAGCAGACGTAAAATGCTTAAACTTTACAATACAATACAATACAATGCCACAATACAATGCCAAATGCACCACAGAACTTGAGTACTGGTAGGTAAACCACTAATTGGCCTAGTCTGCCCAGAAACAATGATGCAAGACGGGACATTACTAAAGCCCTAGTGGTTTCTTTGGGCAGTAGAGCTTGAATTTACTACAAAATCAGAAGCAACTTCTCTAAAATGACCTGAATAGTGTTGATGGGGATGTAAAATCCCAAACACAAACAAGCAAAACCTGTTGTTGTTTTTTTTCCTTTCAAGAACAACAAATATATGCAGGTCAGCCTGCACATACTCGCACTCTGATCAGCACCTTAGTGTTGATTGTTTGGACAGAACAATACCGCTAGACTCTATACCGTAAAAATCCTAAAAATTCGGACACCTTGAGGACTTGCTGTAATTCTCCTAAAATTTTAACAAATTTGTTCCATTATCCAGCAAGGAGTCCGAAAGCTGCAGACGAAATGGCAAACAGTGTAGACCCTGATCAGACTGCTCCTTCAGGAGCAGTCTGATCTGGGTCTGCACTGTTTGCTTGGTCCAATGGACCTGCCTGTCCAAATGCATAGGATCATTACAGCATCATAAATTTCCAGACTCTTGCTAGTCCGTGTCACTGAGTAGACTGGTTTGTGTCTTAACCTATTCTGACAGGTTTTCTCACGACCAGTCTCATAATTATATGAAATAGCTCATCTGAAAATCCCAGCACTAGACGTCTCATCAGTCAATCCAATACACGTAATTACGTTTAGGTTACGGGACTAATACTTACATTTACATAATTGGCATTAATATAATCCCCACTGGTACCACTCTTGATCATCACTCGCGTTTGATCATCTGGAAAAACAGACGAGCAATGTTACAGTACATGTACATTCAGAAAAACCTGAAATTTTCCTGATGGATAGAAACAGCTAAATTCTTCTCCTGCTGAACACGTCAACCCCTACATTTGCAAACAGTGCAGGTCCAGATCAGAAGCCATCTGATCAGGATCTCCACTGTTTGTGCTAAAATGGCAGCTTTGATAGCTCTAAAACGAACATTTTATTTTGTTGTTTTTTTTATTATTATCATTAATATTACTTTTTTATTAATTTATGTGTTTTTTTTTTAAAGGCCCTTTCAAGATTATTTCACTCATATCGAGCCGATCGTTAATCAGGGGTGGGCGGAAACAGGAGAACCCAGAGAAAAAGCACCTGACTTTCTTGGCATTTCACATGCTTTTTATATTTATTATTTCAAGTCTGAACATAGATTGTTTGTGCATGTCAGAACCGCCTCATTGAGGCAGCTCTACAGAGTACCCACAATCTGTTCTCTTTAGAACCGCCTCACTGAGGTGGCTCTAATGAGCACACACAACCTATGTTTATGAGTGAAAATAAGGGAAATAATATATACCCTGTAAACCCAACTTTCCTCCACAAGGAGTTGGTTAAAGAGGGGTGTTCATAACAAGAACTTGTTAACCTGATATGACACAACATCTTGATTCAACTACTGATTGATTGATTTATTGATTGATTGATTAGGCGTTTAACATCTCCGTCAACACTATGTAGGTCATTTTGGAGACCTAGCTTCCAATTTTGTGGGACTTTTACCCGACATGAGATGGCATGACACCTCAAGCCCTGCCGCCCAATGAAACCAAAAGGGTTTATATGCATAGACTCGCACCAGTTTGCCTGGGCAGGCCTAGAGCCTCTGAGCGGTTTACCAGTACTCATGTGCGTGGTCGGTTTCAGCTCTGTGTGGAAGCATATGCAGCCCAATCTATTTCTTCAAGCCCCCATGGGCGGGGGCCATGATTCAACTACTGAGTGGAATTATAACTGTCAATGGGTCTCGTACAATCCTGTTCTTGAACAAATTTTCATGGTCCCTATCAAGATAACATGTCCGTGAAATAAAGACCCCCCTAAACCCCACTTTATATAGAGAAAAGTGGGGTTTACTGGGATATACATTATCTGCCTTGTTTTTGCTCAAAACATAGACTGTGAGTACTCGTTAGAACCACCTTATTCAGGCAGTCATAATGAGCAGGAAACATAGATTGTGGGTACTCGTTAGAACCATCTCATTGAGGCGGTTCTAACAAGTAGCAACTATCTATGTTGAAAGCAGCAATGAGAAAGATGTTACAATTTTTACCTAATATTTGTTATTTCTGACACCATGTTGGATGCCATTATTTCCTATGGACATGTTTTCCTATAGGCAAAGGTGTTCAACTAGAGTTAACAAATTTGTTTCAGCAAGGAGTCCAAAAGGTACAGATGGCAAACAGTATAGACCCTATTCAGACTGCTCCATCAGGAGCAGTCTGATCTGGGCCGGCACTGTTTGCTCAGATCTTTCCCAATACTTAAACAGGCCTCATGCTGACCACGATTTTCCATGCCTGAAAGGCCCGTTTTTGCAGCTTCAACCCTTATCCTGCTGAACCAGACACAACTATAAACCTTTGCAAACAATGTAGATCCAGATCAGATGGCTTCTGATGAAGCCATCTGATCAGGATCTACAATGTTTATAATGCAGTTTGTGAAAATTTCAAGTAATTTGGTTGACTTATAGTCAGAAATGGGTGTGGGTAAATATATTTATTCAGCAGGATAAGGGTTAAATAGTTTTTTAAACAGACTAAAGGAACAAAAATCAAAATCTAAAAGCCTGAAATCAAGAAAAATATCAAGATCTAAAAGCCTGAAATCCTGCAAATGCCTGAAAAATATGAGGCCTGTTAAATCATTACGAAAAGTAATTTATTTGGAAACTTGCAAAAGTTTGAGCACTTAAGACAATATTTCTACAATAACTGTTGCAATTATAAAACCAGAATATAATAAATATTGTAATTTGCATTTAAAATTCACAAAAGATGACTTGCCATCACAAACTTGTGCATTCAAGAGGTGAAAAAGAATAATTGCATTTTTAAAGACATTATGCATAATTTGGGCAAAAATAATGAAATATAAACTTACAAGGTGATATATCCCTGTACCTATTTTTTGGTATATTGTTTTCTAGACGAGCAGCGTTCATTGTCATACCGGGCTTTTTCCTATACAATTGCTGTAAAAGAAGATATAATTGAGATTAAAAATATACAATAGCACAAAAAGACTACAGAGCATAAGCCAGCAGATACTACAGAAACTCCAAACAAGCAAATATGACAGTGAACTCTCTTTATAATGACATTCTAAATAACAAACTCATTTTAATGACAACTTAAATGAGACAGATTAAGATATATTCAAGCATTTATACATGTATTTACTTCTTCAAGATATTTGTATGTTAGTTTCTTTGATTTGGGGTTTAACATCCCAATCAACACTGTATAGATCATTTTGGAGATGTTGCTTCCAATTTTGTGGGACTTTTACCCAACATTGAGATGAAATGACATCTCAAGCCCTGTTGTCCAATGAAACCAATAGGGTTTATAAGCATGGACAGTTGGACTCGCATGCATTGCATGGGCAGGCTTAGATCCTCTAGCAATTTACCTGTACTCGTGTGCGGGTTGGTTTCACCTCAGCCCGGATGGATGGGGGCCGTGTGGATATTTGTTACAACCACCACAGCGGGATATTCTAAACTAAATTCGATTTATGTATTTCCTTGTCATTAAGAGCTTGTCAGCACTAACCCACATTTTAAAATCATCTTGTTTGTATTAATAAAGTAATAAATGTCCAAGTTACAAATGCTCAAAGTTTGAAAATATGCTTTAATAAGCTTCAATAGCATAATTTTAATTACATGGTATGAATATATAAATATTTAAATTGGAAGTTAACTACGTCATCTAATTTGAAAATATTGTGCTACTTTATGCTTGGCCAAACACACAAATGTTTTAGTACATGTGGTTTAGCTTGTAACAGCCTCGGTTTTAACCCATTGTATACAGTAAAACCTGTTGTAGTGGCCACCTGTGTTAAGCAAGCAACCTGCCTTATGCAAGCATGCTTTTGGTTCCCGACAAAGGCAAATGCATTAAGATTCACCTGTATTAAGCAAGTACCTGTCCTAAGCAAGCACATTTAGGTTATTCCCTAGATGCTTGCTTAATACAGGTTGAACTGTAATAGTGGTCTCTTCCATTGCTATATGTTGGACAAGTCCATTGTCATATAAGGGGTGTCAGGCCTATTTTTTAGTTTTTATTCTATTTTTTGACGGAAAATTCTGTTAGCAAATAGTGCAGGCCCTGATCAGACGCCGCATTATGCGGCGTCTGATCTGGGCCTGCACTGTTTGCCAAGGTACCCCTTTAGGGGTTTCCCGCATGCGATGGGTTAAAACCGAGTATGTGTATTACCTCAAACTGTGCGAGAGCAGCACCACTATCAAGACTCTCCTCCAGCACCTTCAGTGACACCTCGAGAGCGTTGGCTCCTGAGGCACTGGAGATCTGATGAGTGTCTGGGTCGTAGACCAGGTCTGGTTCATCCATGTTGTCATCCCCAGAATACACTGAAATATATCATAAGAACAAGATGTACTTGACCGACCAATGCTACATATCAGGGGCCAGTTGTTTAAAACTAACGATGTTGTTAGTTAACGTATCGTTAAAACTTTGATCATTAAATATGCTGAAACTTTTGCTGAAAAAATGTGAGCAGTTTTCAGCAAAAATACCAAAATTTACAATATTGTACTTGCTAGAAGAGTTAACAATATGACCACTAACGAGCTCGTTAAGCTAACAATGCTTTGAACAACTGGCCCCAGGTGGGTATTTGGTAATTACTGAAGGATAATTTTTGTCAAGTCTCCATTGGAACCATCTCAACGAGGCGGTTCTGATGAATACCTACAAAATAGGTTTATATGGAGAAATAAGGAAAATCATCCTTCAATTATCATAAAATACCCACCTTATCTGTTGCTATGTTAAATAACCAAAAGAGCCGTGTAAATTATTTGTCAGATATAATTTTTGCTAAAAGATATGACTAAAATATTCTAATCATCTGCCAAGCCGACGATTCTCGTGTAATCTCAAGCCTTATTTTCCCTCAAAAATAGGACAGAAATATTTGACATGGAAATGTTGTGATTAGCAGTTTAAGGGTTAACACTACAAGTGATTCTAAAAGGAACCTAAATAGAACATATCATAGAACATATTTTATAAAGAAATAGGTCAAAGTATCTTTTAACCCATTTTATCGGCCCCCACCCATAGGGGCTTGAAGAAATATATGGGTTGCATGATGCTTCCACGCAGAGCTGAATCCGGCCCGCACACTAGTACTGGTAAACCGCTTAGAAGATCTAAGCCTGTCCAGGAGCCGCAGTGCGAGGCGGACCGTCCATGCTAATAAACCCTATTGGTTTCATTGGGCGACAGGGCTTGAAATGTCATTTCATCTCAGAGTTGGGTAAAAGTCCCACAAAATTGGAAGCAACGTCTCCAAAATGACCTGTACAGTGTTGACGGGGACGTTAAACCTCAAATCAAATAAATTAACCCATTCTATACCAGAAACCCCAAAATCGGTTATCTAATTTGTACCAGAAACACCAAAATGTATAATTGGCAAGCAGTCAGGCCCAGATCAGATGTCGCATAATGCAGCATCTAATCAAGATCTACACTGCTAAAAATTTCAAAAATTTCAGTAATCTTAAAAATAAATTTTAAAGATAACAACCTGTCATCCCTGAATTTTGGAAAGAACTTTCGTACAAAATGGGTGAATTATTCTAGTTACTCCCCAATGATCTGGAACTAAGTATGAAGAAGATTTGTCAGTCAGATGAGGCAGATTTTCTGTTTGTTTGCGGTTTTACGGCCCACACATTTATGTCATGTCGAGCTGGTCAGTTTACCCTCGCAAACACAATTTTCCTGGGCAGGAATATACATGTACATGTTGGTGCAAATTCTTTTGCCAGAAAGTGACAACTACCCTTCTTGAACTTTGTGTTTGTTTTGAGGTTTTATCCCTTATCTTGCTAAATATTCAATTTAGCCACACCCATTTCTGACTTTGAACCAATCATATTATTTGATGTAATTTATTCCTACAAATTCATGAAATGAATGTCAAACAGTGAAGATCCTGATCAGATGGCTTCTTCAGAAGCCATCTGATCAGGATCTACACTGTTTGCAAAGATAGGGGTTGTCATGAACAGCAGAATAAGGGTTCTTCAGAAGCCATCTGATCTGGATCTGCACTGTTTGCAAAGATAGGGAATGTCGTGAACAGCAGGATAACGGTTCTTCAGAAGCCATCTAATCTGGATCTACACTGTTTGCAAAGATAGGGGTTGTCATAAACAGCAGGATAAGAGTTAAGTGCCATCAGCCTATTTTAATAGGTCATTTTGGGATGTTGCTTTCGATTTTGTGGAACTTTTAACCGGCACTGAGATGAAATGACATCTCAAGCCCTAACGCCCAAAGAAACTGCAAGGGTTTTAGGAGCAGTCCGACTCACACCACTTTTCGTGGGCAGGCTTAGACCTTCTAAGCAGTTTACCAGCACTCAAGTTTGGTCGATTTCAGAAGCATCATGCAGCCCAATCTATTTCTCCAAGCCCCAATGGGTGGTGGCGGCCTTCTTGAACTACCAACAATAGGTATGTTTCATGCTCAATCCCACTGAAAAAGTCTAATCCATATACATACCATTTGGGCGGATTTTGAGAATGAGTTCACCCGAATGTGTTTCTCTGGACGCTCGGATAAACATCACAACCTGAAAGAAATAATAATAATCATCACCAAAACACGCCTATATAATTTTGACCCCCCCTTGAACCCCACTTTTATATAGAAAAACTGGGTTTTTCAGGGGTAAACCTTATTTTTCATATTTCTGATCCAAAATATAGATGAGGCGGTTCTAATGAGTACCCACGATCTATATTTTGAGCAAAAATAAGAAAAATATCACAAATTGTCATCTAAAAAATTTCGGGGTTTTTTTTTTTTTTCGGTAGTAGAATTTACAATGTATTTGTATAGACATGTTTCCGTAATGACATCATAATGGATTTGCCTACCATAAAAATCCTAAAAATTCTGACACCTTGATTTCTTGCTGTAATTCTCCTAAAATTGTAACATTTGTTTAACAATCCTTCAAGGAAGCCAGAAGGTGCAGAAGGAATGGCAAGAAGACCCTGATCAGACTGTTCCTGAACAGTCTGATCTGGATCTGCAATGTTTGCTTAGGCCTGTCTGTTCCAATACTTAGGATCATTACTGTTTATTATGATTTTGTTTGTTTGAATTGAGGTTTAACGTCCCCGTCAACACTAATTAGGTCATTTTGGAGACTCTGCTTCCAATTTTGTAGGACCTGACATAGAGATGGAATGACATCTCAGGCCTTGCTGCCAAATGAAACCAAAAGTTTATATGCACTGGACGGTCTGACTCACACCACTTTGCCTAAGAGGTTTACCAGTACTCATGTGTGGACAGTCTCAGCTCTGCGTGGAAGCACCATGCAGCATGGTATATTATTAAGTACAACATGGATTAAACCTTCAGATTTTGTTTTGTTTGTTTGATTTGTGGTTTAACGTCCCCGTCAACACTGTAAAGGTCATTTTGGAGACGTTGCTTCCAATTTTGTGGGACTTTTACCCGACATTGAGATGAAATGACATCTCAAGCCCTGTTGCCCAATGAAACCAATAGGGTTTATTAGCATGGACGGTCCGCCTCGCACCGCAGTTCCTGGGCAGGCTTAGATCCACTAAGCGGTTTACCAGTACTAGTGTGCGGGCCGATTTCAGCTCTGCATGGAAGCATCATGCAGCCCATTTATTTCTTCAAGCCCCTATGGGCGGATTAAACCTTCAGATGCCATGAAAAACTATATCTGATAAAGTTGTCTATGTCATCCACTACATCTTCTGGCAAAAATTTTGATGGATTGACATTATGGATGGATGAAATGATGGACAAACTGACGAACCACCTAAACACCAGACTCCTTTATGGCACCATGCAGGACCAAAAAGGGCCACGCTTTCATATATCTTTACCTGTTCATGCGTATGCTGGGAGACATCTCGACCATTGATAAACAGCACCTGGTCTCCTTCGTTAAGGCGAGGTATACAGTTGTCAGCTGGTGTGTTGGGGGCCACCCGGGAGACGATGATTGGCATACCCTGGTCGGCCCCTCCCTTGACGTTGAACCCGAAGCGCCCCTGGTCATCGGGGATCATCCGGAGGGTAACCAGACCCTGTCCATCAAGGAAACCATTGCCATTAGGCTGAAAATACAGAAACAATATTATCCTTATTGTGCTATTCACAAATGTAGCCGACGACATTTTCATTTTCTTTTTTTGACATTTTTTCCCCCAAAAAAAGAAAAGACACAGGTACACGTAGTTGACCTGATATTTCACATGACTCATACGATTAACCCTTCAGATGCCAAGAAAAACTACATCTGAAAACATCATCTGCTTATGTCGTCTGCTGAATTTTTTTTTGTAAATTTTTTAAAAAAAATTTGCATACTGGCAAAGAGTGTGGGCCCAGATCAGACTGCTCCTATAGGAGCAGTCTGATCTGGGTCCACACTGTTTTCAGACTGCTCTGGGTCAACACAGTTTGCAAAATATTATTTTTAAGGTAACTGCAAAGCAGACGACAATAGTCGTGATTGGCATTTTATGGGTTAACATTAAATTTCAAGCATTATTTTACTGAAAGTGAAAGAAGGAAAGAACTATGCAGTGAAATTTTGATAGCTCAAACACTAATCACTCCTTTGCCATGGTTGTTTCAAAAGTCCCTAGCAGTAGCCATTTCATTCGCCACAGTGACGTAGGAAACAACATGGACGCTCGAATAAAAATTTCTCAGCGCTTTCCATTCTGTATGAAAATCTGCAAATAAATAGTTTCCTTTTGCTTTAGAATTTATTTTCAAGGTTGAGATGCAACCGCAGTAATGGTGCCCAATTATTCAAACGGACCATTCAAACCAGGAAATCCCGAGAAGGTAAGAATTTAGCTGAAATTTCACAAAATCTGTTTAAATAAATATTGCAAAGATTATAACTTTAGTTTTGTTGTTTTCCCCATGTATAAAAGGTTGCAGGTTGTTTACATTTGCAAATTAGGGACCTGAAAAGTAGGTCCAGTCTATAAACAGTCACTAGACATATTATACAGTGCTCCACCTAGCCCAATACAGAGGGGCGGCCCGCCTTCTGGCCATCTCCTGCCGCCCCTCTGCCCTTCTGCACCTCCCCTGTGCCAACATAAAAATCTACATTTTGGTGAAAATTTCATGAAAATCGGACAAAAAAATAAATAAGTTATTCATGTTTACCTCTTTATTATATGTGCCTTCAAATTTTGGACAAATAAATGTGGCATGCCTTATCATTTGTAACATCTTGTTGATACCTCATACATAAAATGATGCCCTCATTCTTGCCTGACTGAGCAAAAGTGCCCTTCCCAGCACCCCTCTGCCCTCAAATCCTAGCTGGAGCACTGATATAGGTCAGTAGAAGGTATTATAGGTCACTATACCAATAATATTATGCAGTTATTCGACCCCCTTTATTAGGTTACGAGAATGCTTGATTGCGGTATTAATTAATATTATATAGAAAAATGACCATTATAGCATGGTTTTGGTATAGCCGGATTTAATGATGGAAAATATGTGTAGAATTTATAGAAAAATGACAACACATGGTAATTTTTCTATATAATCTTCACATTTTTGATTGGATATATAGCAGTTTCTGGTTTGTGTTATGAAGAGTTTTGGGTGTATAAAAACTGACAGTTCTTACCAAGTATAAATCTAACTTCAATAACATATAATTTTTTCTCTCCAGATCTTCTCTCCGAATTCAATATTCTAAACTACTTCCTATAAAATCTCTCGTGCAATTACTGTTTTAACGAATGCTACTTGATCAAAATCTTAAGTTTTGAAAATTTTACAAACGTCACTAGCAGTGTTTACTTAAACTTATTTATTAACCCTTGTCCTACTGAATATTCAGTTTAGCCACACCCATTTCTGACTTTGAACCAATCAGATTGCTTGATGTAATTTAGTCTTACAAATCCACAAACTAAATGTCAAACAGTGTAGATCCTGATCAGATGGCTTCTTCAGAAGCCATCTGATCTGGATCTACACTGTTTCCAAAGATAGCAGTTGTCGTGAACAGCAAGATAAAGGTTAAGTTTTGAAAATTTTACAAACGTCACAGGCAGTGTTTACTTAAACTTAATAAATAAATCCAATAAATAGTAAAATGCATCTCCGACTGAGATCTGCAAATTTTCATTAAACCTGTGACGTTAAAACACCCACGATCTTAAATTAAAATGAAATATTAGACAATAAATGCACTTGAATCATTCATGTCTAACAACGATAAAAATAATCTGACCATTTAAGGATAACTATATTTAATACTGAGGTCACACCATAAAACCTACATATTTTGATAAATAATCACAAAAACGACTTTTTCATTCACCTGCGGCTATTTACTTGTATTTGTTTTCTGTTTACAAAGCACGAAGTCAGAAACTCAAGGAAGGGAGTAACACTGGGATAGTGTGTGGATAATTGATGGGCAATTATCCTTTAAATTGTTGCTGAAAACATACACTAACACGCTGCATGCTGGGTACTTTTTCTGCAGAGGACATTTTGAATTTTTTTTTTTCCTATAAAACAGGATTTGACATCTCATGCAAATTGTCTCCTATGTCAAATCCTGTTTTCTGGGAAAAATTAACCCTTATCTTGCTGTTCACGACAACCCCTATCTTTGCAAACAGTGTAGATCCAGATCAGATGGCTTCTGAAGAAGCCATCTGATCAGGATCTACACTGTTTGACATTCAGTTTATCATTTTGTAGGAATAAATTAAATCAAGTAATCTGATTGGTTCAAAGTCAGAAATGGGTGTGGCTTAATTGAATATTCAGAAAGATAAGGGTTAAGAAAAATACCAACCATTTGTCACCTGCTAATTTCACCCAGAGAGTGGTCTCACTCACTGAGTTGAATCAAGGCATGTCTATGTAAAGCAAATTACAGTAAAATTCCTCTAAGGTGGTCTCTGATCAGAGGACACTGTATGCAGAAAAAGCAAAGAAAGAATAGCTACAACCTACTAAATAAGCTTTTTAAAGCAGAATTAGTCTTAATTTTAGGTGGTCTTAATAGCGGAATTTTACTGTATATATTAGCCGGCCTTGGTAGCACAGTGGGATGCACATCTGACTGAGGATGCAGGTTTGATACCTGCCGGGGTTGGCAACATTCTTTTGTGGAGATTGAAACCTGTTTTATGGTCATTCTCTCCCTTCCCCAGATTCAAGAAGGACAGTTGTCAGTTTCTGGCGATACTAGTTAGCGGCTTATGTATAAGCCTGCCTAGGAAAGGTGTGGATAGGTGTGACCGGCTCAAAAGTGACCTAACATAATGTTGACTGGGCCGTTAAACTCCAAAACAAACAAATACATGGACCTGAATAATCCATCTGGCTTGCTGGAGAATGCTTGCAGAGACAGTATACCATACTTATTCGGATGTGGCATCTCATTAGTGTCTACACTCTTTGCCACTCGTCCAGCTATTTCCAGACACAACAATGGGTAGTAAACTATACTTGTCAAACTTTTTAGAGCAGGTATGGCAGGGAGTCTCAGCTACAGTTATTAACACTTCAATTGCTTCATTGAATTCATCATTATTTTTATTTTTCATATTAACCCTTATCTTACTGTTCACGACAACCCCTATCTTTGCAAACAGTGTAGATCCAGATCAGATGGCTTCTGAAGAAGCCATCTGATCAGGATCTACACTGTTTGGTATTCAGTTTATGAATTTGTAGCAATAAACCAGTGCTTCAGCTGAAGTGCACGACCCGCCGGATGCTTTTAGCTTTATGAGTGTTACCATATATGGGTATGGCGGCCATTTTGGTCATGTGACCTGGACATAAAACGGTTCCCCCAATAAATGCGCCTTATCGTAAGGAGCAAAAATATATCTTATACTTTAGTACTGTATTCTGAATCGTTTGCAGGATAAAATCCAACACAAAAGCATATGTGTCAAAGTTTGACCTAGGCACAAAGAAGGTCAAGGTCAACCCAGGGTCACCATTTTAGCAATTTATGATGAGCCTACGTTCCAGATGCTATTTATCAAGTTTCGTGGAAATCTGCACAGTGGTTCTGGAGAAGACTATTTTTGAAGGGTTTTTACCAAATATTGCTTGGCAGCCATTTTGGTCATGTGACCTGGACCCCATGAGCAGATTTTGGTTTCCCCCATCCCGTAGAGGCTCCATATGAAATTTGACTTCAATCGGCCAAACGATTTCCGAGAAGAAGCAGTTCGAAAATTTTCACATTTTTCGCCTCGGCGAGGCTGTACTAAATGGAATGTAATATTTCGCAAGTTCATTGATAAGATCTCATTGACATTTATCAGTATGCCAAAAATTGTTTAAATATTCCAAGCGGTTAAGTCACTATCACCAATTTTCACAAACGGGTTACGGACGGACAGATAGACAGACCATATATGGCTTGGCGGCCATTTTGGTCATGTGTCCTGGACCCCATGAGCAATTTTTGGTTTCCCCCATCCCATTGAGGCTCCATATGAAATTTGATTTCAATCGGCCCAACAGTTTCCGAGGAGAAGCAGTTCGAAAATTTTCACATTTTTCGCCTCGGCGAAGCTATACTAAATGGAATGTAATATTTCGCAAGTTCATTGGTTAGATCTCATTGATATCTATCAGTATGCCAAAAATTGTTTAAATATTCCAAGCAGTTAAGTCACTATCACCAATTTTCACAAACGGGTTACGGACGGACAGACAGACAAACCATATATGGCTTGGTGGCGATTTTGGTCATGTGACCTTGACCCCATGAGCAAATTTTGGTTTCCCCCATCCCATAGAGGCTCCATATGAAATTTGACTTCAATCGGCCCAACGGTTTCCGAGGAGAAGCAGTTCAAAAATGTTCGAAAAATTTCACATTTTTCGCCTCGGCGAGGCTATACTAAATGGAATGTAATATTTCGTAAGTTCATTGGTTAGATCTCATTGATATCTATCAGTATGCCAAAAATTGTTTAAATATTCCAAGCGGTTAAGTCACTATCACCAATTTTCACAAACGGGTTACGGACGGACCCAAAGAAGGTCAAGGTCAACCCAGGGTCACCATTTTAGCAATTTATGATAGGCCTACATCCCAGATGCTATTTATCAAGTTTCGTGGAAATCTGCCCAGTGGTTCTGGAGAAGACTATTTTTGAAGGGTTTTTACCATATATGGCTTGGCGGCCATTTTGGTCATGTGACCTGGACCCCATGAGCAGATTTTGGTTTCCCTATCCCATAGAGGCTCCATATGAAATTTGACTTCAATCGGCCCAACGGTTTCCGAGGAGAAGCAGTTCGAAAATTTTCACATTTTTCGCCTCGGCGAGGCTATACTAAATGGAATGTAATATTTCGCAAGTTCATTGGTTAGATCTCATTGATATCTATCAGTATGCCAAAAATTGTTTAAATATTCCAAGCGGTTAAGTCACTATCACCAATTTTCACTTACGGGTTACGGACGGACAGACAGACAAACCATATATGGCTTGGCGGCCATGTTGGTCATGTGACCTTGACCCCATTAGCAAATTTTGGTTTCCCCCATCCCATAGAGGCTCCATATGAAATTTGACTTCAAGCGGCCCAACGGTTTCCGAGGAGAGACAGTTAAAAAATGTTCGAAAATTTTCACATTTTTCGCCTCGGCGAGGCTATACTAAATGGAATGTAATATTTCGTAAGTTCATTGGTTAGATCTCATTGATATCTATCAGTATGCCAAAAATTGTTTAAATATTCCAAGCGGTTAAGTCACTATCACCAATTTTCACAAACGGGTTACGGACAGACAGACAGAATGACAGACTGACAGACTGACAGATTGACAGAATGACAGAATGACACGGTGATTTTAGGGCACTCTTAGAAAAAACCGACTTCAGTCGGTTGCTTTTTCTGCGGGTCGTGCAATTACATCAAGTAATTTGATAGGTTGATAGACAGAAATGGGTGTGGCTTAAATGAATATTCAGCAAGATAAGGGTTAAATAAGGCTTGACATTACATGTGTATCATCTGCTTAGAAGACTATTCACATCTAATGTCAGGCCTTATTTTCACTGAAAAATACTCTCTGAAAATGTCATCTGCTAGTTATGATTACCACTTGAAGGGTTAATACATTAACCCTTTTTGTACCAAATGGCATCTTCCTCCTTATATTAACAGGAGTTCATTTCAAAATTTAGGTGTGTCAGGTTTTGTGTTTTCTTCAAAACTGATTTGGAAAATGGCTGAATATATTGCAAACAGTGTAGGCCCTGATCAGACGCCGCATTCTGCGGCGTCTGATCTGGGTCTTCACTGTTTGCCAATTACCCATTTTGGGGTTTCCGGTACAAAATAGGTTCACTGAGGCCCTAAAATATTGCCTCATTTGCTCATCCTTTTACCACTTCTGGGTGTGTTAGTGTTGGTCAGTCCAAGTATTTCAATAATTTCAGTATTATGGGATTTAAAAACACATGATAATATCAATTTCAAAAGGACATCATTTTGCACTTAGTGACCCAATTTAAAAGGCAGACAGGTATGCCAAGGGATTTACGTTTTGTTGGTTTGAATTGAGGTTTAACTTCCCCGTCAACACTGTATAGGTCATTTTAAAGACGTTGCTTCCAATTTTGTGAGACTTTTACACGACATTGAGATGAAATGACATCCCACGCCCTATCGCCCAATGAAACCAAAATGGTTTATAAGCATGGATAATCTAACTCACACTGCTTTGCCTGGGCAGGCTTAGATCCTCTAAGCAGATTACCAGTACTCGTATGCTGTCAGTTTCAGCTCTGCGTGAAAGCATCATGCAGCCCATCTATTTCTTCAGGCCCCGATGGTGGGGATTTATGACCCGACCCTCTCAATAGTAATTCATATGTGGAAGGTGGATAAAAACTTCAGTATCTGGAGGTGCATAAGAACTTGGGCTTTACCTCTTTTTCATCTAACCTTACTTTACCCTTTTTGTACCAAATGGAATCTTCCTCCTTATGTATAGCAGGAGTCCATTTCAAAATTTAGGTGTGACAGGTGGTATTTTCTTCAAAAACTATTTGGAAATCAGCATTTTTTTTTGTTCTTTTGCAAACAGTGTATGCCCTTATCAGATGCCGCGTTCTGCGGCATCTGGTCTGGACCTGCACTGTTTGCCAACTACCCATTTTGGGGTTTCCAGTACAAAATGGGTTAACCAAATGAAAGAAATGTTTGTTCTAAATATTGGGCTCAAGGTTGTAGACTCAGATCAGACTGCTCCAGGAATAGTCAGACAGTATGTTCCAGGTCTACACTGTCTGTCATTACTCTAAAAACATCAAGTTATTGGAATTATAACACTTTATAACACTGTGCATAAATGGTCATTTTTCTATATAACATATACATTTTTGTTTGGACATAACACGTCTTTTTAACTAATGCTGCCATACATAACAGTGCGCATATTTTCACCAGACTTCTTGAATCAGTTATTGTAAGTTTAGTTGTGTTGTTTCTTTGAATTGAAGTTTAACGTCCCCATCAACACAATTTAGAAACACATTTTGGAAATGTTGCTTCTAATTTAGTAGGACATTGATGAAAAGACATCTCAAGCCCTGCCACCCAATGAAACCAAAAGGCTTTATTTCTCTCGCATCACTTTGCCTGGGTATGCTCAGACCTCCTAGTTGATTTACCAGTACTCCGCAGTCAGTTTCAGCTCTGCTTGGAATCTATTTCTTCTAGGCCGGCCATAAAAATTTTTCTCTTTCCTGTCACCCTACCTAATCGGAAAAATGGACCCTATCCAAAAAATTTTATTGACCTAATAAAGAAGATCTTTTTTTTTTTTTAAATTTTCTTATGTAAAGATCCATTAAGCTGCGGAATATTTTGAATTAGTCACATCCATTTCTGACTATCAGCCAGTCAGATTACATGAAATAATATGTACGTTCAAATTCACAACCTGACTGGCAAACAGTGTAGGTACTGATCAGATGGCTTCTTCAGAAGCCATCTGATCTGGATCTACACTGATTACAGAGGTACTGGTTGTCGAGAACATTGAACAGCAGGATAAGGGTTAAATGCATTCCTTAATTTTCTCTCAAAAATTAGGATGTTAACCCTTGTCCTGCTGAATATTTTAATCTGCCACATCCACTACTGATTATCAACCAATCAGATTACTTGATTTAAATTATTGCAACAAATTCACAATCAGAATGGCAAACAATGTAGATCCTGATCAGATGGCTTCATTAGAAGCCATCTGATCTGGATCTTCATTGTTTGGAAAATAAGGCTTATTCGGGCTCAGCAGGACAAGGGTTAAACCAGTATGTGGACATAGAATTATTGAAAGAAAAAAGAAAGAAGCTAAATAGATCTTTTGAAGATCAAATAAATAAAAATTATAAAAAAAAATATTTTGCCTACCTACCTACCCATCTTGAAGGTGACAGCAAACAAATTTTTTTCTAAGGCTGGCCCTAGCCCCGACGGGGGGAGGCCTAGGTTAAGTTGTGTACCGGCTCATATATATTTCTTTTTTCATTTTATGACAGCTGCATTTATTAATTCATATGAAAAGAAATGTCTTGCATTAGAAGTACACCTTCACCATAGGGGGTTGTCATACAATTGTCCTTGGGTCTTTTCATGAAATATTTCCCTTCAGAAATTAATCAACCAACTAGAAACTGACAGAAGGCCTTTCCAAGGTTTTTGTCTACACCCTTTTGTTTAAGCTATTACTTGTTTGGAATAGAAAGCGAATGGATTCACCCCTGAAAGGTATTGACAACAGCTGCTGTACTTTCTATACAAATTTAACCCTTTTTGAACCAAATGGAATCTTCCTCGTTATATACAACAGGATGCCATTTCATAATTTAGGGGTGTTAAGGTTGTGTTTTCATCAAAATTTATTTGGAAAATGACTGAACTTTTAGCAAACAGTAGAGGCCCTGATCAGACGCCGCACTCTGCGGCGTCTGATCTGGGACTGCACTGTTTGCCAAGTACCCCTTTAGGGGTATCCGGTACTAAATGGGTTAAAGGCTCTTAGTGTGAGCTGAAGCCCCCATGATATAAACATACATGTGATAATTTTTTGAACTGTATGAGGGAGATTTGTCATTGTAATGAGGGAGATGTAAAGAATACATAGGGAAATTCTCAGTTCAAATGAGGGAGACTGCAAAATTTAGCATAAACTGGGCAAAATTTAGCATCAAAATGAGGGAGTCTCCCTCCTGATGAGGAAGGTATCACAGGTATAAGAGTGAAAATCACAAGTCTATCTCATGAACACCCCACTAAACCCCCACTTTATATAGAGATATTTTTCTGTTCTCAATGAGGGGGTTCTAACAGGCACCCACAACCTATGTTTGAAGTACAAATTAGGAAAGTGTCAAAATTTTCATCAGAAAAACAACAATTTTGAAGATATGATAAAAAAACACTTTTTATACACAGATCACCGATTTCTCATGGGGAATGGGAACACCTGGCATATTTTTCTGCCATTTTTCAAAGGGAGGCAACTTTCGGGACTTCATGTTTGCTTTTCTATTAGCCCTGTCCCATTGAAAAAGGAGTCTACTCTTAAAGGAAAGAATTTGCTCCTAAGGAGCAAGTTCTTTCCTTTAAAAGTTTACCCCTATTGACATGGGAGACAAAAATACTTCTGCTGGAGTTGCCTCCCCTGAAGATGTTCCCATTCCTCTTAAATGCAAAATTTATGTTCACAGCAGATTCTGACAGTTCACCACGGCCTCTTTATAACACTGGTGTTGCGGTATAAAGCAGAAAAACAACAGTGTTATATCAAAACAAACTTCATTTTTCTATACAAACTACACATCATCAAATTAATGTCCAGAGCCCCCACCCATCAGGACCTGGAGAAATAGATTGGGCTGCAAGGTGCTTCCACCAAGAGCTGAGACAACCACTCATGACTACTGGTAAACCGCTTATTAGCTTGCCAGTGCAAAGTCGTTCTAGTCGGACCGTCTATGCACATATATTCGTTTTATTGGGCGGCAAGGCTTGAGATGTCATTTCATCTGAATGTCGGGTAAAAGTCCCTCAAAATTAGAAGCAGCCATCTCCAAAATGACATAAATAGTGTTGATGAGGATGTTTAACCTCAGTTCAAACAAAACTGGGGTTTACAGGGGTATACATTATTTTTCTTATTTCTGCTCAAAAACAGAGATTGTGGGTATTCATTAGAACCTCCTCGCTGAGGCGGTAGCGAGGCAGTTCTAATGAGTACTCATAATCTATGTTTTTGAGCAGAAAAATGAAAAATATCAGGATTTTTTATCTGAAAATGTTCATTTTTGGTAGTAAAATTGTCAATATATATGAATAGGCATGATTTCGTAATGAGACCAATGCACTGCAGCAAAATTCAAGATAAACCGACTTTTTAAAATAATTGCTAAAAATATTGACCAAGTTGTGTCAACAAATGTGGCTGATACCACATCACGAAAAGACGTCTATATAATTTTGACCCCCTTGAACCCCACTTTTATATAGTAAAACTGGGGTTTCCGGGGGTATACCTTATTTTACTTATTTCTGCTTTAAAATATAGATTGTGGGTACTCATTAGAACTGCCTCGATGAGGTGGTTCTAACGATCACCCACAATCTATATTTGGAGCAGAAACAAGAAAAATATCACAATTTTTCATCCTAAAATTTTCATTTTTTCGGCGATAAAGGTGGCAATGTATTTGTATAGGCGTGTTTGGGTAATGACCAAATTCCTAACATACTAAAACCGGCTGTTTTGACAGCAGTTCACAAATCTAACAACAAAATGCAAACAGTGTCAAGATTACTGAAATATTTTGAAATAGATTTTTTTCCCCATATCAAATATTTGAACAGTAAAATAATAGATTGAAATCATGTCGCTTTCCCAAGATGGCTAGTGAGCATGCATTACGCAAACACGCCTATACAAATACATTGCCACCTTTATCGCCGAAAAAATGAAAATTTTAAGATGAAAAATTGTGATATTTTTCTTATTTCTGCTCAAAATATAGATTGTGGGTACTCGTTAGAACCGCCTCATCGAGGCGGTTCTAATGAGTACCCACAATCTATATTTTAGAGCAGAAATAAAAAAAATAAGGTATACCCCGTTTTACTATATAAAAGTGGAGTTCAAGGGGGTCGAAATTATATAGGGGTTTTCGTGATGGGGTTTTCGAAGGATGTTTTAAAATCAAAGCA
Organism: Lucinisca nassula; assembly: GCA_963580285.1. Classification (NCBI taxonomy): domain Eukaryota; kingdom Metazoa; phylum Mollusca; class Bivalvia; order Lucinida; family Lucinidae; genus Lucinisca; species Lucinisca nassula. The sequence goes on along the minus strand of OY757025.1, from coordinate 107,412,881 downwards.
CCGACAGCACTGGTGGGTCGATTGGCTCTGAGTGTACGGTGGTAAAAGTGTCCTGCAGGAGATTAGACTATTTGTTGAACCATTATAATCCCTTATTCTAACCCACTGTATACTAGTGGACTCTTCCAGTGCTATATGTTGGACAAGTCCATTTGTCATATAAGGGGTGTCAGGCCTATTTTTTTTGTTTTTATTCTATTTTTAACGGAAAATTCTGTTAGCAAATAGTGCAGGCCCTGATCAGACACCGATAATGCGACGTCTGATCTGGGCCTGCACAGTTTGCCAAGGTATCCCTTTAGGGGTTTCCCGCAATGGGTTACAGAGAAGACATATATGCATAAGTTTCAAAAGAGTTGCCTTCCCTGAGGCAGAAGTCATGTTCCACAACTGCTATAGTTCACACAAATTGTCCTCAGACACTGAGACACCCACCAATATAGTAGGAGACATTTAGCCAGTTATACCTTAGCCCTTTAGATGCCATGAAAATGTCGCCAGCTGATTTTCTTGCAAACTTTTCAAAAATATTTTTGCATACAGGCAAACAGTGTGGAGCCTGATCAGACAGCACTTAAGAGGTCCACACTGCTTGCAAAAATGACTTAAAAGTTACCAGAAGAAGCCACAAAGCAGATGACAATTGTTGTAACTGGCATCTTATGGGCTAATACCCTCAGGCAAACAGTGTAATCCAGTCTGATCTCGGTCCACACCGTTTGGAAAAAATGACATTTAAAAGATACCAGCAGACGACAAAGCAGACGACAAGAATGGCTATGAAAAGCTGTAATTTAACTCTTCGAGCGCTAAGCACAGTTAGCAGACGACATTTTCAAAGTAATTTTTCTTATTGTTTTTAAGCAAAAATAAGACTTGACATTAGATGTGAATTATCTGCCCGGCAGAAAATTCACATGCAAGGTCAAGCCTTAACTTTGCAGAAATAATAATGAAAAAATAAAAAAATAATAATTCCTGTCTGCTCTAGAATTTTCTGCAGTGCTTGATGTCAATTGAGTTGATTCACTTTAACAACTGTCATTTGAACAGACCACCGAAATGATCCAAAGTATTGGGACAGACAGGCCTAAGCAAACAGTGCAGACCCAGATCAGACTGCTCCTGAAGGAGCAGTCTGATCAGGGTCAACACTGTTTGTCATAACATCTGCATCTTTTGGACTCCTTGCAGGATCGTGAAATAAATTTGTTAAAATTCTACGAGAATTACAGCAAGTCCTCATGCTGTCCAAATTTTTAGGATTTTTACAGTTACCATAATAATGCAAGGTAGATTTTGGTGGATTTAAAATTATGTGAAACACTACTTACCGGGTAATAATAATCTTTCAGCTTTAATAGCTAAGTAAATGTAGTTATTTTGCCTATAAAGCAAATCTGAACATTTCACAAATGATTCGAGATGCACTAAAATGGATTCAACCATCTTCACACCAGTCATTTGTAACCAGGGCCCATTCCATGGGGTCACCCATTCCATGGGGTCATGAAATATGATTTTTATTATTATTATTATTCTCTATACACAGCCTAGGTGGATGCACCACATTGGTAGCCAAAAACACTGCCAAAGGCCGTGTCCAATTATAAGGCCATCCTTAAAAATGTTTTTGTTTGCTGTGCTCCTACCCATCATATGTTAGGTGGGTAGGAAGGTAGGTCTTTTTTTTTTTTTTTTTTTTTTAGATCTGAAAAGATTTTTTACCCTTAACAACCGGAAACATCATTTCAAATACTTATTTTTTCTGATTTTTCAGAAAAAAAAAAAAATAAATAAAACAGCAAAAAAAAAAAAAAAAAAAAAAAAACCCAAGAATGTCATCTTCTTGAAATTTGGCTTAGTGTGTTAAATTTGAGTTTAATCAGGATTTAAAAAAAAAAAAAATCTTTTCCTCAGAATGGTAAAAAATTTTTTTGGGTGGGGGCAATCTGTGGGGTAGGTAGTAGCACAGCAAACCAAGGATTTTTTAAGGATGGCCTAACCTCTTCTCTTGCAAACCCACAATGACAAGAGTCCAAGCTATGCTAGTACCCTCAAAGGCAAGAGATTTATAATTGTAATCTCAATTCATGCTGATACACACATCAACAAATCAACAAGAGTCTCATAACTCTCAAACCAAGTAATGCTGATACCCACATTGACAAGAGTCTCTTAACACACAAATTAAGTAATGATGGTACCCACACTGGCAAACAAAGTTATGCTGGTACCAACAGTGACAAGAGTCTCTTCACTTACAATCCAAGTTTTGCTGGTACCCACAGTGACAAGAGTCCCTTCACTTGCAAACAAAGTTATGCTGGTACCCACATTGACAAGAGTCTCTTAACTCGTAAACTAAGTCATGCTGGTACCCTAAGTGACAAGAGTCTCTTCACTTGCAAACAATGTTATGCTGGTACCCTCAAAGGCAAGAGACTTTAATTGTAATCTCTACACTTGCAAACCAAGTCATGCTGGTACCCACAAGGACAAGAGTCTACCATCAAAGGTGAGAGATTTGCAATCGTAATCTCTTCACTTGCAAACCAAGTCATGCTGAAGAGACTTAAGGGGCTCTTACACTGTCACGAATTTGGCCACGACTCACCACGATTTTTTAAATCATGGTAAATCGTGAACAACGTCGTAGAGAAGTTGGCAGAGATCTTGAAGAATCGTGGTTGATCATGATAGTTCGGGAGTGACCACGACTGTTTTGGACATGTTCAAAACATTCGTGATGAGTCGGCATCATTTTTCAAATCGTAGAGGCGTCGTCATGGTAATCGTGGCCAATCGTGAATAATCGTGACTGAATTCTACCACGATTGAGCTACGACGAGACAAGATCATCTACGATGCCTCTACGATTCCGTTGCGACTGCCGTACGATCTACTACGATATCACGACGACTGCTCACGACAATGCAAGATTCACCCGGAATGCAGTACGATTGATGACGACGCTAGCACGATTTATCCAGACGAACACTTTTATATACCCAGATCGTTATAAATCCTGACGAATCGGGAGAAGTCTTGGTTAATCGTGAGTAAATCGTATCGAATCCTCCATGATCGTACTGAGTCTTTGATCATCAGCCTTGGTCGTAGAGCAGTCTTGCAGGGATCGTGAGAAATCGTGTATGATCGTCTGATATCTTGAAGCAATCATGGTGTAGTCGCAGAAGAATCGTAGAGGATCGTAAGACATCGTGGTCGATCGTGGAGGATCGTTGTAAATCGGCTCCATTATAGTACAGCAATCGTGATTGTTCGCAGAAGTGTCGTAGCAGTGTCGTGAGTATTCGTAGGGTAGTGAAATCGGAACCGTGTATGCCCCGATCTGCCACGATTTTCATGCTCCCCATTGGTCGTGGACAGTCGTGGTCAAAGTCGTGACAGTGTAAGAGCCGCATTAAGGACTAAAAGTTGGGACACAGAGGACCGAATGCTTGCTGTTGAAAAAATTTGTCGTCCAATTCATAGCTTTAAAATTCACAGCAGAATGTATCATGCTGGTACCCACAATGACAGGAGTCTCTTCACTTGCAGTCAAACTTATGCTGGTACCCTCAAAGCCAGAGATTTTAACTGTAATCTCTACACTTACAAACCAAGTCATGCTGGTACTCACAGTGACAAGATGGGACACAGAGGATCGAATGCTGGCTGTTGCAAATTTTTCTTTCAATTCATAGCTTCTGATACATATATATAGATAGTGGGGGTACGGCGACATATTCGTTGTCCGTCAGCACGGACAATGAATATATCACCAATTTGAGCATAAAAAAATTATCGCCCCCAAAAAAAAAATTCACACACTCCAGAGGAAGGGGTACTGTAACTAAAAAAAGAGAGAGTCCGTCTATGAAGAGATGAGGCGGGTAGAGCACAGAAAAATAAAAAAAAGTTAGGAGAGGGGGGAAAAAAACATCTACTAGAGTGACCTCGGAAAAATTGTAAAATTTGTAAAAAAAAAAAAAAAACACCCACTATAAAATCAGTCCGCGGACTCCGGCATGGGGTGAGGAATTCTACCTAAAATGTTTCACAGATTTTAAAAATCAAATCAAAATTGAGCAAAAGCCGCATCTGTTACAGCACTTTTAACCACCCGGCACTGGGCAGAATTCTTTACACACACACCCCAGCACCGGGTAGTGGCTGCCAGCCCCCTTTCTTAAGAACTCCTGCCTGTAGGCTCACGACAAGCTCTCCGCCCCAGGGTCACCTTTAACCCCATATTCCCAGCCTAGCCGAAACGAACAGCTAGACCGGTCTGAGGTAAGGTGAGCACAATGCATTGTGAATGGCGACTTCAACGGGGAGAATTCTATTTGTGCGCGCGCAACCCATCAAAGTCACCCTTCACAAATGCATGGCATCGAGCAAGCCATTTACCCTTAAACAGACAGGTGAGCGTCATACTCAGAGACCAGACAAACCATGCTGTAACAGACACAACCAAATATTGAATGTGAGTCTCTTATATATATACATAGCACTTACGAATATCATTAAACCAGAAATTCAACTTCGGTGAAGTTGATGTCGCACCTGCTCCCCACCTGCCCCACACAAAAAAATAAAAGTTTATTTAAGGCAGAAGAAACGAATATAGGGCTTTGAGAAGAATCCATAGCCTATATATGTGAGGTAAAAAACTGACTAAGTTCACAATGTGGAAAAAGTGATAAAAATTGATCCCAAGATAAAGTCAAAACCACATGCACATCCTCCTACCATAACAAAAACACACACAAAGTTTTAAAATGATCAATATAAAACTGTAAGAGAAGTTGCGATGACAAGAGGTACCTATTGTGCATCAACTGAATCTTAAAATTGGCTAAGTTCACAATGTGCAAAAAGTGAAAAAAAAAATATTCTGAGAATTATGTCGAAACCACATGCACAACCTCATACCATGGCGAAAGCACACGCAAAGTTTCAAAATGATCCGTATAAAACTGCAAGAGGCGTTGCGATGACAAGAGGTACCTATCATATATCAATTGAAGGTTAAAAATGACTAAGTTCACAATGTGGAAAAAGTGACAAAAATTTATCCGAAGATAAAGTCCAAACCACATGCGCATCCTCATACCATGGCAAAATCACACACAAAGTTTCAAAATAATCGGTATGAAACTATAGGAGGAGTTGCGATGACAAGAGGTACCTATCGTATATCAATGAAGCTTAAAAATGGCTAAGTTCATAATTTGCAAAAAGTGGAAAAAAATATTCTGAAAATTATGTCGAAACCACATGCACATCCTCATACCATGGCGAAAGCACATGCAAAGTTTCCAAATGATCAGTATAAAAGTGTAAGAGGAGTTGCGATGACAAGAGGTACGTATCGCATACCTAAAAATGACTAAGTTCACAATATGGAAAAAGTGACAAAAATTGATTCGAAGATTAAGTCCAAACCACATGCGCATCCTCATACCATGCCGAAAGCACATACAAATTTTCCAAATGATTGGTATAAAAGTGTAGGAGGAGTTGCGATGACAAGAGGTACCAACCCAACACCAATTGAAGGTTAAAAATGACTAAGTTCACAATCTGGAAAAAGTAACAAAAATTGATTCAAAGATTAAGTCCAAACCATATGCGCATCCTCATTCCAAGGGGAAAGCACATGCAAAGTTTCCAAATGATCAGTATAAAAGTGTAAGAGGAGTTGCGATGACAAGAGGTACGTATCGCATACCTAAAAATGACTAAGTTCACAATATGGAAAAAGTGACAAAAATTGATTCGAAGATTAAGTACAAACCACATGCGCATCCTCATACCATGGCGAAAGCACATGCAAAGTTTCCAAATGATCGGTCTAAAAGTGTAGGAGGAGTTGCGATGACAAGACATCCAGTGTAAAATGTTGACGGACGGACGGACGGACGGACGAACGGACGGACGGACGAACGGACGGACGGACGAACGGACAGACAGACGGACGGACGGACGGAAACTTGCACGCCTATGTCTTCCTGCTAAAGCAGGTGCGACAAAAATGGGTTTTAAATTTGCATATTTTTAACAAATGTATCTTTTTATTGTGTTAAAATGTGTACTTTTTGTTTCACTATCTAAATTGCCAAGAAAACAACTCACCATAAAACTTCCTTCTAAAATAAATATCCTTGAATATAAATGTTTTAACACCATAATAAAACGAGGAAGTGAAAATATGGAAGTGAAAAGATAAATGCGTACTTATTCTATATATAGAACGAGCATGATAAATACCAGTCCAATTACAAGTTTTAGCTTTTATCAATAGCCATACTGTTAACTATTGATAAAGGTATCTTTTAGCATTTATGAATAGGGAAGACCCTGACCAGACTGCGCACCCTTATAGTCCGAAAGTCGTTACGGATATAATCAAAGTACAGAAAGGCCTGGAAGTCGTTACGGATATAATCAAAGTACAGAAAGGCCTGGAAGTCGTTACGGGAATAATCAAAGCACCGAAAGGACCGTGAATCACCGTAGCTTTTAACAGTCAGTAAAAGAAATTTGTATATTTAGTTTACGCTCCTATAAATAGGTGGTGGGTCATTATTTACTATTGTAATTTTATAAAATAAAATCAAGCATCCCCTATTTTTTTTTACCTCAGCTAAAGCCTGGGCCTTTCCTTCCTCAATAAGTTTTTTTCTTTCCGCCTCACTTAATCCTGTTTGTTTTGAGTGTATGCTATCTTTCAGTTTATTATATTTGTCTAATTCATCTAAAATCAATTTCAAAAAAGGGGGCGTGTTATTATCACTTTGTACCGCAAAACATAATATGTAATACCTTCCCACGATAAACCACTTACACAGATAATGAAGGGACTATTTTACTTAAGTGTATAAATATTTGATAAACCTTATCAAAAATGTGTGATGCGTCTCAGTCAGTGTTCAGATAACAATAATTAGAGGTGATATTAAAAATCTGCTCCGACAAAAGTCGCGGATAGACACTATATAGAAACATATTAAAAAGAATTTTGAAAATTCCACTTTGGGGCAAAAACTTTAACCCCTCCTGAAAGTGCCTTTACATAATCCAATGGCCACCAGATTTTGCACATATAACAAGACTTTAAGGCTGTATAACATATTAAAATTCCAAGTTCCTATGACAACTTTTGGAATTTCTGAAAGTCTTTGAGTCTTCCTAAAAGTGGAATCCCATCAACCGATTAGTCTCAGATTTTGCATATGTATTTGGGTTGCATATATACATATTATCACAAAATTTCAAAGTTCTAGCATCATTTTGGAATTTCCTGCAAGTCTTTGAATTGTTGTAAAATAACATTGGTTCAACTAATTACCACCAAACTTTGTACATTTGTTTCAACATACAAAATGCACATTCTTATAAAATTTCAACATTGTAGGCCAACTGGAAGTGAAGCAAAAAAATATTAACTTTCATATTTCGGTGGTGGGTCATTTACTATTGTAATTTTATTGAATAAAATCAAGCATTTTCTATCTTTTTTTTCATTTCATTCTTCGCTTGAGCCTTGCCTTCCTCAATAAGTTTCTTTCTCTCACTTTCACTCAATCCTGTTTGTTTTGAATGTATATTGTCTTTGAGTTTATTATATTTGTCCAACTCATCCAACACAAGTTTAAATTCATTCTCAGATATCTGTCCGTCTGTCAAAGCCTTAGAAATCAAATCCTTTATACTATTCAACTTACTATCAGCAATAGTTTTAATCTCATAATGTTTCTGTGCTTTTGAAGTCATTTTACGCCTAATTAGTTTAACACACACACCCAAACTCCCACACACAACAGCACCAATCTCTAAAGGCAACATAATTGGAACAGTTAATCCAACACCTGCCAAAATAACACTTGTTGATATCAAACCAGTATCAACTCCATCAGTAATATTTATTCCACGTTTGTATTTTTTGTATAATGCTTTTCTCACATCTCTCTCATTAATTAACGTCTTCTCTATCTCAGATATCTTCTGTAATCTATAATTTTGCCCATCTTCAATAGGCAACTCTGGATATAGCGGTGCATTAGGTTGTTTCATTTTTTTCTTGATAACATATATTTTTTTTATTCAATAAATAATTCAATTATCATCGAAGCCACAGTATTAACACATGTAGCATTATTAGTCTGACAAACAAAATCAATTGCATCACCAGCCTCAACCTTTAACGGTGTATCAAAGTTATCGTGTTTTCTTAAAATATTATTCAATGATATATCATATCCTGCTTGTGGATTTCCATTAATTGCAATCGCCACAGACACATCGCCTTTTGTTCTTTTACTCGACAGTCCAACACCTATTATCTGGCCAGGAAAGTTCATCACATATCCAACACCTACTTCTCTACCACCATTTCCAAAGCCAAACACTTCATTCTTCTGTAAGGAACCTTTACTCTCCGCACAAATGCTAATCAATTTTCTGTCTGACATATTATCAACCTTATTATATAATAATCGATGATTGACATACATATCCCGAAATCTATCTTGAAGTCCTGTATGTCTATCATTCAATGTATTTATTTGTGTAAATGCTTGACTTCTCATATTAAATATTTCTTGTTTCAGCCCCAATGCATCTACGTGTTTTCTCTTAGCACCAAATATACTCATTTTTTTATTATAATTATATAATTTCTTAAACGCAATTAATTGGTAGATGATTAATTACCTTGTTGTTATTTTCATCCCTGATTTCTAATTTCAATTCTGCTATAGCATCATTCACCAAACACTTATATTCTGGATGCTCAAATCTCACTGTTGTTATCTCTCCAAACTCTTTATTTTCCACTGGAACAACAGCCAACACAGTATTCGGCATACCATCTAAATAATTATTTGAAGTATTAATCTGTTCCAAATGAACATACAATGATTTATAAACAGCAAAATCTACAGCTCTCTCACCATAATGAGTTTCATTAACAGCAAACTTTCGCTTATTTCCAAACCCCAACATTTGTTTTAAGCCCTTGCTTATCTTCAATTCATCCGGTGTAATTAAAGAAGCAATTCCATTTGTTTCATTTACAGATAATGTAATATTATTACTTTGAAATAAATCTGCTATTTGTTGGAAACTATAATAACCATCTATAATCTTATGAGGTCTCTCTTTAGTCTTCTGCAAATATTCATCAACAACATTATACCATCCAACACCATATGTTATAGATTTCAAACCAATACGTTTATTCCCATCTCTGTTATCAATGTATTGTTGCAAGTTTATTGTCTTGTCAATATTCGAAATTGTATGATACATTTTTATTTTTTATATATAATCAATAATAAAAATGATACCTAAAGAATTCAAGTACAATCCCAATGCATCATATAACCCCAATACTAAATATACCGAAAAGAATATTGAACTTATAAAACAAACGATTTATGTTAACAAAGACGACCATTTTCCAGTAACGTTTCCCGACTTATTTCAAAACTATCAAAATCCAACATTACACACCAATGAACCGTGGAATACATGGCTTCATTCATCATTTGACTGGTGGCAATGTCAATTAAATTTTGCTGTCTGGTGTGCCACTGCAGGATGTGGAGTAAGTTATCAAGACCATTTGCAAAACACTTCAGGACTAACTAAAACAGTATATACATTTCATGTTTATTATTGTATTGCTCGTATTTTGAAAGAACTTCAAACACCTTTACCAACAGATGCATCATTTTGTTATTACAAAAACCCATACGACAAAGCAACCTATCAAAAGTTATGCAATGAATTCAATGTTTCACCTAATACAGATTGGCGTCAAAAATTAGAAAGTAGTTCTAAATGCAGTGGTCTAGGGAGTTACACACAATATTTTAAACCAAGTGGAAAATATAGACAAGATCATAGAAGTGATGGACCATTCTTTAATCCAAATGATAAAATAGCACATACAGTAGATATAAGTGACGCCTGGACAATGTTTATATTAGACAAATCAAAAGGATTAACAAAAACAGGTATTGAACGAATTAACGAAAGTATTAGAATGTTTGTATGGGCTCTATTAGGAGCACAATCTCAAACACGTGTAGAAATACTAAAAATAGGCACAGGATTTGATGCTCAGAAACAATTTCTTGCTAACATTGAAGACGCTATTAATAGTCCAGTTGATTTACCAAGTCAAATACAAAGATATCAAAACACACTCAAATATGCAAGAAGTAAAGTAGATTTTGTTTATGGTATTGGATTATATATGTCTCCCAGTAATATGATTTTACAAATTGGCACTATCGCTGGATATAATAATAAAATTGTAATTGCAACAGAAAATCAAACACTTGGTTTCAATAGTGATGTAAATGTTAAACCTGTTGCACCTACTACACAACCTGCAACTATACAAGGCACACCAACAAAGAAATCTCTACCAGAACCAAAACATCAGGAAACAAAGAAATCTCTACCAGAACCAAAACATCAGGAAACAAAGAAATCTCTACCAGAACCAAAAATCAAATCTCTACCAGAACCCGTTGAAAAAAAAGAAGCAATACAACACGAAGACAACAAAACAGCATTAATAGTTGGTAGTATTGCAATTGGACTATTAATTATGTATGAAATTTATTAAGTTCTTTTTTTTCTTATAAACTCTCTTGCAGATGCATATAACAATCCAGCAACCAATACAACTAATGCCCATAGATGTTCTCCAAACCAATTAACAACTTTACCCGCAGAAGACAACAACCAAGACACAATAGAACCAATAACACCTGGTAACGCAGTAGCTACTTTTCCTGCAAGGGTAGAAAGTAATTTACCAAGATTTGATAATTGTTTCTTAACCCAATCTTTAACACCACCTTTTGGTGGAGAAGGAGGGGTTGAAGTAGTACCACCAGGAATAACAGCCTCAACAATAACTCCAATAATCATTCCAAAAGCGGTTAAAATACTAACAATTGTAATGCCTTGTTCTCTGAATAATGTTCTAATTCTTTCACCCAATGTAGTGTCTTCTTTTAATACTTTGTTTATAGTCTCTTTGATTCTATTTACCTGACTACGTAGTTTATCTTTATTAACATTAATAACTTCCAATCTTGCACTTCTCTCACTTTCTAACTCTTTGATTCGACTACTTATCCTTTCTATTTGAAATTCATCATTGTCTGCTTTGGCTTGTTCTAATTTTGTATTTTCTTTTGCTAAGTCTTTATTTGTTTCATTCAGTTTTGCCAATTCATTTGCTATCTCTTCTTTGACTGTTGTCATTGCATTTGCTATTCCATCAATCTCTCTTTTTGTCCAATCTGTTTGTGTTCCTGCTTCACTACTAACACTTTCAATGAATGATGTCTCTAATGTTTTCACAGATGTTTCTGCATTATTTGCAGTTTCTAATAGTTCTTGTGCTTCTTGTTGTGATGATACATCATTATCAAGATTCTTGAATTTTTCTGATAATAAATCAGATTGTGTCTCTCTCAACTGGTTTTCTATTAAAGTTGTAAGCTCAGCTCTACCTTCTTTAAGTCTTGTAGCAGATGGTTTAAAATCATCTACACCTAATACATTCCTAACAAAATCAACACCATATTTCCTTTGCAAAGTATTAAATGATAAAAATGTTGCTATTTCATCTGGTGCATTGGAACGATAATATGTTAATGCAATATCCTTTCCACCTTCATCTTTAACATATAACATTGGTCTCCCTATATCATCTTTCTTGAGAGACAAACCTTTGATTTTACGTTTAGGTTCTTCATTCCTTTCGTAAAATCTATCTATCATTTTTTTACCTATGCTATTACGCAGAGTTTTCCAATCATCACCGGTTAAATCATTCAAACCAGCAAACTGACTATTTAATGTTCTCTGAAACTGCTCTTCATCTGTAAAAGATGTTTCTGCTTCTTCATCATAATCCTCCCTGTCATACTCAGGATTTTCATATTCAGCCATTATTTATTTATTATTTAAAAATATTTTTTATCTTTTAATAAAAACATGTCAGCTTACGGAGATAAACTAAACCCTTACAGAAAAATAAGAGAACCACGTGGTGTAAAAGGCATTCGCCAAAGTGTAGTAATAACAAATAACCCTTCAACTATTGACCAAAATCAACAATTGTTAGTGAGATTTCCTAATCTAAGTGGTAATGATGTTATTGTTCCCGGAACAGTCAGATTAGCATTTGAAATTGAACTAACCTCTAAAGATGCAAATGCAACTATATTTCAAAACATAGGAAGAGCAATAATTAAGAAAACAACAATTAGAATAAGTGGAAATGAAGTTATGTCCATTGACGATAGTGACATCTATCATTGTTATATTGATTTATGGAAGACTATTACAGAACGTGTAAATATGGTATATCAAGGCGTTGGCAAAGAGAACATGTTTTGTTTTGTTTGTTTGTATTGGAGTTTAACGGCCCAGTCAACACTATTTAGGTCATTTTTGAGCCGGTCAGTTTACCTATCAACACTTTCCTGGGCAGGCTTATACGTAAGCGGTTAACCAGTACAGTGCACATTCTTTCGCCAGAAACTGACAACTGCCCTTCTTGAATCAGCGGAAGGGAGAGAATGACCGTAGAAAAGATTTCATGATCAATCTCCACGAAAGAATGTTGCCGACCCCGGCGGGAGTCGAACCCGCGACCTCCTGATCACCAGTCAGACGCGCATCCGACTGAGCCACCGAGGCCGGCAAAGAGAACATGTTGAAACATAGAGTGGGTGCAGGAAACGCAACAGCAGATAAAGAAGATCAAGCCATCGCAAAAGCATATGGAAACAGGTTTTGCATCCCACTTGATTTTGAATTATTGGAAACCCATATGCCTTTTTATCAAGCTGGATTAGGAGATAGACTTGAATATGAACTTACATTCAATGATTATAATAAAGTAATTAAATCAGGCGATGCAACTTCATCTTATACAATCAAAAATATTTGTTTGGAATTTGATATTGTTTCTGATACTGAATTAGCAAGACAAATAAGACAGCAAGTTGATGGTAAAATGGTTATTTTGTATGACAGAATACTAAGACACAGAAAAATAACTAAAAACAAATCTGATACACTATGGAATATCAATCTAAATGTTCCTGCAAGAAGTATGAAAGGAATTCTTATGCTATTCGAAGATCCTGAAAGGGCCAGCACAGAAGAATATTATAATCCAGAAATTACAAAAGTGGAAATGACAATAGAAGGGATTCCGAATCAATTGTATAGTCAAGGAATGAAGTCCCACCAACACTGGGACGAAATAAATAAATTCTTTGCTTTGAATTCAAAAAGAAACAAAGAAACAAGTATGGTTGTTAAAGATTTATATTTTACTGATACAACAATAGAGAAATATCTAACGAACAGGTATGCTTTATGGTTGGATTTACGTTCAACTGATGATAATACACTTCATGGTTCTGGAAGAAGAATTGAAAATGCATCAGAAGGTATCACAATACAAATAACGAAAGAAGCAGGAGCAGATGAACCAATCAATCTTTATTTGTTTGTTATACAAGATGCACAAATCAACTTTGAAGATGGTAGATTTAAAGAAGTCAGTTATTAATATTTTTTTTTTACAAATAAAAATGGAACTACCAAAATATCCTCATTGTGCTATTATATGTGGTCAAACTGGATGCGGGAAAACAGAGTTTGTCCTTGACCTTTTGGAAGAGGAATATCGTCAAGTATTTAAACATATTGTTATACTTTGCCCAACCATTCAATGGAACAAGGCTTATAAAAATCGTGAGTGGATTGGTGATGTTAGAAAGCCTAAAACAAAAAATATAACAATTGTTAATCCTATTGTTAATGGAGAAGAAAAACTACAAGAACTACTAAGAATGTTCTTTAATAAATATGCTGGTCATTCTACTCTCTACATTATTGATGATTGCAGTGCAACGAAAGAACTAACAAAGAAAAAAGATATGTTATCAGAATTAGCATTTTCTGGTAGGCATGCAGAACAATCAGTGTGGGTTATTTCGCAGAGATATAATTCTGTGTTAAAAGATTTAAGAGAACAAACAAAATGGCTATGCATGTTCTACACAAAAGATAGAGATAGTTTTGAAAATTGTTTAAGAGAGAATGATGTTATTCCTACTTTGGAAGAACGACAGAGAATAAAAGAAGAACTGAAAAAAAAGAAGCATCGTAAGTTAATTTTGAAGACTGACCAGCCTACTGGTTATCGGTTGGTTGATTGATTATTTTTTTTAGCAATGATTAAGTAATGTTTATGCAATGCTATAGCAAATCTTAAGTAATGCTTATGCAATGTTTTAAGTAAAATAGCAATACTAAAAAACAATGCTGTTAGAAATATTATCAATCACTGCAATCTTATCAATAATCATAACAAACACTGCAATCTTATTAATAGTCGGATATGCGATGTTTTATTTTTTAAAAATAAAAAATAAATTACATAAAATAAAAATGAATGCTGAAGAATTATTACAAGACATTGAATGTGAAAGCACAGAAAATAATGAACAAGAAACAAAACGTGAGCGATTATCAGCCATTGTTGCTGGTGGTGGTAGTAAGCAGTATCTTGGTAAAGACTTACAACTATCAGACATTGATACAATGACAGCAGAACAAATAAACAAACTTTACTGCAGATATGAAGCAAGATTGGGAGCAAGTATGACTAAGACATTGGGTAATTCTTTCATTAGCTTATACGTGATGGGTGTATCAAAGTATTTCAATGTTGTTAATCCACCTAAACTGATACAAGACTTAGAGGAAGACCCTTTTATCAATCACGCTTTGACAAGTTCGTGTTGTGAATTGTACTATAGATATGGAATGTATCTTGCTCCTTTAACTGCAATGCTAACAACAGCAAGACATATTTATTTTAATAAAAAAGAAAATATCTCCTTAGAAAAAAATGAGTGAAGTTAATGAAAAGATGAGTGAAGTTAATGAAACTGTTAAAACAAAAGACCCAAGACGAGTATCTGCTGGTAAGAAAGGTGCAGAAGCAAGAAAAAGAAATGCAGAATTAAGAAGAAAGGAGGCTGATACTATAAAGAAAGAAAACATGGAATTAAAATCTATAACAAGAGATGATGATGATGTGCAAACAAACAATTCACAGAATATAAATATATACAAAAATTATATACCATTATGTATAACAATTGGAGTTGTTGGAATAGGATTGTATATGTACAAGTCTAAACAAGTTGTACCACAACAACCTATGATGCAACAACCTGCACCTATTATACAACAAAAAGAAATTGACCCATTTGAATTTAATTAATTTAAAAAAAATAATATTCTCATTAAAAAATGACAACCTCAATAGACGGAAAACAAATTGCAAACATGTTATATCATGCTGGAGTGGAAACTGTATTAACTGTTGGATATTCAGAACTTGGTAGAAAACTATTGAAAAGACCAGCACCAAAAGTAGATTTTAATATGACAGATATTGGTATGTTGTCCATTGATATATTACTTGCAATGGCAACAAAGGATATGCTTGTTAAGCAAGGTATTATTCCTGCAGATATTATGAAGTAATTTTAATATTTTTTTTCCATTATATAAAAATGGCAAGTGCAGTAGCATTAATGGTTGGAGGAGCAATTACAAACGCCGTAGCCTTTTCAGGTAGTAATTATTTATTTTCACATATGGGTAGTAATAGTGATGAAGAGAGAAAGAGGCATGATAAGGCGATGGAACAATTAGAATCAGCAACAACTGCGTGGAATGAGAAGAGAACAGAAAGATTGGATTTTATTAATGAACAGTTAAAAAAGGAACATCATGCTTTGAATGAGTTCAGTGATGCTGATACTGCTATGAAACAATATTATTATATTACAGGAAAACAATTGCCAGATAATTTATCCACACCATTACCACCAAAACCTACATTAAGTGATTTTTACACTCCATCAGAAGACCAGAAAAATAGAGAGATTGCATTTGTTGTCGGTGGTATGGCATTGACAGGATTTGTTGCTTGGAAGTTGATGTGGGTAAAAAAAATTATTTTTTGACATAATCTTTCTTTGGAAAAACTAAATCATAAGCATGATATTTATTTTTTTTATTATTCTTACATGGTTTCAAACCAAGTGGTCTTACATAAAATGGTGGTTCTTTACCTTCTATCTTCTTTGTGAGATGTGCAGGACTCCATACTTCACCATTGTCTTTGAGAGTTAAAATTACACTCACACCATTGTCTGTGTTAATTTCTCTGTAGTCAGTGATTGTATAAATGTTGTTGATTTCTAAATCAGTCCATTTCTTTGTGTCAAATTGACTTTGTTCCTTTAACAGCTCTTCAAACTCTTCTTTTGTAGGTGTATAGTCATCATCAAGCAATTGTGCTATATTTTGCGTTTGTGCGTTCTTTGACATCTTTTTATATATAAATATTTTTTCTTAAATAAAAATAAATGGAGAAGATATACTATAGTCCAAAAGGTTTCTGGAAAGGACACTCAGCTGTTGGTAAGTTAGCAAAAGAAGCAAAGGTTAGTCAGAAACAAGCATTAGAGTTCTTAAAGAAACAAGCAGTATGGCAAATATATTTACCTGCACCTAAGAAAATAATAAGACCTAAATTTGATGTGTCTGCAGAGAATGAAGTTCATCAGGCTGATTTGTTGTTTTTACCTCACGATACTATTGGTAGGAAGACATACAAGTATGCATTGACAGTGGTTGATATTGGAACAAGATATAAAGAAGCCGAACCTTTGACGTCGAAAGATAGTAAAGAAGTTGCAAATGCTTTTGAGAAGATTTATAAAAGACATTTGAAGTATCCTAAACTATTGCAAGTTGATCCTGGTAGAGAATTTATGAGTTCCGTTTCAACTTTGATGGAAAAGCATAATACCAAAATAAGAAGAGGTAGAAAAGAGATACATAGAGACCAAGGAATAGTAGAAAGATTTAATAGAACCTTAGCAGAAAGATTGTTTGGTTATCAGTATGCTAAAGAGATTGATACTAAAAAAAGAAACAGAGAATGGGTTAAGAGATTATCTGATGTTATTAAAGCATTAAATAAGGAGACGAAAAAACCTCCTCCAATTATAACAAGAAAAGTTGATGCTGAAATTTGTCCTTATGCAAATGTTAGATATTTGTATCAACCTGGAGAATTAGAAGGTGGTGGAAAGAGAAGGGCTACTGACCCAGTATGGTCTGTTGATATACATAAAATTGATTATCACATTATAACGCAAGGCATAAGAGTTTATTATTTGAAATCTCCTGCACCTAAGAGAGGGTTTGTCAAAGAGGAATTACTTATTGTTCCGGCTGATACCCATACGCGTATGTCGTAATGCCATCGTCAGTTATGTATCTTTTTGTGTCTAAAGGAGAAAGTGTAGTCTTATTTACTTTTAATCCATATATGTTGTGATGCATTGAGCGTAGCATGTTCATTGAGTGTGTGTATTTCTTTTTGTTGAATAATGCATCTCTGTAGTTTTCAAAATTGATTTGTTTTTTGATTACATATTTTTTTGTTCCTTTCGCTTTTTTGATGACTTGTTCATCTGCTCTTAATACTGAATATAATTTAGGACGAAGACCAATATATTCTGATATTGGAACACCAGCACATTCATCCTTCATCTTACCTATGACCTTCTTGTTTGTTTCATCGTATAGTGGATGTTCTTTTGGATAATCAGAGAAATCGTATTCATCTTTCATTTCAGACATATCTTTGTAAGCATCTTTGGTTTTGATATCTACTAATAAACTGTCTGTGTCGGTGTACAACAAGGTGCAGTTATTACCATACTTTTTTTTCAATGTATTATAATACCAATCATACATAAGATGTTTTGATAAATCTAAAACACAGAAGCCAACATATATTGGTTTATTTAGAGTTAATCTTGTTTTATTCACTTGAATGGCAGATAACTCATCAGAGAACTTTACTCTACGATTGAAGTTTGGTTTGGCTATTATCTTGCGGATTTTTTCATTTTCACTGCCATCTGTTTTGACTAATTTAATATCAACTCTTTTACGTATGTTTTCCATTGTTTTGCCAAATACTGAGTTGTTCATAAGTTTAAAGAAATCTTTTTCAAATGTAGTCTTTGCTTTTTTACGTAATTCTGTATTCAGACGTATGTAAGGTTCCATCCAAGGTTTCTCATCAAATTCTAATATTCTGTGTATTTTTGTTATTTTCATACCAAGTTGTTTGTATAGTCTCAAGTTCTTGTAATGTACTACATATTTCTTCTTATCCATTAGATTGGGGACAAGTTTTTCTGTTTTTAACATACTATGATCAATTAGTTCATTTTGATAGTCGGATAACCATTCTTTTTTAATTGCTAATTTTTCAGGTGCAAGTGGATAGTCGTTATGTAGTTTATGTAAATGTTTGGGATATTCTAAATCTACTTCATATATTCTTCCTCTACCTTTTTGTAATTTTGGAAGTTTTCCATCTATTAAATCTTTATTAGTTATCCATTTGAAACCACCAAATGGAAGTGGTTGGCTCATTGAATGACCATATAAATTATTTTCATCTAAATACATTATGTAATTGTCTTCTTCATTTGGATTATAATCTGCTACATATTTATTGTTTGCTTTTGCGTGTCTTTTAGAAACCATACTTATTCCACCTCTCATTCCTTTTTCAATGAAAAGATGCATATCCAAATCTGATAGAAGTTGTAATTCTATTTCTGTGTATTTTAGAAGAGCATCCCAAGATAGACCAGGTGCAGTGTAGTAATGTAGAGGGTCAAGTTTATAGTTATTCATACAGGTTTCTCTAAACTTTTGAAAAACATCTGCAAGTAAGAGAACATCTGTTTTGAGATATAAATCATGATAATCACCAAGTGTTTTACAGTTAAATTGTTTCCATACTTTTTGAGCGTGTTCATAGTCTTTTTGTTTGATACTTTTATCTGTTAGAGAACTGTAGAATTTGTCTATTGGTGGTAGTTCAGTTTCATTGAATCTTTCTTGACTGTCAATATATTCGTATGGATAGATACCTTTACGAGCAAGAAGATGTGAGTTAGTTGTATGTTTTACAGTTAATGGTAAAGTAGAAGTAAAACAAAGATCAGGAATAGTCTGATTCGTTGAGTTCTTTATATCTTGTATTGTGGCATTTTTTACATTTTGCTGTTAATAACCAATTTTCATTGATGTTTATTTCTTCTGTATCTTTACATTTTTCACATTCTGTCTTTACACCAATTGCTCCATCTACCAACTTTTCAAGAGAGGAAGCCATAAATTGAAAACTGTCTAAGAATTTCAGTTGTCCAATACTGAATGAGATGAATTTCTCTGAATTATTTGCAATACAAGTAATGTTTCCACTTGCTTTGTGTATTTTCTGCATTATTAGATGGCTATCATAACCTTTTAAGTTGTGGAAGATAACTGGAATTTTGGTTTTATTTGGTTTGATTGCAAGTTTGAGATTACAGGATTTGTGTGCTGGTCCTCTATATTCTCCTGTGAAATGACAGTGGTCTTTTACTTTTGGGTTGTTTTTGTTATTTCCTATTTCTTGTTCGCATATCCAACATTTGGTGGCATTTTCATAGTCTTCAGTGTTTTGCTCTGTTAATGGTTTGGGGTGAGCAAAGATGTTATTGATATTGCTAACCTCACAATTTAAGTGATTCAAAAATACTTCAACAACATCTTTACCTCTGTAGATAACAGGTTTTTCAACTTGACCATCATATCTGACAACTTGATAACCAAATCCACAAGCTTCGTGTTCACTTGTTATTTCTGATTTATCTCCTTTTTGTTCTGTTTTAGGTTTGATTATACTTTCAAAGTCGGCATAAATGACATATGGAACGGGCATTTGATTTTGATGGTTTTTAAACTTGATAGTACCGTTTGAGGGCATTTCTATTCGCATTGGAGATTTATTTATGCCTTCACAGTCTTCTTTGTGTTTGATTAGTAGGTCTTCTCTTGTAAAACCGTGAAGACATCTATCACAGAAATGTGTTTTATCTTTGTGTTTATTGTTCTGATTGTAAAGTAATCTATTAAGGTTTTTAATAAAACAGTAGTGATATTTTGTTTCCTTTGGTGTTTTTTCATCTGGATTATAATTTTCATCTATTTCTCCTTCTTCATTATCATCAATTTCCTCTTCAACTTCTGTTATCAAAAGCAGGTTAATTCTTTCTTTATCATTTGATTGATTTGAAATATGATATGGAAATACAGTAAGTTTCTCTGTCTTTTTTGTGATTGTATATCCATAAACATTGATTGCTATATTGTTTTGTTTCTCAACTTTTGGTATTTGTGAGATTGGTGTGGGAAAGTCAATTCCTTCCATATTCAGATTAGGACATTTTGTATAACTATATACATTATTCAAGTGGTTTTTTGCTGGATATAGAGCAGATTTCAATGCCCATTCTAAACATTTATTATCATTGTTCTTCATATTAATTATTGCTTGTTTGTTTGCTATTACTTTTGGAAGAGGAATATATGAAGAACCTTTGAGTGGTTCATATTTTGCTATGTTGAGATAGAGTTTGATACAGTGGTCAATTTCTAAACCTGTTGCGGTATTTGTGAATTTTTCAATCCATGTTTGTAAATAAGCTGTTTGTTTGTTATAGTGTTCATCTAAATTATTTTCATTAAGAACTGCACATTGTTCTCCGTGTGATGCAGCGTTAACTTCTTTTCTTTCGCCATCAAGTTCATCTTTAAAGAATTTTAGAGATAATCCTATTGAAAATTTAATACCATTGTATTCTTTTATGTCTTTCCTGATTTGGTCTAAGATGATAGATTGTTTATCATTAAACAAAATATTTGGGTCTTTATATTTATGAGCATCTATTTCATACGCTTTGAAGTAATTGCATAATGGTTTATCAACCAGTTTCAGAGCATTTTTCTCTTCTTTAGTATCATCATCTATATCTTCATCATTAATTTTTTCACTTGTTTTAACAGCATTTTGTTGCTGTCGTTTTCTTATCTTTTTATCTCTACGTCTTTTGCGCAGATTATCTAATGTAGAAGTTTGTTGTGGTGCATCACTCTTCTGTTCTAAAGATTTAAGAGCTTTATCTAAAGCTTCATCACTAATTCTTCCTTCGCTGTGTAATTGCAATAGTCTCTGTACAGCACTCATGTTTCTTTTTCTTTTAACTAAAAAAATATTTTTTTAATATAAAATAAAAAATGAATATAGAAACACAAAGTATGCAAAATAAATGTGCTATGTTGCCGTTAGGTTCAAATAAACCATGTAAAAACAAATCAGTAAAAAATTCTATCTATTGTAAAGCTCATAATCACATTATGAAACATAACAAAAGTAAAGTAGTGCAATGTCTACAATGTGGTAACGGTACTACAGCGAAATATCAAATTTGTGATAAATGTGGTGGAGAAAATGTCAGAAAAAAGCATGGATATATAGACAAAATAAAGCCTTGGAGGCAGGAAATTGCAAGATTGAATAGGATAGAGTGTTAGTTCTGCGGTAATACTGCAGAATAAAACGAAAATGGGGTCCTGATGAGTAGGATGGATTACGCGTAATCATCAATAAAAAGTCTCAACAAAATGGATTACATGTAATTGATATATAGACAAATATATCACCGATTACAGTGTAATCATCAATCGATTGTTTCAACGAACAGAGTTAGTGATAATACTGCAGAATATATGTGCAATATATATGTATTATGCTCAAATTGGTGATATATTCATTGTCCGTGCTGACGGACAACGAATATGTCGCCGTACCCCCACTATCTATATATATGATACGGAGGAGTATTTGGGTTTTCAAAACGAATGTTGTGGTTCTAACAAGTACCCAAAACATATACAAAGTAATTCCACTGTTAACCCTTGTCCTGCTGAACCCGGATATGTCTTAGCTTTCAAACAATGTAGATCCAGATCAGATGGCTTCTGAAGAAGCCATCTGATCTGGATCTTCATTGTTTGTCATGCAGCTCATGAATTTCTTGCAATAATTTGTATCAAGTAATCTGATTGGTTGATAATCAGTAGTGGGTGTGGCATATATAAATATTCAGCAGGTCAAGGATTAAGACAGGCTAAAATCAAGACTAAATCTCCTTAAAAAAATCATATTCAGAAGGCTTAGGTCGTTCTTTATAGTATTTTCTACTCTTAGTAAGGGACCACTTTTGGGGCTGTTCAAAAGTGGTCTTCTTAAAGACCACTTTTGAACTGTCCCAAAGGTGGTCTTAACATAGGAATTTCACTGTATTTACCACCCCATATCTGCAACTATGCCTCACTGTATTAAGCAAGCTCAGCACTGCTTTATTTATAATATAATAATTAATGTACAGAGAAATTACGCTAATAAGACCACCTAAAATTATTCTGCTTTAAAAGCTTATTAAGAAGGGTGCAGTTACTCTGTCTTCGTGTTTACTACACACACTGTCCTCTGGTCAGGGACCACCTTTGGTACTGTCAAACGTGGTCTTAAAGACCACTTTTGAACAGTCCCAAAGGTGGTCTTAATATAGAAATTTTACTGTATTATGTAACATGCTGCTCAGCTGTGGGCTGTACAGCCAACTGTAGGCTATATTAATGCGATATGACTAACACATGCGTTATGTCAACATTAATTAATCTGTTACAGGGCCAGAAGAAAATATGAGAAATAGCAAACATATATTACTTATGCTCGACTGCTACCTACATTAATTTGCGCCACATCAAGCAAAATGTGTCTTCGACATGTACGCCCAGCGATGACTCTGATCAGCCTGTGCAGATACGGAATCTGAGTCTGCGCTGTGTGAAACAGGAATGCTTCCTGTCATGCAGTATATATACAAGCCTTATTTTGAGACTTCAAATTCAATATTTTAACCCTTTTTGAACCAAATGGAATCTTCCTCCTTATGCATGGCACGAGTCCATTTCAAAATTTAGGGGTGTCAGGTTGTGTTTTCTTCAAAATTTATGAGGAAAATGGCTGAACTTTTTGCAAACAGTGTAGGCCCTCATCAGACGCCACGTTCTGCGAGAATGCGGCGTCTGATCTGGGCCTGCACTGTTTGCCAACTACCCGTTTTGGGGTTTCTGGTACTAAATGGGTTAACCCATTGTCTACTTGTGGTCCATTTGACGTATAATGGGTGGCAGGTCTATTGTTTTCTTTGACGTAAAATTCTGTTAGCAAAGAGTGCAGGCCCTGATCAGACGCCGCGTTTTGCGGCGTCTGATCTGGGCCTGCACTGTTTGCCAAGGTACCCCTTTAGGGTTTTTCCCCGCATACAATGGGTAAATTAACAAAACCTAGAGAAAATAAATGTTATTAATGACTGATTAATTCATAATTGAAAGGAACAGTACTGTGACTTCGACCAAGCTAAGACTCTGGCAAATTTGGTTGATAAAGGTCCCTTAAATATTCTTGTTGGATACAGCTGCATGCAGTGTGCCTGAATGTGGAGAATCTGCTTCAGTAAAACCCCTGTCACACCAGGGCTGCGTTCTCACGGCGTCCAAGAAAAATGCAGAACGCCGAGGTGCGCGCAGTACGATCGCAAACATCGCCGTAGCAACGCAGTGGCGTCGCCAGTAGACGCGTTGGGATCGCATAGAACGCCAAGCGACGGCGCGCATTTTGAGCATGCTCAAAACAAACGCCGTCACTCGGCGTTCTGATCAGAGCGCAGTGAGGTCGCCGTAAGGTTGCCATAGCAGCGCAGTTAGGTCTCCTACAACGCTACAGGAGCTCGGCAGGGGCGCACAGAGGTCTCCTACAACGCCATATAAGCTCCGCTTGTATAATTGATTAACTGATTGATTGATCTGATATTTAACGTCCCAGTCAACACTGTATAGGTCATTTTGGAGACGTTGCTTCCAATTTTGTGGGACTTTTACCCGACTTTGAGATGAAATGACATCTCAAGCCCGGTCGCCCAATGAAACCAATAGAGTTTACACGTATAAGCATGTTTACATCAATAGAGTTTACACGTATCTCGCACCGCTTTGCCTGGGCAGGCTTAGATCCTCTAAGCGGTTTACCAGTACTGTGTGAGGTCGGTTTCAGCTCTGCGTGGAAGCATCATGCAGCCCATCTATTTCTTCCATTCCTGATGGGAGGGGATGACCGCTTGTATAAACAGTGGCTAGAGTAGAGTTTGATTGTGTACTGTCCCGAAAAACCTTCTTCTGAGGTGACTCTTTCCGGGTAAGGTAATGGCGGTGGACTTGCTCCTGCTTGCGGTGATTGCGGTGGACTTGCTTCCGACGGCACAGGAGTTCTGGTAAACCGCTTAGGGGATCTAAGCTTGGGCGATGGGGCTCGAGTCGGTCCATCCGTGCTTATTAACCTCATTAGTTTCATTGGGTGACAGAGATTGAGATGTAATTTAATCTCAATGTCGGGTAAAAGTCCCACAAATTTAGAAGCAACGTCCGCAAAATGACCTATAATGTGTTGATGGGACGTTAAACCTCAAATCAAACAAAACTGTTCGACTGATGAAGATGTCTGTTTACACTTTGAGAACGTCTTCAACATGTGAGCGCCGTAAAAGCGCAGTGCACGCATTGAGAGCGCCGTAAAAGCGCAGTGCACGCATTGTGAGCGCCGTAAAAGCGCAGAGGAAGCGCCATGAGAGCGCATACAATCGCCATCAAGAACGCCGCAGGATCGCGATAGATCGCCATGTAAGCTCCGTAGCAACGTCTTGGTCGCTGTAGGGACGCCATGACAGGTCCATGTTCACAAAAATATCCCATATTTCTTGCGATCTCGCGGCGTTCTGAAAAATTAAACAACGCCGTCCCATCGCAGTGAAAACGCGGCATAGTGTGACAGGGGTATAAGAATGAAATCAGACTTTTCCAAAGATGAGGTGTCCTGGCCCACAGGCAATACACATGCTCCCATAGTGAACAACATAATTATAAAGAGAATTGAATAAATGACTGTATAAAAGTCTGCTTTCATGAATCTGACATTGTCAAACTTCACAAGACTTATCTCGGGGCTTCAAGAAATAGATGGGCTGCATGATGCTTCCACGCAGAGCTGAAACCGACCCGCACACGAGACAGCTTAGAGGTGCGAGTGTCGGACTGGCCATGCTTGTAAACTTTATTGGTTTCATTGGGCGGTAGGGCTTGAGATGACATTTTATTTCAATGTTGGGTAAAAGTCCCAAAACACTGGAAGCAACGTTTCCAAAATGACCTTTACAGTTGACGGGGAGGTTAAACCTCAAATCAAACAAACACAAGACTTATCATGTGGACAGGTTCTTTTTTTTTTCAACATTTTTAACAGGTCCTGATATTTCTGGAAACACTGAATATGACAGTTAGATAAGCTAAGAATAGAAGATTGGTTTGAAAACCATGAAGTAGACAAAAAGCCCAAGCTTCAATTTCATCTAACACTCACCTTAGGTTCACTTTGATTCAGACCAACAAGGCTGAATGCTACATCTGATCCTATTCTACACTGTCGAAGAACTACTTTCTGTTGTGTTGACTTTTCCCCACCCTGAACAGTTTTCCCATTCATAGAATGTAACCCTAAAGGCTTTGGTTTTAACCTTTTCTTTGGTAATGCTGGAATATCTGTGTTGAATTTTTCATGCTTCACTCCCTTATTTTCACTTAAGTAAACATCCAATGAATCAGATGATGATGATGTGGAATCTAGAAGTATGGTTGTATCAATAGGTGATGATCTATAATCAGTTAATGAAGCCGATGAAGCAAGCTTAAGAATGGAATGAACCGCTTTCTTACGCTGCTGGTGTTCACAGTTTGATTCCAGATGAGAATCTAACGAAGATGATTTATTATGCAGGATTTTAGTTCTAGAAAGAGCTGCATATTTTTCTTCATCTGATCGGTTGTCACTGATACTTGTACTGTCACCAATACTCATACCGTCATCTGATGCTTCTGGGTTTGATGGCCTTTCAGTCACAACAGTAGCTCCACCAGAAGCAGCTGCATACTGAGGTGATTCTGATTCACTTCTGTCAGGTTTTCTTTGGTAATTTGCTTTTATTTTTTGCCGTACTTGAGCAAAGGAGTCATAATTAAATTTCCTAATAGTGTCCTGTTTTCGTTTAATCTGTGGAGCTGATCTCCCTTGTTGAGTATTGTATTTTTCTCTACTACTTATATGAGAAACAGATTTATTAAGTGTCCAACCGCTTGCAATGTTATATTTATCTTTTGCTAGACTTTGATCAAAATAATTTCTCTTTGGTACTGTTCCTGAATCTAAAGAGCTTCTAACTAAACTTGATTCAGACTTTGATCGGGAATATCTCCTTTGGAGTGAGTCTTTACCCTGTCTTCCTTCAGTCTCAACATGTTTACACATAATGTTTGCTGTTTCGTCACCTTTATAACTGTATGTACCCTTGAAAGTCCCACTTGGTGGAATGTCCCTCCTCGAAAACTCTGATATGTCAGATCCAGATTTTAAATGAGAACTTGAAAATTTATTTTCTAACACAATGGAAGCACCTTGATTTTGTTTTCTACTGAGACTATCAGTTTTAGACTCTTCTGACAGAGTTGTAGCACCATCTTTATTGTGAGTCACATGTGGTCTGAAGGCAATAGTGTTCTGAGCAAAGTTTCTAGCACCAGCAGTTTTACTTCTAGCTGAAGAAGAATTAGATACATCAATATCCAAGATTAAATTTTCAGTAGGAGGAACTCCAGATCCATCAGACCTTGTTTTTCTGATGTTATCTAGTTCTTTCTTGAGGTCAGCAAAATCCTGTTGTTCGGTACTTGACAATCTCTGTTTTACATGTTCTGAACTTCTCAAAGTATCTAACTCTCTTTTTAATGCAATTGCTCTCAGATCAGCATCAAAACTTCTATATAAAGGTATTTTAGAGTCTGAGCGAAATAGCTTCTTTCCTCTCCCAGAAGTTACATTAAAACTTTTATCTGGGACATTGCTTACATCTTTGTCTGATTTCATGTTCTGTTTCATACTATCTGAGGGCTGAATTGCTCCTGCTTCAGGTTTACATGAACCTTGCAGGCCTGGTCTATTAACTGACACAGAAGTCTGAGGTGGCACTGCAAATGTTCTACTTTTATGTTCATCTGCCAATAAATCCTTTTCCACATGGGGTAAATCTGACCCACAGTGCTGACCATGCTGTCCTAATCTTTCAAGAGTTGAATAAGATTGACTTAGATTCTGGAGCTGCTGTAGGAAGTAGCTTGTCCTATATTTCTCTGGCAATGCTGGTTTTGGAGGTGGGATGTCATCCTCATCTTCAGGGACATTTGAATAATTTGTTCGTCCATGTGCTGATTTTGATCTTGACAACAGTTGATGAGGCCTGTTTCCAGATTCTTGATTCTTGTTTGGACTTACTTTCCTTCCCCTGTCTGAATCTTTTAAAACCTGGCTCTCACGACAAATGACCACCTTCATTGATTTCTTTCTTTCCCGGTCACTGTCATTTTGTCTTCCAAACTCAGTTTCTGCTTTCCTCTCAAATATTATCCCTGCTTCTTTTTTGATATCATCTTCTGATTCCTTTTTCAATTTAGTATCCTGTTCTGTTTTACTTTTCAGTTTTGCTTCATTTGTGTGAAACTGCCTATGTCTAAGTTTACTAGTGCTGAATGACACATCTGAGAATGATCTTGGTCTCATGGGGGATATTTCACTCTTGACAACAGCCTTATCAATATCAGTAAATTCTTTGGTAATGTCAATTCCTGACTTTTTAATCTTCTCACATCCATCTTCTAGTTCTGATATATTATCACCTCTTGCTGTAATTGTTCCATCATCTTGAGACAGATTTCTTTGACTCCCTGGCAGTTCTGACCAGGAAGAGGCCATGCAGACCATACTGTTCTAAGTTGGCTCTGTATTAAAAGCCTGTTCCATAACGAAGTGACAAATCTGAATGTTCCAATTAGGTATTATGAATGGTATCACAAACTATTTCCAATATGTTGACTTACGTACTGAAGAGGAGAATGCTAAAATAAATAATACCTTAAATATTTACTTAAGGATTTCTGTTACGTACTTCATTAAGTAAACACTTAAATTCAAAATTCTCCCATCTAACATCTGCAGACAATACCCCAGTGGACAAGCACCATTTTTACAAACTTGGGAGTAGCCAAAATCACAAAAAGTACCATTTAGATTTAGTATGTTTGCACTGGTATTTTATCCATTTCCTTAAAAACTTTGATGTTTCTGTCTTGCTGTATGCACATTAACTCACTATAGTGAAAATTCTTTTAAGGGAAATGCATATACATTCAGGAGAGGCAACTCTTCTCAAATATTTTTGTCTCTCTTTTCAACAGGGGTCTACTCTTAAAGGAAAGAATTTGCTCTAAAAGAGCAAATTCTTTCCTTTAAGAGCAGACCCTCATGAGCAAATTATTTCCTTTAAGAATAGACCCCATTTTCAGAGGGGGGTCAGTTAATGGGAAATCAAACAGGACCTCACAAATGTTGTCCCCCTTTTAAAATGGTGGAGAGTGCATTAGGTGGATCCACTACCCTTAAAATTCCAGAATTTTAATTGAAACATATGTTGCTGGCAGATGCAGATTTAGATTCTGATATCACTTGCAGAGATGGGTTTATTATTTATTTCTCTTAACACATTTTATAACCTGTCAGCCTCTCCCTCCTTGAAGTTATGAATGTTTTTATCTTGGTATTTTGACCATAATGACAGAAATGAAATATTTGAGAGGTGACTCTGAAGGTATGAAAAGGTTTTACACAGTTACCCACAACTTATATTTCCCAAAGACTTTTATAATTACTTTATAAATAAAGCCTTAATATTCAAGAAATTCAACACTATGGACTTATGAAACACCTTGTCCATAAAATGCCAATCACGACAATTGTCGTCTGCTTTGCCATCTGCCAGTTACCTAAACAGTAATTTTTTGCAAACAGTGTGGACCCAGATCAGACGGCTCCTGTAGGAGCCGTCTGATTTGGGCTCACCCTGTTTGCCTGTATGTAAAAATATTTTTAAAAAGTTTGCAAAATAATCCAGCAGAAGACATAAGCAGACGACATTTTCAGATGTAGTTTTCTCGGAGTCTTAAGGGTTAAAGTGCCCATTTAAAGGTTTTTTTACATATCTTCCTGCTAACTTTAAGGGGAATGGATGCACCGGGCATATTTTCTGCCCTTTTCTTCACAAGGGAGACAACTTTTGGAACTTCCTGTTTGGTTTCCTGTAAATTTTGCCCCTGTTGCAAAAGGGGTCTACTCTTAAAGGAAAGAATTTGCTACTCAGGAGCAAATTCTTTCCTTTAAGACTAGACACCTATTGTAAGGGAAGAAAAAAAAATATTTCGGAAACGGTTCCCTACCCTGAATGTAAAAGTTCCTCCTAACACACCACTTGTCTAGACAATCATCTGATGTAAGTATCCTTATTCATAAAGTAATATGAAGCTTCATGCATGAATATTTTCATTATAAATCACTCCTTTTTCCAACTAAATCCTGTTAGAATTTAAAAAGTAATTTAAAGTTGCTTCGCAGAACCAGTAAAACCTGTATTTCCAAAATAACCTACATTTCTATACAGCTGTGTAGAACTGCATTCCTTTATCACACTTTAAAATTTTTATGATAGTGCATCAAATTTATCATCATGAAATATTAGACTGTTTACCTGTGTGTCTAAATGAAAGCGTTTATATAATTTACACTCTACTATATTAAGTTTCATCTTTTCATTTCCATATCTTATAATAATATCATGCTTAAAGAATGCCACTTCCTTCTGAATTAATTTCCACTTGTTTTACCACTATAGATCCAATAAAAATTGAATATTATCATTTTTTGCCAAATCATAAACAAATCCCGAGGATTCATAAAATTCATAACATCCAAGTTTATTTTTGTATGAGGACATATTTACTCTCTCTGTCTATTCAAAATCAAGACACAGTCGAGTGCCACACAATAGTTTAAGTTTGAGGTCGCCTGGGTCAGTATAAGCCAATCATTTTTACGGTTACATCAACTTATGTCACAGTAAACCAATGGTTACAGCCGTTACATTGAATTATGAAATGAAAGAATGTCGAGGACTTGTGATATTTTCTGATGAAGATTATATTAGTTTGCATATTTCAAACTGAACAGCTGGGACAAACTTCAAATTTAACATTGTATAATTAATAACTGCTTGCAAACCTGAAAGCATGTCTAATTTATCATACAATAAATATCCCAGCACATGTGAAAAGAAAGGGTGATTACCGTATTTATCCTATGTATTCGGACATACTGTCCTGACCAAACAGTGTAGACCCAGATGAGACGCCGCAAAATGCGGCGTCTCATCAGGGGCTACACTGTTTGCCAGTCATCAAGCTATTTTCAGATAAAACATTAGGTAGTTATATGTACAGTAAAATTACGCAATTAAGACCATCTGAAGTTAAGACTAAAGCTGCTTTTAAAAACTTTTTGAGAAGATTTAATTTATTCTTTCTGTTTTCTACACCCAGTGTCTCCTAGTAAGAGACCACCTTTGGGACTGCTCAAAAGTGGTCTTAAAGTGCAAGGTGGTCTTAATATAGGACTTTACTGTACTTATTCAAAATTTAGAACAATGAGGTGTCTAAATATTTAGGGCAAATACAGTATTGTCGGGGTTGGAGGGGGGAGGGAAGGAGGGCAGCAACATGGTTGCAAACAGCAAAGCCTCTGGCAGGACTGGCTGCCAAGAGGATTCGCTATTTGCAACCATGCTCTATGACGCTACAGAAAGCCTTAGGCAAGAGTTAAAAATCTGGGTGTTGTGCCTACTGCTTATCAGGCCCCTTCTATCGTGAGCGGGCTCAGTTCATGAGTCATACCCGTGAGATTAAAATGACCTTGCAATCTGTTAAAATTTACATTTTGAAAGTGCAATATCAATACTACCAAATTCTAAGCTATGCTATAAATGGGATCTTATCAACTGAAGTACACTACTCAGTAGATAATATGGGGTGAGCCTTAACCCAATCAATTACTACTACTACTACATTACTACTACTACTACATTACTACTACTACATGTACTACCACTACTACTATTACTACTTATAACTAGAGCTGTCAGTGAAACTGACTAGGGCCCCGGCAGCGCTATCAGAAATTTTTGGACGGACAGACTGACGGACAGACAGACAGACGGACGGACAGAGTGATTACTATAGGGCACCCACACTTTCAGTGCGGGGCCCTAATAATAATAACTTTCTTTATTTAGTAAACTAGTACTAATCTTCCATGTGGACTTCTTTTCTTCTGGGTAGAAACCAGTACCAAGCAACGTGTCAAGGAATCAACACTTTTTGCTCATGGGGATTGAATCCGATACATCAAGATCCCGAGTCCGCAGCTTTACCACTGCACCACAGCGAACCACTTTCACATAACCCTCTTTATACAACATTTCATATAATAACAGAACTGGTTACAATGTCAGTGGAACAAAAAGCAGGCGTTTGAGTATCAATGTAAGCTGGTCTTAATAGCAGAATCTCACTGTTTTACATTAACCCATAGCTCCGGGGAACGGGAGGTCACGGGTTCGATCCCGGGCCGCGACATACCAAAGTCGTTAAAAATGGTACTAGCTGCTCCTCGCTTGGCACTCAGATTTACGGGGTAGAGCTAGGACTGGTCGACCCAGTGTCAGGATAATGTGACTGGGTGTGGTATCATGTAATGTGTCTGGGACATGATACTTCAGTGAGGCAGCACTATAAAAGTGAGCATTGAGCTCCCTGTCGCAACCAGACACTGTCGTGATATGACTGAAAAATTGTTGAAAGCGACGTTAAAACCCGAATTCACACACACACACACACACACACACACACACACACACACACACATTAACCCATATATGCCAAATAGAATATTCCACTTAACCCTTACACCCCTGAGTTCATGAAATGGCCTTTTCCAGCTTTGATGTGGGACACTTCCATTCTTGTGCGTGTGTGTGTGAGTTTAACGTCCCACCAACAGCTTAGGTCAGTCATACGGACAGGACTCAGTTTGAAGACTAATCTGAAAGTCTGGGGAAGCATGGGAACTTTCATTCTTGTAAATAAGTATTTTACTCAAGAGTCACTAATAGAATGGCAGACAGTGAAGAACCATATGAGACAGCTCATTATGAGCCGTCTTATCTTGGATACAGTAGAACTTTGATGGCTCGAACACCGATGGCTCGTTTACCATGGATGTGTCAAACCCATTCTTGAGCCCCTAGCGAAATCCTCTACATAAGTAATAGTGGGGGATAATTAATGAAATTTTAGTCTTTAATCTTGCAAATGTATGCTGTGTGTACTCGATGAGGCGATTCTAATGAGTACACACAGCATACATATTCATTATAGAACACCGAAAAGCTGTCCAAAAGAATCTCATTATGCCTCCTGACAGTAACCCTCAGTGGCTCGAACTACACCTGTCGCCAACAGATTTTCTAGGTCCCAAAGGAGTTTGAGCCATTGAAGTTCGACTGTATATATATAAATATACATATGGTTTACAGGGTTCAAAGGGTTAACAGGTTTAACCCACTATATGCTAGTGGACTCTTCCATTGCTATAATGTTGGACAAGTCCATTTCTCATATAAGGTGTGTCAGGCTTATTTTTTCGTTTTTATTCTATTTTTGACGGAAAATTCTGTCAGCAAATAGTGCAGGCCCTGATCAGACGTCGCAGAATGCGGCGTCTGATCTGGACCTGCACTGTTTGCCAAGGTTCCCCGTTAGGGGTTTACCACATGCAATGGGTTAATTCATAAAAAAATTTCTGTGCTTTCAGCAAACAGTGTCAAGGAAGAGCAGTTGTTGTCAGTTTCTCGATATGACCTAAACAGTGTTGACAGGGGCGTAAAACACCAAAACAAAAGCAACCAGTAAGACTAAGCTACAGTTAGTCTATTAGCTACAACGTATTTGCCTATGCCCCATTTTTAGAGTGCAGTGCAAACAGGAAGGAGCATAATACTTTTACATAATCTCTAACAGAATATCTGAGTTATCTCTCTTTGATGAGAGATTGGTGGGTCAACTGAGATACTAAGTGAAGCCTGACGCTGGACTTCGACTGTTTTATTAAACCATTAAATTCCTTTACTTTCAACCTTTTGTACCAAATGGAAACTTCCTCCTTATATAAGGCCCCCGCCCATAGGGGCTTGAAGAAATATATGGGCTGCAGGATGTTTCCACGCAGAGCTGAATCCGGCCAGCACACTAGTACTGGTAAACCGCTTAGAGGATCTAAGCCTGTCCAGGAACCGCGGTGCGAGGCGGACCATCCATGTTAATAAACCCTATGGGTTTCATTGGGGGACAGGGCTTGAGATGTCATTTCATCTCAATGTGGGTAAAAGTCCCACAAAATCGGAAGCAACGTCTCCAAAATGACCTTTATAGTGTTGACGGGGACGTTAAACTTCAAATCAACCAACCAACCAACCTCCTTATATAATTATGGCAGGAGTTCATTTCGAAATTTAGGGGTGAGAGGTTGTGTGTGTTATCCTTAAACTTTATTCAGGAAATAGTTGAACTTTTTGCAAATAGTGTAGGCCCTGATCAGACGTCACACAATGTGGCGTCTGATCTGGGCCTGCACTGTTTGCCAGGGTACCTGTTCTGGGGTTTGCGGTACAAAATGAGTTAAGCGAACAGTGTAGACACTGATCAGACACCAGATTTTGAGGCATCTGATTACGATCTTTTTCCGAACAGCTTTTTCGTACTTGTTGATCTTGATTTCGATGAAACTCACAACGTAATAATTAAGTGCTAAGAAATAACCATTTTCTGGAATTCTTACAAGCACTTTTTCCACACATTTATTAACCCTTATCTTGCTGTTCACGACAACCCTTGTCTTTGCAAACAGTGTAGATCCAGATCAGATGGCTTCACACTGTTTGACATTCAGTTTGTGAATTCGTAGGAATAAATTACATCAAGTAATCTGATTGGTTCAAAGTCAGAAATGGGTGTGGCTAAATTAAATATTCACCAGGATAAGGGTTAACTTTATTGGTCAGTGGTAGTCACATGAACAGCAGCAATATAAGCATAAGTATTTGTATAATTATCTTTGTGTCAACTGACAAAATGTCAACCTAAAAGGAATAGAATTTAACCCATTTATGTCACATTCAGCAACATTCTCTTAGAGGATCTAAGCCTGTCCAGGAACCGCAGTGCGAGATGGACCGTCCATGCTAATAAACCCTATTGGTTTCATTGGACGACGGCTTGAGATGTCATTTCATCTCAATGTCGGGTAAAAGTCCCACAAAATTGGAAGAGACATCTTCAAAATGACCTATACAGTGTTGACATGGACGTTAAACCTCACATCAAACAAATCAGCAACATTTGACATTCCATGTTATGTGGCATCTGATATTGACTTACAATGAATTTTTTGATTCTGGACATTAACAAGTCAATTTTGCAATATTTTTTTTATTATTATTTTCCTTGCAAACACTGAGTAAAAGAAAATGCTTTATTTTCAGGGTTTTTTTCCAGGATCTTAACTCTTATCCTGCTGTTCACGGTAGCCCCTACCTTTGCAAACAATGTAGATCCAGATCTACAATGCTTGCCATTCAGTTTGTGAATTTAAAGGAAAACAAAACATCATGCAATCTGACTGGATGATAGTCAGAAATGGGATTCATTAACCTATTTACTACCAGAAACCCCAAAAGGGGTACCCTGGAAAACAGTGCAGGCCCAGATCAGACGCCGCAGAATGCGGCGTCTGATCAGGGCTACACTGTTTGCAAAATATTCAGCCATTTTCCTAATCAATTTTGATTTTTTTTTTTTTGATTTGAGGTTTAACGTCCCCGTCAACACTGTAAAGGTCATTTTGGAGACATTGCTTCCAATTCTGTGGGACTTTTACCCGACATTGAGATGAAATGACTTCTCAAGCCCTGTCGCCCAATGAAACCAATAGGGTTTAATAGCATGGACGGTCCGCCTCGCACCGCAGTTCCTGGACAGGCTTAGATCCTCTAAGAGGTTTACCAGTACTAGTGTGCGGGCCGGATTCAGCTCTAATCAATTTTAGAGAAAACAAATCCTGACACTCTTAAATTTTGAAATGAACTTGTGCTATATATAAGGTGGAGGATTCCATTTCGTACTTAAAGGGTTAATCAAATTATTCAGCAGGATAAGGGTCAAATACAGAACACATCACTAGAAATCATCAGGCCTCGTACTGACCTAGCCTGATTTTACAGTCTCAACCCTTATCCTGCTGAACATGACATTACCTTTGCAAACAGTGTAGATCCAGATCAGATGGCTTCTGAAGAAGCCATCTGATCAGGATCTACACTGTAATGCAGTTTGTGAATTGAATGAATACATACATTAAATCAAGTAATTTGATTGGCTGACAGTTGGAAATGGATGTGGCTAAATAAATTAAGGGTAAAATAGTCATTTTAAACAAAATTTAGGAGGGAAAATCAAAATCTAAAAGCCTGAAATCAAGAAAAAAATCAAGCTCTAAAAGCCTGAAATCCTGCAAAAGCCTGAAAAATATGAGGCCTGAATCATACTTACTGGTGAGGGTGGCCCGAGATAGTATTCATCTTCAAAAACCTCATCACTCTGGGGCTCAAGACCCACGAGAGAGTTCGTACTATCACATGTTGTAAATACCTTCCCGAATTTTCTCGTTAAATGACGTGTACATACAGCAGATGTCATCTGTCTTTTTGTCCAAAGCTTTTTGGTTATACTTTTATCAAACTCCGCTATAACACTATATCCTATCTGCCCTCTAGATTTTCTTTCAAAATTTCCAACTTCCGCCACTAGATTTCCAACCCGGATCTTATATATATTCCTTTTCTTTTATATCAAGGCATTCTATATAACTGTCTGAACCTGAACAGGGAACTGTTGACCAAACTTATTTTCACAAACATGTGCTGCACCCAACAACAGATGACCAAGTCTCACTTTTTAGTACTATTTGCGCTAGACACAAACTGCGACATTTTTTATAAGCATTGTTACAAGCTACTGACGATGCAACTTCTGACTTGCATAACTGTTACCAAGAATGACCAAAATTTAGTTCGCTTCCAAAAATAACCCCATGCCAGAACTTATAATCCTCGACAGAAAGTGTCAGCTTCAGAGAGGGTAATGAAGTGAATAAGATGCTAATGCATTAATTGGGACAGCGCATAAGAAATGTACACAGCCCTGCGTTACTAAATGTGAGAGCTGTCATGAGAAAAACCGTTGTTGCCATTTGCGAACGACAAAGGGGCAGATCAGACTGCGCATACGCACAGTCTGATCAGCACCTTTGTGTTCGCTGCTCAGATAGTCTGTGCAGCTGAGCAGGACACTTTGTTTCTTACCTGCTCACAAATCCCAAAATTAGGTTTTTCTCTTGACAGGGTTTGTACCATAATGATCTTAAGTACATGTATTGGGAATTTTTTATATAGGCCTACATTACCTACATTACAAAAATATGTCCATATAATTATATTCTAAACAGCCAAAAAAAATGCAAAATTTTAAGACGATAAATTGATATTTTTCTTATTTCTGCTCAAAATATAGATAGTGGGTAAAAAAAATTGCATTTTAAGATGAAAAATTGTGATATTTTTCTTATTTCTGCTCAAAATATAGATTGTGGTTACACATTAGAAATTTTTTACTGCCTCATCTAGGCGGTTCTAACGAGTACCCACAATCTATATTTTAGAGCAGAAATAAGAAAAATAAGGTTTACCCCTGTAAACCCCAGTTTTACTATATAAAAGTGGGATTCAAGGTGGGTCAAAGTTATATAGGCATGTTTTTGTGTGCAGACCCAGATCAGAAATATTCAAGAAACTCACCAGAACAAGTGCATAAAAGACTGCATGCCCTACTTAAACTTTTCTAAAAATGGTGGACAATGAAAATGGTGGAGCGTGACAGCTCAGTGGTTAGTGCACTTGCCTCCCGGGTTTGATCCCTGGCAGCATCGATAAAATTTCGGTGTACAAACACGCTCCATTGGCATCATTTGCAGGGATGAATGTCATAAAGTGCTTCGTCCTTGGGATTGGGACATTAACTGGAGGCCCCCTGTGCAGAAAGAGTAATGCCCTGTGAACGTTAAAGACCCCTACCACAATTACATGATAACTTTGTAGGCTTTCATCCTGCAAACCTGGTGTATATGGTAATGTACACCAAATGTGACCGATCACAGTATAAGTTTTGTTTATTTTGAGGTTTAACGTCCCCGTCAACACTGTAAAGGTCATTTTGGAGACGTTGCTTCCAATTTTGTGGGACTTTTACCCGACACTGAGATGAAATGACATCTCAAGCCCTGTCACCCAATGAAACCAATAGGGTTTATTAGCATGGACGGTCCGCCTCGCACCGAGGTTCCTGGACAGGCTTAGATCCTCTAAGTGGTTTACCAGTACTAGCGTGCGGGCCGGATTCCGCTCTGCATGGAAGCATCATGCAGCCCATATATTTCTTCAAGCCCCTATGGGTGGGGGCGTTCACAGTATAAGAAGAAAGAAGGAAAGAAATGTGTGCACTTAAGGGACAATGTGCAGTAAATAGGTGAAATGCGGTAAATAGTATTGAGAGCCAAAATTCTCTCAGAAATTACTGTCTCTCCAAAACATTTATGTTTACTATCTTCTTTTTCTGCTTTTCTTTTTATTCTCTCTGAACTTATCTTCTGAAGGAAACTAATTGATCTAATGATCTTTGTTCAAACATTTTTCCTGCGAGCGTAGGCTTTCCAGGTTATTAGAGTGTCTACGTCCTCCCACATGTTATTATATAGCCAAAATATAAATTGCATGGCCTGAATTAATTCAAAAGTTGGGACCACTTACTTACTATAGGTTTGAAAAGGACAGCTTAGAAATGCTTTATGTGCCACAGAAAATTCTATAGCAGATGATAGGTTACTGTATTTACCCTATGCATTCAGGTAGACAGTTTTGTTTGTTTGTTTGTTTGAACTGAGGTTTAACACCCCCTCAACACTATTTAGGTCATTTTGGAGATGCTGCTTCCAATTTTGTGGGACTTTTACCCGACACTGAGATGAAATGACATCTCAAGCCCTGCCGCCTAATGAAACCAAAAGGCTTATATGCAGTGGACGGTTGGACTCACACCACTTTGCCTGGGTAGGCTTAGTCCTTCTAAACATTTCACCAGTACTCAAGTGTGGTCAGTTTCAGCAACATGCAGCCCAATCTATTTCTCCAAGCCCCGATGGGCGGGGCGGTCAGGTAGACAGGTTTTAGCAAACAGCATAGAGATGAGATGCCGCATAACGCGGCATCTCATCTCTATGCTGTTTGCTTATGCTGTTTGCTCAAGCCTGGCAGCATCTCATCTCAACTAAACCTTTCAGCAGTGAAATTTCAGTACAGACCCAAAAAACAAAATTAATGTTGTGGACATTTGTTAGAACCACCTCAATGAGGCATACCTAACAAATTAATCGTTCTTGTAGTATTAAATACAATTCATTTTTCTCATCTGGAGCAAAGTTTTGTTTGTTTGTATTGGAGTTTAATGGCCCAGTCAACACTATTTAGGTCATTTTTGAGCCGGTCAGTTTACGTATCCACACTTTTCCTGAGCGGGCTTATACGTAAGCAGTTAACTAGTACAGTGCACATTCTTTCGCCAGAAACTGACAAGTGCCCTTCTTGAATGAGCGGAAGCGAGAGACTGACCGTAGAAAAGATTTCATGATCAATCTCCATGAAAGAATGTAGCCGCCCCAGCAGGTATTGAACCCGCATCCTGCTGATCACCAGTCAGACGCGCATCCGACTGAGCTACCGAGGCCAGCATCTTGAGCAAAGAGTTTGTTCTACTGAAATTGTTGTTATAACAGGATTTTTGTTAAATCAAATGTCAGTTATAAAGGTATAAAATATGAACTCCCGCCCCACTACCACAGAAGCACCAGCCCTTCCTATTTTTGTACTTTAGCCCTTATCCCGCTGAACGTGACAACCCCTATCTTTCATCACGAAAACACGCCTATATAATTTTGACCCCCTTGAACCCCACTTTTATATAGTAAAACTGGGGTTTCCTGGGGTATACCTTATTTTTCTTATTTCTGCTCTAAACTATAGATTGTGGGTACTCGTTAGAACCGCCTCGATGAGGCGGTTCTAAAGAGTGCCCACATTCTATATTTTGAGCAGAAATAAGAAACATATCACAATTTTTCATCATAAAATTTTCATTTTTATCAGCGATAAAGGTTACAATATATTTGTATAGGCGTGCTTTTGTAATGTGTCATCCAGTTTACAAATCTTATTTGATTGGTTGAAAGTCAGAAACGGGTGTGGCTAAATGAATATTAAGCAAGAAAAGGGTTAGGTATTTTCACTGGTTCTGATGT
Organism: Lucinisca nassula; assembly: GCA_963580285.1. NCBI lineage: Eukaryota > Metazoa > Mollusca > Bivalvia > Lucinida > Lucinidae > Lucinisca > Lucinisca nassula. The sequence goes on along the minus strand of OY757025.1, from coordinate 107,373,253 downwards.
CAGTGAACCCACACACGGAACTGTGACTAGCCAAGGCTGGTCTTGAGACAATTGTAAGCATTCCTGCAGTCTGAGCAGGTGTGTGTGTGTGTGTGTGAATTCGGGTTTAACGTCGCTTTCAACAATTTTTCAGTCATATCACGACGGTGTCTGGTTGCGACAGGGAGCTCAATGCTCACTTTTATAGTGCTGCCTCACTGAAATATCATGTCCCAGACACATTACATGATACCACACCCAGTCACATTATCCTGACACTGGGTCGACCAGTCCTAGCTCTACCCCGTAAATCTGAGTGCCAAGCGAGAAGCAGCTAGTACCATTTTGAACTACTTTGGTATGTCGCGGCCCGAGATCGAACCCGTGACCTCCCGTTCCCCGGAGCGGACACTCTACCAACTGAGCTATTGGGGCCAGTAACAGTCTGACCAGAGTCTGTTGTGCACTGCATGCCCAGGTGTGCTTTCAGCAAAACTGCCTTAATCAGGAGAAGCTGTTTTTGTTTGTTTGTTTGATTTGGGGTTTAACATCCCCGTCAACACTGTAAAGGTCATTTTGGAGACGTTGCTTCCAATTTTGTGGGACTTTTACCCAACACTGAGATGAAATGACATCTCAAGCTCTGTAGCCCAATGAAACCAATAGTGTTTATTACCATGGGCGGTCCGCCTCGCATCGCGGTTCCTGGTCAGGCTTAGATCCTCTAAGCAGTTTACCAGTACTAGTGTGCGGGCCGGATTAAGCTCTGCGTGAAAGCATCATGCAGCCCATATATTTCTTCAAGCCCCTATGGGCGGGCGCCACAGGAGAAGCTGTATCCTGCCTATTCAGTATGCAGACTAAAAAGAGGCTTCGCTGTGTGCACATCCCGAAGGCACATTTAATCAGCTGGCAGCGGCTCCAAATGATAAACCATATTTTCCCAAAGTATTCTGACATCTGAACTCCTTACCATACTAAATCTTGTTCAAAATTTTAAACGAGCACAATCTACTCTAGCTAAGTTGGGTCTGAAAATAGCTTGATGAGTGGCAAACAGTGTAGACGCAGATGAGATGCTGCAGTCTGTGGCATCTCATCTGGGTCTACACTGTTTGCTCAGGCCTGTCTGTTTGAATACATAATTATGGTATAAAGGGTACTCTTCCAGGAAACAGTGTACATGACAATCATGAGAAAGGAGTGTATTTCCTTAGTGCTTTGAAAGTGTGAATGAAGTGACAATATTTTTTACCTAGTTTTCCTCAAACTTAGCATGGTGCTATATATGTTCCTTTAACCCTTATACTGCTGAACATGACAGCCCCTACCTTTGCAAACAATGTAGAAGAAACCATCTGATCAGGATCTACAATGTTTGCCATACTGTTTGCGAAATGAACAATAGAATGTATTAAGTAAGTAATCAGATTGGTTGATAGTCAGAAATGGGCAGGGCTAGATTAATTTATTCAGCAGGATAAGGGTTAAGAATATTGATATATCCCGGGCCCAGTTTGTCAAATCTAACAAAATATTTAGTTAGTATTACATTAAGCCGGCCTCGGTAGCTCAGTCAGATGCGCGTCTGACTGGTGATCAGGAGGACACTGGTTCGATACCTGCCAGGGTCAGGAACATTCTTTCGTGGAGATTGACCATGAAATCTTTTCTACTGTCATTCTCTCCCTTCTGCCGATTGAAGAAGGACAGTTGTCAGTTTCTGGCGAAAGAATGTGCACTGTACTGGTTAACTGTGTAGGTATAAGCCTCCCAAGCGAAAGTGTGGATAGGTAAACTGACCGGCTCAAAAATGACCTAAAATAGTGTTGACTGGGCCATAAAACTCTGATACAAACCAACAAAATATCCAGGGCCCAGTTGATCAAATCTAAAAAAATATTTACAGTTAAGGGGAATGGGTACACCTTCAGGGGAAGCAACTCCTCCAAAAGTATTTTTGTCTCCCTGGTCAATAGGGGTCAACTCTTAAAAAAAAGAATTTGCTCCTGAGGAGCAAATTCTTTCCTTTAAGAGTAGACCCCTTTTTCAGTGGGACAGGGCTTATAGGAAAGCAAACAGGAAGTCCCAAAAGTTGCCCGCCTTTGCACAATGGCGGAAAAATCGGCCAGGTGTTCCTATTCCCCTTAATATTGCATTAAAACTGCATATATTTTAGCTGAAAAGGATGAGTGAAGCTTTTGCATTTTTTTTTTTTTCGAAACTACCACTGTATTTGATAGTGTAAACAGTGAACGAGTTTGATTTATAAGCTAACAGACTTTGAACACAACTTGGCCAGGAGCTTTCAATCTTTGCCTTCAACAGTCTGGATAATACATGTTCATCAATGTCCATTAGTGGAGACTATGTATCCAATAAACTTTTTTCCACTAACTTTGAATTTTTATCAACAATATGTTCCGCTACATAAATTCCCATTGAAATATTGCACACTGCCAATTCAATTTAAATACTGAATAAGCGATATTATTATTATAGGCGTTATTAAATGAAAATGCATAACAGAATAGTATATAATCGTAGATTTACGCCTACACAACATGTCAAATCATAAGGTAAGTTGTTTTACTATTTGAGCCAGCGCACAACAAAACCTACAATTAGACATGAGCGCCCAGCAAAGACTCAGATCAGCCTGCACATCTTCCCAGTCTGATCAGAGTCTTCGTTGTGCACTCTAAGGAAAGCTAAGGGCCCAATGCTCCTTCATGCAGCAAGAGAAGTCTGGTTAGACTATTTGGATGCACAGGCTTATCTGATTCTTTGCTGGGCGCACATGAAAATTGTAGGAAATGCTGTGCCCCGGCTCATATCTTACACCAGCAAATTTATAGACTGCTTGTCACAAACAACCTGATCAATGCCTACATTTTTTCATGTTCTTTTTTTTTTTTTTTTTTTTTTACAACCAACATCAATAGAGCCGAAAAATTTTGAATATAGCAAACAGAGAAAGACTCGGATCTCGCTGTTTCCACACGTCAGTTGGGTTTTTTTCTTTGGACACAGCTCCTATATATATGTATAGCCTACACGACAATGTGTGTTTACGTGTTGCCAAAGAATTTCTAACGTTGTTATTTCCCTCCAACATACTATGTTTACATTGCCAAAAACTTCTTCCTCTACAGATCCTAACTGTCCATTATTGTTACTTATTTCCCCCCCTATCTCAGCCCATTTTGTACTGAATGGAACCTTCCACCTTAGCACAAGTCCATTTCAAAAATAAGGGTACCAGTGGTACCCTTATTTGTTTAAATGGACTCTGGCTAGATATATATGATTTTAGAAATTTATTGGAAAAATTGGCTGAACTTTTTAGCTGCGACATTCTGCAAGATCTGATCTGGGCCTGCACTGTTTTCCAGTGACCCATTTTGGGGTACTACATATAAAATAGGTTGAGCCCTAATCTCACATCATTGCTGGTGTCTCATACATAACAAGAAGAACAAATAAGGATCCGATTTGGTTTTTCTGGCCTTTCCACTCTGTATAGGTCATTTTGGAGACATTGTTACTTTTACCCGACCTTGATATGAAATGACAACTCAAGCCATGTCGCCCAATGAAACCAATAGGGTTTATAAGCATGGACAGTCGGACTCGCACGGCTTTGCATGGGCAGGCTTAGATTCTCTAAGCGCATTACCAGTACTCGTGTGCAGTTGGTTTCAGCTAGCTCTGCGTGGAAGCATCATGCAGCCCATCTATTTCTTCAAGCCCCGATGGGCGGGTGCTGCATACATTGTGCTAAACATTAATTAGATTGCCTGGAGAAAAATTACTTGACATTGCAAAACCGTGACCTCTGTGAGACTTGACTATAGAGAGATCAAATTATTAAGGGAGACTATGGAGAGATCAAATTATTAACCCTTGTCCTGCTGATCCCGGATATGCCTTATCTTTGAAACAATGTAGATCCAGATCAGATGGCTTCTGACGAAGCCATCTGATCAGGATCTACATTGTTTGCCATTCAGATTGTGAATGTGTTGCAATAATTTGTATCAAGCAATCTGATTGGTTGATAATCCGTAGTGGGTGTGGCATATATGAATATTCATCAGAACAAGGGTTAAGGGACCAAACATTTCACTAATAGGCAACATGGGCCCTTCTACAACTAAGGATACAGTAAAACCGACATCAGTTGTCAGTTTGGTATTGTCAATATTATTGTAAATAAAGGTTATTTTTAAATGTATCTACGCAATTATATGTTATTTTTGGATGATCTAATTTTATTTTTGGTGACTCCCTATTAATGTGATGGTATCAGGCTAAAAAATACCATACCTGTATCGACGCTAGCCAAGTGGTAAAGTCACGGGCCTGTAGAGCTGAAGTATGCGGGTTCGAATCCCGCTTGGGATGTTTTTTCTTTAACATTTTTTTTTTCGCGCCAAAAGCAAAAAATCCTCGATTTTCTCGTGAAGCATGCATTTTTTGTGCTTTCTTTTTTATTCACTATTATAAATCAAATGTGAAGTTGATCTTTAAAATTGTGCAAGACATGTATTGAACTTTAAAATAAATAGATAACCATTCACGAAAAAATAATAATACAAAAATAATAAACAGAATTGAAAATTAAAAAAGAAATAATAAAAATGTAAATTCTGAAACTATTTTATAAAAAAATCATCAAGAAAAAAATAAATCATGCTTTTAATAGCTTTATGAAAAAACGTTGATTGCGAGGATCGAACCTGCGACCCTCAGGAAAGTATATCAGTCGTTTTAGGCGCTCCTCGCTACTAGTTGCGCTACGCAACTGATTACATTCACACTGCAAAATTAAGTGCTTTTGGGTTAGAATATAACCCGTTACGTACCTGTGGAAAACACCGTTGTTTGTTATGATTTATAAATAGACGAGTATTTACCAACATTGAAACCATAACACCGACATATTACGGCAGCGTACCTGTAGTTTTGAACATTTTTTTTTTTTATTTTCCAGTTCTTTGACCCATTTTTGTGCAGGAAACCCTAAAACGGGCCATTTAGCAAACAGTGTAGACCCAGATCAGACAAAGCAGAATGCTGCAACTGATCAGGGCCTCCTCATGTTTGCAGGGCCTCCACAGTTCAACCATTTTGTAAATTAATTTCTAAAAGATAGCCAACCTCACACCACTAAATTTTACGGGCCTCCGTGGCCTAGTGGATAAGAGCGCTGACTCTTAGTCATTAGGTCTCTCACCGCAGTAGGTTCAAGGCTTGCTCGGGCCACGTGTGAGACGCCAAGTTCTGCAACGGAAGGTCAGGTGGTTTTTCTCCGGGTACTCCGGTTTTCGCCCACCTCTGATTAACGATCGGCTCGATATGAGTGAAATAATCTTGAAAGGGCCGTAAAACCAAAACCAAAAAAAAAAAAAAAAACCCACTAAATTTCGAAATGGACTCCAGCCATATATATGGGGGACGATTCCATTAAGTACATAAATGGGTTAAGCATGTGTGGTCATTAATGGTCTGCATGCTGGGATTTTTTTTCAGCAGACAAAAGTTTGAAATATTTTTCTATTTTTTTTCCTTGGAAAAAGGATTTGAAAATTTCATGCAAATTGTCTCAAGAATCTAATTTTTCCCAGACAACAGGATTTGTCTCCAATTTTCAAATTTGCCTGAAATATCAAATCTTGTTTCAGGGAAAACAGGATTTGAAATTTTATGCAAATTGTCTCCTATCTCAAAACCTGTTTCAGGGGAAAATAAGAAAAATATCATCAATTTGTCATCTGCTGAATTAGCCCAGAGAGTGGTTAAGGTTAACTCTTATCTTGCTGTTCACGACAACCCCGATCTTTGAAAACAGTGTAGATCCAGATCAGATGGCTTCTGAAGAAGCCATCTGATCAGGATCTACACTGTTTGACATTCAATTTATGAATTTGTAGGAATAAATTACACTAAGTAATCTGATTGGTTCAAAGTCAGAGATGGGTGTGGCTAAAATGAATATTCAGCAAGAGAAGGGTTAAAATAGCCTCAATGCAACCACAATAAGCCATCAGTTAAAAGTCGGATCAACATCATTACAACTGTTCAACTGATATTTTGCCAATAACCAGGCCTAAAATGACCATTTCAAGAAGCATTCTACCAAATTTGAAAAATCTTTTCACCAAATTTGGTAAAAATCTATGGGTTAGTTGGATAATATTGATCTAGAAATAGCTTTGCTACAACTGTATATAAACAAATGTAATGTAAACCATTTCTCAGTCAATCCCAAATACCGTAATGATCATAAGTATTGGGACAGACAGGCCTAAGCAAAAAGTGCAGACCCAGATCAGACGGCGCCTGAAGAAGCAGTCTGATCAGGGTCTACACTGTTTGCCATTCTGTCTGCACCTTTTGGACTCCTTGCTGGATCATGAAACACATTTGTTAAAATTTTAGGAGAATTATAGCAAGTCCTCAAAGTGTCCCAATTTTTAGGATTTTTACAGTAAGTACCAAGGAAAATCAAAGTGCCAAAAGGCGCTGAAATGACAGATTCTGTGAAAAATTCAGATTTACTTTCTTTAGTGATAAGGACAATGGCGCTGGAGTGCTGATTTTTAGTTTGGTTCACAAAACTGAGGTGAATCGGCCGTTATACACTTTCATCATCATTTTACTTGGACATTATAAATAAAACAACATGCAAATGACTACCCAGCAGGCACACGTCGCTAGGGCAACGTCAAATCAACGTCGATGCAACGTCATGACGTTGCACCGACGTTGATGTGACGTCACAATTACGTCATGTGCCGGGATAGTTGCCAGTTTTATGACAACACAAAGCGTAGACGCAACTTTCTTGTAAAAGCTTACATTTGTTTACTGAGATGTGTTTCGCGGCTCAGTCAAGAACCTGCCTTATGTCGTGTGCTACAATAAAGGAAAACACTTTTTGTGCGATGTTTGAAGTTTTGCCGCATGTGACTAATTATTTATCACAACATTGTGCTTACATATTCAGTTATTCAGACCTATACAACAGAATTGGACTGTGATAACTGTTAGGAGTATATTATTGCTGGCTTGCTACCGTACGGTGAAGTTTCTAGCGTCATGTACTTCGCATTTAATTAGGTCATGTTTTAAGTGTTACGAGTCTGTACCCTTTCAGCCCTTTATAGCCAAGTACAGATACCTGCAGATGCAAACAGTGTAGAACCTGGTGAGATGGCTCATAATGATACATCGCATTCTGTTCTACATGGTTTGACATGCTGTTGACGACTATTGACTAGACACCCAATTTACATGTGTAGAATGGACGCGTACAAATTCAGTGACTGAAGAGTGAACTGGAGAAACTCGTGGGTTGAAGGGGTAAAATCTTAACCTGGCCTGTAACTGCTGTGTGCGGGTCAGGACCAGACAAAGCGGCTTGGCCGATAATCAAAAGTTAAATACAGCTTATTATACAGTCTATTTTCTTTATTTTTCAAAGTATATCTAGATACTTAAATGGTGTGCACTGATTGTAGCTCTATACATATTGTTTTTTTTTTTTTCTTTTCTAAAAATATACAAAGGTACTTTAATGGCGTATTGATACAAATATAATTAATCATAACCCATTTTGTACTGAATGTAATATTATCACTTATCTGACGAAGATTTCATTTCGAAATCCCGGTTCAAAATAAAGGGGCGTCAGCTAGAAATATAGGAATTAATTTAGAAAAAAATGGGCTAACTTTCGACAACAGTGAAGCCCGCAGTGAAGGCCGTGGTTAGACGCCACCTCCAAGATTCGCCAATGACCCATTATGCGGTCGTCTGTATAAAATGGGAACTTTCCTTATGCATATTCAATTAACTTTTCCTGTTTTGTTTGAAATTTAAGAAAGATCATTTTTGTATTTTGATTACAAAAATTTAATGAAACAAAACGTAATCAAAATGCGGAAATAATGCCATGAGAAATAAGTTTTGAGACAGCGAGCATGAAAAGTCAACAAACAACGGACTATCCGTGTTTGTGCGGAGTCATATTTCAAAAGTAGTGGAAGCCGGAAGTTCGGACGCTAAAATTGTAAACATGCAGCACGACGAAGAATGACAGAAGGAATCTGTCATTAAAAACCCACAGACAAAGGAACAGCAACAGGGTAGCCCTTAAAGCACCACAGATTCTTAGAGACATTTTTTTTTTAAATTATTTTTTCACAAAAAGTAAAACCTGACATTATTATGTGAAACATGTCTGCCATTGAGCTCACATGTAATGTCAAGTCTCATTGTTTTTACCCTTAAACAGGTCTGAGAGTTTAGCTATTTCTAAAGACTGTCCATAAAAATAAAGACAGTCTTTAAATTTATGGAAAAAATTCATAAAATCGCAGTAAATGTGTTACGCAAACTTCTTTATTACATGATAATCTGCGTGTAGCTGAAAACTGAGTATGACCCGTTGTCTTGTTGATTAATAATTCAAAAAATTAAATGATTGATTCTGTGTAGTTCAGGTTTTCTCCCTTACACTATAAACAATGAAACATGTCACCTGGTGCATGGCACACTTGTTGTAAAGTACATGAAGGGAGAAAACCTGAACAAGAATATCTTTCGTAGCCGTTTTATATAAAAACTCGAAAATTAGACAACAGATTCAAGAAAAATCTTTCTGTGTATGCAATTCATCACGTAACGAAGAAGTTTATATAATAAATATTCTGCGATTTTTTATTTTTTTAAAATTCTTAAGATTTGCATTGCTTTCTAGAGACACGTGAGTCCATAAATTTAAAGACTGTCTATATATTTAGGGACAGTCTTTAGAAATAGCTAAACTCTCAGACCTGTTAAATACATAAATAAACCTCTGTACACCCCGTTTCTCTATTTTAAGTGGGGCTTGTAAGTGTATTAAGGGGAAGGGGTACACCTTAAGGGGAGACAACTCTGGCAAAATAATTTTTGTCTTCCATGTCAATAGGGGTTAACTCTTAAAGGCAAGAATTTGCTCCTGAGGAGCAAATTCTTTCCTTTAAGAGTAGAACCTTTTTCAGTGGGACAGGGCTTATAGAAAAGCTAACAGGATGTCCCAAAAGTTGTCTCCCTTTGAAAAATGACGGAAAACAAATATGGCAGGTGTCCCCATTCCCCTCAATAACATGGGCATGCTAAAGTGATGCAGTAACTACCGTAAAAAACCTATAATAAGACCACCTTTGGGACTGTTCAAAAGTGGTCTTTAAGACCACTTTTGAACAGTTCCAAAGGTGGTCTCTGACCAGAGAACAATGTATGCAGAAAACACAAAGGAAGAGTGCCTGCAACCTACTAAATAAGCTTTTTAAAGCAGAATTGGTCTTAATTTTAGCTGGTCTTAATAGTGGAATTCTACTGTATTTATTCGGCCCCCGCCCATTGGGGCTTGAAGAAATAAATGGGCTACATGATGCTTCCATGCAGAGCTGAAAGTGACCGCACACGAGTACTGGTAAACCGCTTAGAGAATCTAAGCCTGCCCAGGTAAAGCGGTGCGAGTCGGCCCGTCCATGCTTATAAAAACCCTATTGGTTTCATTGGGCGATTTGGCTTGAGATGTCATTTCATCTCAATGTCGGGTAAAAGTCCCACAAAATTGGAAGCAAAGTCTCCAAAATGACCTATAGTGTTGAGGGGGGCGTTAAACCTCAAATCAAACAAACAAGCATGCTGGTGATGCAGTATAAGCTATTTATTGGAACGTTTGAGGTATTTACAGTATCTGCAGCTTCTTCAGCTTTTGAGCTTCTGTTAATTAGCAAAAGACTTAGAAAATCAAAGAAGAGGCATCAACCATCCCACACAAATAATAACATTGGGGGCCACTTCACAAACAAACCTAACAGTGCATGGCTGCAACATCAGATCCAGAATCCATTTCGTCATACCGTATTTATCCTAAGTATTGGAACAGACAGGACTAAGCAAACAGTGCAGACCCAAATCAGACTGCTCCTGAAGGAGCAGTCTGATCAGGGTCTACACTGTTTGCCATTCCGTCTGCACTTTTTGGACACCATGCTGGATTGTGACAGACAAAACTTAAACAGTGCAGACCCAGATCGTCTGATCAGGGTCTTCACTGTTTGTCATTCAGTCTGCACTTTTTGGACTCCATGCTGGATTGTGAAACAAATCTGTTGAAATTTTAGGAGAATTACAGCAAGTCCTCAAGGCATCCGAATTTTAGGATTTTACAGTATAAAGCCTTCCCTGTCTATGATGAATGGTGTGCGGAAGACCGTTCAGATCAGCAAAGACCCAGATCAGACTGCACAGCTGTGCAATCTGATCGAGGCCTTTGCCAGCCTCACATGTTAAAAGACATTTTTGCATGACTCTGCTAACTAATGTTATCTACAAGATAATAACAGTAAGTTACTTACGAGACAATCATTATATACTGGAAGATCACATAAGGTGTTTCCGGTGTTATGATTAGCGTCGGTGACGGCAGCACCGTTGCCTTGGAAATTGACTTTTTTCGTCGGGATGGGTGCTGGATATGTATCTTTAGTGGCATTATGTGCAAGGAAACCGCCATCACTGAAAATAAAATATATTCACATGTCTGTTAACCATTGCAACAATATTCAAATACCCTGAAATTTATCATAAGAAATGATAGGAGTAACTCATCAGGATACAGCATTATCAGTTACCCCCTCTATTAATTGCATTGTAACAGGACCTGCTAAAGATGTGCTATCTCAGGACAAGTGAGCTTTATCAGGTCAACATGACATTGCTCTTCTATAAACTTGACTACTGAAAAAATTGGCAAAACTGTACGAGTGTACAAGGGGATTAACTGATAAATAGAATACCAGATTTGTGTCATTTGATATCAAGTTTATCAGGCTCGGCTGCGAGAAGGCGTGTAGAATCGCTTAGCAAGCCTCGATTGCTACCGTACTCTCAGTGCTTCGATTCAATTTTTGGATTCGTTAAACGAAAAAAGTCTAAGTCCCAGCTCAACACCATCTTTGCAGTAGACACTCAGAAAAAAATCTACCTTCCATCAGTGCTTTGATTTGTGTGTTTGTGAATACAGTAGGCTCATTTACCAGGGCTGTGTCGAACCCATTCTTGAGCCCCTAGCGAAATCCTCTACATAAGAAATAGTGGGGGATGATTAAGGAGATTTTAGTCTTTTATCTTGCAAATGTATGCTGTGTGTACTCATTAGAATCGCCTCCTGACAGTAACCGCAGTGGCTCGAACTACCCCAGTCTCGAACAGATTTTCGAGGTCCCAAAGGTGTTCAAGCCATTGAAATTCCACTGTATTTATTAAAATTACCACAAAAATCCTTAAAATTCGGACACCTTGAGGACTTGCTGTAATCCTCCTAAAATTTTAACAAATTTGTTTCATGTTCCAGCAAGAAGTCCAAAAAGAGCAGACGGAATGGCAAACTGTCCCAATACTTAGGATCATTTCGGTAAATCTTGTCATGTTGAACCGAATATGCGCTACCTTTACAAATGGTGTAAATCCATATCGGATGGCTTCCACAGAGAAGCCATCTGAAGCCATCTGATCTGGATCTTCTATTTGCCATTCAATTGATGAATTTAAAGGTGCATTATTGAGCTACCGGGTCTCAAATTTTTTTTTCTGGTTTTTATCTTTAATGCATACTCCTTTGTGATGTGTACACTTTTGGAGCCAAATACAGCTTCAGAACTTTGTGAAAATGGTCGTTTTCATTCGTGTTTACCCTTCGATCTGAACATGTGTTTGGAATTGCTGTTCTAAAAATAAATCTGTCATTTTACACATTCATGGCAACAGTATCGTCTCTGAGTGTCGTTACTTATGGCATGGTATTCAGCGTCATATTTTTTTCCGATTCAGGCATGGCCTAAGCAAACAAGGCCAAAAATGAACGTCACATAACATCATATATGGAGATCTATTTTTGTCGCGAACTAAAAATAGATCTAACTTGTGTTCGAAACCTAGTTAGGGAATCCCTCTCAAACTCGTTTACCAAACATCATAATTGTTCGCATTTTTGCATAAAATGCATTCATTTGTATTGTTTTAAAGAAAAATACCAGCTATATGTATTTTATTTTTGGAAGCATTTTTTCCGGATAGCTCAATAATGCACCTTTAAGGGAGTAAATAATACATCAAAGAATTCGATTGGTTGAAAGTCAAAAATGGGTGTGGCAAAATTAATCCATTCAGCAGAACACTACCACATTCCCATGTATGTATTCGGAGAGACAGGCCTGGGCAAACAGTTTAAACCCAGATGAGACAGATGTGACTTCTCATCAGAGTGAACCCTGTTTGCACTCATGAAGCTATTTTTAGGCACAAAATTGGGTACTAAATTGTACTTGTTCAAATTTTAGAACTGATACGGTAACGAGCCGGTGTCCAAATATTTAGGATAAATACAATATTTTTCCTTATTTTTTTTTTATAACTTATATATAACCACCTTACCCCTCTTCACTGGAGTCTGAGAGAGTAATACACTCCTTACATTTCCACTTATTGAAGCTTTCCACGTATTTAAGGAAAGTTTCGAACATTATTCCACTTCCCATAGTCATGACTGTCACTTCCGTAAATCTATCTAATGGCTATTTCATATTATCATTCATCTACATTTCTGATATTCGGGAGTTTATAGTCGATGAACTTCAACAGGATGAAGTGACAAAGTTTTTGATATACTTCTGCATGATTTTCTAATATTATGTACAAGTATTTCTTTTTCTTTATTTATTTCGAAAACACGCCCGTGCGATATAGTGCATTTTTTCACATCTCCAAAATGGCTACTTTTCTGGTGAAAATCTGTGAAAGTTTCGTTATTTTTACTTCAAACATAGGTTGTGAGTGCTCGTTAGAACCGCCTCATTGAGGCTTTTCTAACGAGTACCCACAAGCTATGTCTTGGGGCAGAAATAAGGAAAATAATGTTTTCCCCCTCAAACCCCAGTTTTCTCAATATAAAGTGGGGTTTAGGGGGGTCTTAATTTCACGGACTTGTTCACATGATGACCAGAGAAAGTCAGGCTCAACATGTCATGTTCACCCATAAAATGCCAATCACAAATGCCAATCACGACAATTGTCGTCTGCTTTGTCGTCTGCCAGTCACTCAAAAATTCATTTTTGCAAACAGTGTGGACCCAGTTCAGACTGTTCCTCCAGGATCTTGTTTTTAATTGGTGTCAATTAATAAAATTGTCATTAATCAAGTAATTTCCTGTTGTCCCAGTTACAGGTGCTCGGTCAGCGAATTTCGTGTTGTCCCAGTTACAGGTCCTCGGTCAGCGAATTTCGTGTTTTCCCAGTTACAGGTCCTCAGTAAGCTTATTGGCCAATCCTCGGTCAGCTGTATTGGCCAATCCTCGGTCAGCTGTATTGGCCTAGGCCTTCGGCCTCGGGCCAATACAGCAGACCTCAGACCTGAAACGGGCCAATACGAAATTACTTGATTGATAACATCATAATACAGTTTAACTAAAAAAAAAAAAAAAAAAAAATTCCAAAATTATCTCTGTAACTCCTAACTCTTCCTTATCCAAAGTTAAAATGTCTCCATTCAAATTCACACAAAACCATCAAACTTCCTCATTTACTTCACGAAAGACTACCCATTAATTTGTCCACAAAATAATAATGAACCAGTAAAAATAATAATAGAAATATAAATATTTTCCGCACTTCATGGAAATGACTCAGCTTAACTATTTAAAGCGATTCTGATTCAGGCTCCAAATCATATTCCTTAAACAGGCTTTTAAATAACAGAATCTTGTCTACGATATTCCAAGTAAAGCCAAGAAAATCAAACAAGAGCCTGAGACGCCAGAAAGCCTACAAAAACACCCGTGCGACCAAAGAGGACTCATATCAGACTGCATTATCGCAACTCCAGAGTCTGATATAATGTCTTTTCGGTTTGCATAAACATTCTGCAAGTTACGGGCTGTCTGAAGAAAGAAAAGCGAAGACTCGGGCTAGTCTGGGTGGACATGCAGGCTGATCCCTGTCTGCACCGGTTGCATTGGACTTCTTGAAGATCTAAGTCATGCCACGGTACAGATATCTATCTAAAATGAGCCAGCGCACGAAAAAACCTACAATAAGACATGTGCGCCCAGTGAAGACTCAGATCAGCCTGTGCATCCGTAGTCTAACCAGAGTCTTCTCTTGTTGCACGAAAGAGCATTGGGCCCTTAGCTATCCTTAGAGCACACAACGAAGACTCTGATCAGACTGCGCGGATGCGCAGGCTGATCTGAGTCTTCGTTGGGCACACACGTCTTATTGTAGGTTTTGTTTTGCGCTGGTTAAACTGTCATAATCCTAACAGAAAATTCCGGAGAATGCGGAGGCGGATTAACACCAAGGGAGAAGCTTTTAGGGAAATGAACTGTGTCACGACAAAACATTTCTTTAAACTCGTAAAATTCGGAACAAGGAAGACTCCAGTACTTTATGAGATTCCCCTATTTTTGGCGATGGACATGACAAGAATGCATCAGTAAGCGAATGAAACTTCTGTCATTGGGTACAGAGAAATTCTGCTATTAAGACCACCTAAAATTAAGCCCATACTTCTGCTTTAAAAAGCTTATTTAGTATGCCACAGTTATTCTTTGTGGTTTCCTTATTCAGTATGCTCTGATTTAGACTCCACCTTCGAAACTGTTCAAAAGTGGTCTGAAAAACCACTTTTGAACAGTCCCAAAGGTGGTCTTAATAAAGGAATTGGGATCAGTCTCCGTCTTCTTCGCTGACTGATCATGATTGTTTTTGTGATAAATTAGACTTGTCTCCTGATCAATCGGGACTGCCAGACAATAAGCACTGGGAATTTTGTATAGTATAATAATTTTCTAAAAGATCTTCGGTTTTCAGTAAGAGAACTTTGCAATCTCTGCAACTATTGCACTGCCTCCAGAAAAAATATGTACGATATTGGAACTAGAGAAAGCAACCAGTGGGTCACGTATACACCCAGCCAGCCCCATACTCTGATATATCTTTTGAGCTTGAATGTAATATGAATGAAGATGTCAAGAAGCTAAATTATAAGAATCTATAAATGTGCTTGTAAAAGCTAAGTCAAACATAAAATTTCTAACTGGTCGAAGGGAGTGAGGGCATCAAAGTTACTGAAGGGGTGGGGGGCATCAAAGTTACTGAAGGGGTGGGGGCATCAATGTTACTGAAGCAGCAGGGTGGGGTATGCATCAATGAAATCTTTGGACTGGTATGTAACATCGATGCAAGCATCAATTGAATTTGTCTTATAGTTTAGAACATACAGGCATCTATAAACTTTGTCATAAAACTTGAACCAAATGTAAAATTTCTAAGTCTGTGACCTTGAGGTCAAGGTCACCATGGGTGGGGGAAGGGACATACACCACAAAATGTTTGGACTGGTACATTGATGCAAGTATAAACTGAATTTGTCTTAGAGTTAAGAACATACAGGCATCTATAAACTTTGTCATAAAACTTTGACCAAGTGTAAAATTTCTCAGTCTGTGACCTTGACATCAAGGTCACTGTGGGGGTAGGACATGCATCAATGAAATTTTTAGACCAGTTTGTAACTTCTGTGTCACCAAAATGTTAACGGATGGACGAACGGACCGAAGGCAGGACGAAAACATTATACCCCAAAGCATACTTCGTATGCCGGGGGTATAACCATAGCATACTTCGTATGCCAGGGGTATAATCAGTTAAAACTGCCTTAGGGATCACATTAATACACCCATGTGACATAGTGTATTTTTTTCACATCTCCAAAATGGCTACTTTTCCGATGGCAGTCTGTGATATTTTTCTTATATATACTGCAAACATAGGTTGTGGGTGCTCGTTAGAACCGACAATTGAGGGGGTTCTAACAAAAACCCACAACCTATGTCTTAGAGCAGCAATAAGAAAGATAATAAGACAAGACCAAACTTATAAGGCTACCCAGGAAAGTGTGGTAAACTGACCAGCTCGATATGATCCAAACAGTGTTGACTGGGCCATTTAATTGCATTTAACAAACAAAAGTAATGCACCAGAAATATCTTTCTGGTACAAAACCAAACAGTGAAGACCCAGATCAGACTGCTCCTTGAGGAGCAGTCTGATCTGGGTCTGCACTGTTTGCTGAATGTACCTCTCCCAATATTTTAGGGCAATTACCATGAATTCTGCAATTCAAGCTACGTGGGCTGAGTGGGCTGACAGTATCAAATTAAGAAACTTATTTGCATGCTGATGACACTTGAACGACTTCATCACAGGGATCCCGAGGACATTTTGACGTACCTTTTCCTGACATATTAGACAGAAAGCTTCCAAATGATGAGTTTTCAAGGTCTTCTCATTAAGTTTCTATTATTCTAATCCCTTTTTCAAAGTTCAACTTTCTTTCCAATCTTGGATGTGCTGAAGGCAAGGACCATTATGCATAGCAATTTTTAGCTGGTCCTGCACTTTAGCAGCTGTTTAGACCCAGACCACTGCGCTTAAGTTTGTTTGTTTGACTTGAGGTTTAACACTGTAAAGGTCATTTTGGAGACTTTGCTTCCAATTTTGTGGGACTTTTACCCAGTGACATCTCAAGCCCTGCCGCCCAATTAAACAAATAGGGTTTATAAGCATGGACGGTCCGACTCGCACCGTTTTGCCTTGGCAGGCTTAGATCCTCTAAGTGGTTTACAAGTACTCCTATGCGGTCAGTTTCAGATCTGCGTGGAAGCATCATGCAGCCCATCTATTTTTTCAAGCCCTGATGGGCGAGGTGCAGTAAACAGGCTGATCAAGACTATTAATTCTGTATTTTTGGCAGTCTTTTAGATAGGGCTTAATAGCTTTTCCCTCTATATAGTCTGTTTGTTTGTTTGAATTGGGGTTTATCATCCCTGCCAACACTACTTAGGTCATTTTGGAGACTTTGCTTCCAATTTTGTGGGACTTTTACCCGACATTGAGGTGAAATGACATCTAATGCCCTGTCCCCCAATGAAACCAGAAGTAAAGTCTTTGCGCCACAGGGAACAATTATTATTTTTCCCCTTATGGTAAAGGGATACAATAGATAGGTCCTCTGATGGCTTTTCTTCAGTTTGGTTTTTTTTATGGCCCTTTCAAGATTATTTCACTTGTTCCCAGCCAATGGGCTAAACCAGAGTACCTAAAGAAAAACCACTAGACCTTCAATTGCAGAACTTGACATCTCACTTGACCCGAGTGTGGCTCAAACCACAGCAGTGAGAGACCTACTGTTTAGCCCATTTTATACCAAAAACCCCAAAATGGTATTTGGCAAACAGTGCAGGCCCCAATCAGACGCCGCAGAATGTGGCATCTGATCAGGGCCTTCTCTGTTTGCAAAATTTTCAGCCATTTTCCAAATAAATTTTAAAGAAAAACACAACCTGTCACACCATCAGCTTGACATTTCAGCTGTAAAATAGTGACAGCTCAATAATACAAGACCACCGCATGCGGGTGCCAATGCTCGGCTGCAGTTTCTTTTAGTTAAACAAAAATTCTAAGTTGAAAAAGGGGCATAACTGTGCCAAAACTAGAATTTGTTTTTCTACAAAAACACAGATGTCTCCCCCGTTTTTGACCTCCAAGTATAACCTTGACATTGGAGGTATTGAGCCGGGTCTTGTGTGCAACACATCATCTAATGAAGATAAACATTTCTGCAAAGTAACTTTAAAAATGTTCAAAAAATTTCAAAGGGCAATAACTCTTGAAAGGGGCATAATCCGGACGAGAAAAAAAATATGCGTCAGCTAATTTTCCATGAGAAATCCATATATGAAATTTCAAAACCCTAGCATACACGGTTCTAAAGTTATGCTATGCATCACTTTTAACATACATTACAATGGGCACAAATTACCAAAATGACAAAGGGCCGTAACTCACAAAGTATTTTTCGGAATTTTGTCAAAAGTTAATCAGTTCATCTACTCATCACCACCAATATATTCACCAACTTTCAAGGCTCTAGCTCCAATAGTTTTTGAGATATCTTGCTGACAAGATTTTATTAAAAAAATTTCAAAGGGCAATAACTCTTGAAAGGGGGCATAATCCGGACGAGAAAAAAAATACGCGTCAGCTAATTTTCCATGAGGAATCCATATATGAAATTTCAAAACCCTAGCATACACGGTTCTTTAGTTATGCTATGCATCAAAAGCGTAACGGACAGACGAACGGACAAAAGAACCAGAACCAATATGCCCCTCCAACTGTTTCAAAGTTGGAGGCATAAAAAGGCCCCTTTTTGTTCTTTGACCTCTTAGTACGACCTTGACATTTGAGGTACCAACTTGGGTCATGCACGCAACACATGGTCTTATGGTGGTTAACATTTCTGCCAAGTAATTTCCAAAATCCATCTAAAAATAAGAAAGTTATTGACAGAACACAAAAAAGGCCCCTTTTTTGACCTTTAACCTCTATGTATGACCTTGACCTTTCAGGTACCAAACTTGGTCATGCGTGCAACACATCATCTCATGGTGTTTAACATTTCTGCCAAGCAATTTCAAAATCCATCTAAAAATAAGAAAGTTATTGACCAAACACGAAAAAAAGGCCCCTTTTTTTGACTTTTGACCTCTATGTATGACCTTGACACTTGAGGTATCAAACTGAATCATGCATGCAACACATCGTCTCATGATAGTTAACATTTTTGCCAAGTAACTTCAAATTCTATCTAAAAATAAGCAAGTTATTGACAAAACCGGAAAAAAGGCCCCTTTTTTACCTTTGACCTCTAAGTATGACCTTGACCTTTGAGGTACCAACCTGGGTCATGCACGTAACACATCGTCTTATATTGGTTAACATTTCTGCCAAGTGATTTCACAATCCATCTCAAAATAAGAAAGTTATTGACAAAACACGAAAAAAAGGCCCCTTTTTTGACCTTTGACCTCTAAGTATGACCTTGACCTTCGAGGTACTGACCTGCCTGATGCACACCACACATCGTCTCATGGTTGTTAATATTTCTGCCAAGTAATTTTAAAATCCATCTCAAAATAAGAAAGTTATTGACAAACCACGAAAAAAGGCCCCTTTTTTGACCTTTGACCTCTAAGTATGACCTTGACCTTCGAGGTACTGACCTGCCTGATGCTCACCACACATCGTCTCATGGTGGTTAATATTTCTGCCAAGTAATTTTAAAATTCATCTCAAAATAAGAAAGTTATTGACCAAATACGAAAAAAAGGCCCCTTTTTTGACCTTTGACCTCTAAGAGTATGACCTTGACCTTTGAGGTACCGACCTGATTCATGCGCACCACACATCGTCTTATGGTTGTTAATATTTCTGCCAAGTAATTTTAAAATCCATCTGAAAATAAGAAAGTTATTGACCGGACAGGATTTGCCCATACATATATACATACCAACAAACTTCCAAGGGAGATAATTCAAAAAGTATAAATGCGAGAGTTATAGTTCTTGCGCACTGCACGTCGTCTAATGCTGATTTATATTTATACTAAGTTTCATGACGATAGCTCCAAAGGTTTTCAAGTTATAGAGCGGACACGAATGTGTGACAGACAGACGGACAGACAGACAGACGGACAGACAGACAGACAGACGGACAGACAGACAGACGCCCGGGGGAAAAACAATATGTCTCTCCGAAAAAAAATTTTCGGGGGAGACATAAATATGTTAAGGGTCACCTCACCTATTGGTATGAGTTCCCCTTTTCATAATGAACAACTATTCCGAGTTTCAAGTAAATATATGTTCAGTAATGACAGAGATATTACAAAATGTACAAGTTTTTGCAAAAATTCTAAGTCCAAAAAGGGGCATAACTGTGCCAAAAATATTTTGAGAGTTACCTCACCTAGTGGTATGAGTTCCCCTTTTCATAATGAACAACTATTCCGAGTTTCAAGTTAATATGTTCAGTAATGACAGAGATATTACAAAATGTCCAAGTTTTTGCACGACGACGACGCAGACGACAGACGACAGAGCTCTGACAATACCTAATCGTTTTCTTCGAAAACAGCCGAGCTAAAAATTACAGTAGAACTGGCTCGAACACCGATGGCTCGTTTACCATGGATGAGTCGAACCCGTCCTTGTGTCCCTATGGAAATCCTCTACATAAGAAGTAGTGGGGGATAATTCAGAAGATTTTAGCCTTTTATCTTGCAAATGTACGCTGTGTGTACTCATTAGAATCCCCTCGGTGAAGCGATTCTAATGAGTACGCACAGCATACATTTTCATTATAGAACATCGAAAAGATGTTCAAGAGTATCTCATTGTGTCTCTTGGCAGTAACCCTCAGTGGCTTGAACTACCGCTGTCTCGAATAAATTTTCATAGTCCTAAAGGGGTTCGAGCCATCAAAGTTCGACTGTATACTGAATATACCCTGAGTATTCGGACACCTAGGTCAGCTTCTTAACCCTAATTGCTCTAAAATTTGAACTATCACAATATACACTAACCAATGTTGTGTGTCTAAGAATAGCCTGATGAGTGGCAAACAGTGCAGACCCTGATGAGTAAGGCTGACACGATTAATCGCATAATCGATTAATTGATCGATAAATTCAACAAAAATGATTATCATTAAATTTTCTGATTTGCTTTTAATCGATTACTTGATAGGTACAATTTACTACCCAAAGTTATGCCTAAAATAGCTGGATGAGTGGCAAACAGTGCAGAGCCTGATGAGACGCCGCATTCTGCGGCATCTCATCTGGGTCTACACTGCTCAGGCTTGTCTGTCCAAATACATACTGTAAACATGGTAAATGATACACACATATGAACTAAGGGAAACAACTTAATGTATCAAATCATCTTTTCTATCAATAGTTTTCTCCCTGCCAATAAAAATGTACTCAAGTAGTCACATTTTTCTGTCAATGAAAAGAACAGCTTGTCCACATGTGGATGTTTTGTCTGATCAAAGACTTCAATGGATGCCAGCCCTGTTGAAGGGTCATGCTATTTTTCATTGAAATTTACCCATCGAATAAAATATCTTCCACCCAGCAGTTTTGGACACATTCATTTCCAATTTTAGGGGTGTCTGATATATTGTATTTATCAGAAGTTTCACAAAAATCCCAACAATTTAAACAGTGAAGACACTGATTAGAAGCCACATTCTGTGGAGTCTGAGTTTGCAAATTACATGTAGCCCTTTTCAGGAAGGATTAATCCTATTCCTGCTGAATAAATAAATTTAGCCACACCCATTGATGACTGTCAACCAATCAATGGGCCTCCGTTGCCTTGTGGTTAAGAACACTGACTCTTGATCATTAGGTCTCTCACCGCTGTGGTTCGAGCCTCCCTCGGGTCACATGTGAGACCCCAAGTTCTGCAACGGAAGGTCAGGTGGTTTTTTCTCCGGGTACTCCGGTTTTCGCCCACCTCTGATTAACGATCGGCTCCATATGAGTGAAATAATCTTGAAAGGGCCGTAAAACCAAAACCAAATTAACCAATCAAATTACTTGATACAGTGTATGTGTTCAATTCACAAACCAAATGACAAACAGTGTAGATCCTGATCAGATGGCTTCTTAAATCAGAAGCCATCTGATCCTGGATCTCACTGTTTGCAATGATAGGGTCTGTTGTCGTATTCCATATTCGGCAGGATAAGGGCTAAGTAATAAACAACTTTTTCATTCAAACAACCTCAACAGGTGCATTATTGAGTCAATAAAGTTAAAGACAGAAAATAAATTGTTTCTTCCATGAGGTTAAAATATTTTAATACTTATCTCTTAACCCCCAGGCCCCCGCCCATAGGGGCTTGAAGAAATATATTGGCTGCATGATGCTTCCACGCAGAGCTGAATCTGGCCCGCACACTAGTACTGGTAAACCGCTTAGAGGATCTAAGCCTGTCCAGGAACCCCGGTGCAAGGCGGGACCGTCCATGCTAATAAACCCTATTGGTTTCTATGGGCGACAGGGCTTGAGATGTCATTTCATCTCAATGTCGGGTAAAAGTCCCACAAAACTGGAAGCAACGTCTCCAAAATGACCTTTACAGTGTTGACGGGGACGTTAAACCTCAAGTCAAACAAAATCTCTTAACCCCCCGCCCATCAGGGCTTGAAGAAATAGATGGGCTGCATGATGCTTCCACACAGAGCCGAAACTGACCACACACGGGTACTGGTAAACGGTAAAACTGCTTAGAAAGTCTAAGCCTACCCAGGCAAAGCAATGCAAGTCAGACCGCCCATGCTTATAAACCCTATTGGTTTCATTGGGCGACAGGGCTTGAGATGTCATTTCATCTCAATGTCGGGTAAAAGTCCCACAAAATTGGAAGCAGCATCTCTAAAATGACCTTTACAGTGTTGACGGGGACGTTAAACCTCAAATCAAACAAACAAAATCTCTTAACCCATTTTGTACCGAATGGAATCTTCCACCTTGTAGGAGTCCATTTAAAACTTTAGGGGTGTCAGGTTGAATTTTTTTTTTTTTTTTTATTAATTTGGGAAATGGTTTTACTGTTTGCAGTGTAGGTCCTAAGACATTGAGAACGTGGCGTCTGATCTGGACCTGCACTGTTTGCCAAAGTACCCCTCTAGGGGTTTCCAGCATGCAATGGGTTAAGTTCACCATATCATTTTTTTTTCTTTGGCAAACTTATACATAGGCAGTAACAACAAGAACAGTGGATTGACAACTGCCCTTCTTAAATCCTCAGAAAAATGGAGAGATGGAACAGAAAATATTTCATAATCAATCTCTACGAAAGAGAGTTGCCCATCATGGGGGTATCGAACCCACAACCCGCTGATCACCAGTCAGACCTGACTATAGGCCAGCAATGTCTGCTCTGGAATTTCACTTGAAACAAATCTGTAACCCAATAACGCTTAATGGAGCCATTCAATTTGCAGGTGGAAAAGGTCCTTTTTTTTTTTCAAGATTCTCAGTCTTTCATTTTTCGTTCTTTTTGGGGTTGACTGTTTATCAATAGACCCAGTTACTATGTACAGAAGCCAGAAGCTCTTCAGTGCTGATGTCCATATGACTATCACTGATTCATAGAAAATCCAGGTAATGGTTATTTATAGAAATAGCTCTGCTTTTCTTATTGATGTACATTAAAGAGTGTTGCGTAAGAGCATATCTTTAGAACCTGGACTGGAATCATGTCTTTCGTTTGGAAAACAGTGTAGACCCAGATCAGATGCCATCATGGAAGCATCATGCAGCCCATCTATGTCTTCAAGCCCTGATGGGAGGCTGCTAAGCCACCAGTATTTAAGACCACCATTTAAGGCAGACAGTTACCTAGTCAAGGTTTCTGTCACGAGACCATTATCATGATTTTGTTTTTGTTTGACTTGAGGTTTAACGTCCCCGTCAACACTGTTAAGGTCATTTTGGAGACGTTGCTTCCAATTTTGTGGGCTTTTTACCCCACATTGAGATGAAATAACATCTCAAGCCCTGCCGCCCAATGAAACCAATAGGGTTTATTAGCACGGACGGTCGGCCTCGCACCACGGTTCCTGGACAGGCTTAGATCCTCTAAGCGGTTTACCAGTACTAGTGTGCGGGCCGGATTCAGCTCTCCGTGGAAGCATCATGCAGCCCATATATTTCTTCAAGCCCCTATGGGCGGGGGCTAACCATTATCATGAAATGGGTGGAATAGCAATCACTGCCAATCAACCGAAAAATACAAGTACTATCTTTCTAAAAACATTTTGAGGTCAAATAAAAGCAGAGAAGCTATCAATCACCTTCTATCCAGCATATTTCAAGTACTGAACTGTCACTTTCACTTCTTTTGCACTCAGATTCCATTAGTTCAGGTGTTTTAAAGTTTTTCATAATATAAATAAGAACCTCGCCACAAGAAACTCACTGATTCTTCAGGGTCCGAAAATCAGGAAGCCGGTGGGTCTGTGAACTCAGGGTGGAGCCATTACGGCCAGCCGTAGGGACAGACATGGGTGCCACTGAAGATTTTTGAGGCCAGCAAAGGCTCTGACCAGACTGCACTGCCGTGCAGTCTAATCAGAGCCTTCGCTGGCCTACAAAATTATAAAGCACAATTTCTCATAACGTAGCAGCTCATACCATTTCAGACCTTACATGGGCTATAGAAAGGGATTAAAATCTGACGTAGAGAGAGTTCAAACTCAGCTTAAAATGTTTAAGTACATGTGAAATCAGTTTGAATATTTAATAAAGAGCGGAATAATGCTTATTCATAAGCCTAAATAATGCCAAGTGTCAGTTCAGATCACACGATAACTATCCTAAAAATTCAGAGACTTAAAACTTTTAAAGATGGGAAGGGCAATATTAAAAGTTTTAAGGCAGAGCTTTATAACTTCACCTTTGGTCCCGCCCATTGTGGCTTGAAGAAATAAATGGGCTGCATGATGCTTCCACTTCCGACTGTACACGAGTTTTTGTTTGTTTGATTTGAAGTTTAACGTCCCTGTCAACACTGTAAAGGTCATTTTGGAGACTATGCTTCCAATTTTGTGGGACTTTTACCCGACACTGAGATAAAATGGCATCTCAAGACCTGTCGCCCAATGAAACCAATAAGGTTTATTAGCATGGACGGTCCGCCTCGCACCGTGGTTCCTGGACAGGCTTAGATCCTCTAAGCGGTTTACCAGTACTAGTGTGCGGGCCGGATTCAGCTCTGCGTGGAAGCATCATGCAGCCCATATATTTATTCAAGCCCCTTAGGGCGGGGGCCGACTGCACACGAGTGCTGGTAAACCGCTAAGAGGATCTAAGCCTGCCCAGGCAAAGCAGTGTGAGTCGGACCGTCCATGCTTATAAACCCTATGGGTTTCATTGGGCGACAGTGCTTGAGATGTCATTTCATCTAATTTTTCAAGCCCAATTGGGCGGGGGCTGGTAATGTGTATGCAACTGCATTTTAGCATTTTTACAGGAACAAGTCAGAATGCCCCAATTTTGAGAATATTACTGTTATTTGTTTAGGTCAACAATTTGGTCCGAGATAATGGTTTATTATAGTTTGAAAGGTTATGACAGTTAAATACTAGTGAAAAATTCCAATTTTCATTATATTGTCAACCAAAATTAGCCATTTTACAAAACTCATCAAAAATCCAACATACATTTTTATGTAAAAAATCTTGGCAGGGGTTACATTATGATAAACAATTTATTACTGTAAAAATCCTTAAAATTGGGACACCTTGAGGACTTGTTGTAATTCTCCTAAAAATTTTAACAAATTTGATTCACAACTCACCAAGGAGTCTAAAAGGTGCAGACAGGATGGCAAACAGTGTAGACCCTGATCAGACTGCTCCTTCAGGAGCAGTCTGATCTGGGTCTGCACTGTTTGCATAGGCCTTTCTCCTAAAATTTCAACAAATCTGATTCACAACCTAGCAAGGAGTCTAAAAGGTGCGGACGGGATGGCAAACAGTGTAGACCTGATCAGACAGTCTGATCTGGGTCTGCATTGTTTGCTTAGGCCTTTCTGTCCCAATACTTAGGATCATTACGGTATCACTTTTTTTTTTCACCTTTTAATTTAGTCAGCCATGGTGACCTATCTTTAGTACAACGATCCATGGTATTTGATCTCAAAGATATGCTTCATTAACCATACTTTTTTTTTTTTTAATTTTATTGATTAAAATTTTATTTTAACCATGTCCCTGCTAAACAAGACCATCTCTATCTTTACATAGATCCACATCAGATAGCATCTACATGTTCAATTTTATTGCACATGGATATCAGCAGTTTAAGAAATATATGGGCTGCATGATGCTTCCACGCAGAGCTGAATCCGGCCCGCACACTAGTACTGGAAAACCGCTTAAAAAATATGAGTCCTTAAAAAACTTTAAATTAAATATGGATGCCAATGCCAACCCCGATGCTAACGTCAATGCCAATGCTGGGGCTTGTTCAGCTAAAAAAATAAATCAGACTGGCATCTCTGCAACTTTGCTTGGTGTTTTAAAGGTGCATTATTGAGCTACCGGGTCTCAAATTTTTTTGCTGGTTTTTATCTTCAATGCATACTCCTTTGTCATGTGTACACTTTTGGAGCCAAATACAGCTTCAGAACTTTGTGAAAATGGTTGTTTTCATTCACGTTTACCCTTCGCTCTGAACATGTGTTCGGAATTTCTGTTCTAAAAATAAATCTGTCAATTTACACATACATGGAGACAGTATTGTCTCTGAGTGTCGTTACTTATGGCATGGTATTCAGCGTCATATTTTTTCCGATTCAGGCATGGCCTAAGCAAACAAGGCCAAAAATGAATGTCGCATAACGTCATATATGGGGATTCTATTTTTGTCACAACTAAATATAGATCTAACTAGTGTTCGAAACCTAGTTAGGGAATCCCTCTCAAACTCGTTTACCTGTCATCATAATTGTTCGCATTTTTGCATAAAATGCATTCATTTGTATTGTTTTAAAGAAAAATACCGGCTATATGTATTTTATTTTTGGAAGCATTTTTTCCAGATAGCTCAATAATGCACCTTTAAGGGCTTTCAAAGATCATGACCATCCATACTTTCAACCTAAAGTTATGATCAGGGGCATTCTGATCTAAATTTTTATCAAAATCAAATCATGATAATACAGAGTTAAGTGCACAGCAAATTTGAACAAGGTTTGGAAGATATTGACTTTATCGAGATTCCAAAATCTTAAGGAAGGGATCTGGATTAGCGTGAATGTATCAAATAGTTTGCCTTATTTGCCTGTACAAACAGATGTTGTGAGTACTCATTAGAATTGCCTCAGAGAGGCAATTCTAATGAGTACACACAACATATGCCTGTCTGGAGAAAAATGAGAAATTTGAGATTTTTTTTGTACCCAAAATTTAAGTTTAAAATTTGACCTAGGGAAAATAATGTTTGTCATACTACAAACACAAGCAACTTGCAAAGCAGATTGCATTCACTCCACACACTGTCCATGTCCTTATTTGGAATTTGTTTGTTTGTTTGATTTTGAGGTTTAACGTCCCTGTCAACACTGTAAAGGTCATTTTGGAGACGTTGCTTCCAATTTTGTGGGACTTTTACCCGACATTGAGATGAAATGACATCTCAAGCCCTGTTGCCCAATGAAACCAATAAGGTTTATTAGCATGGACGGTCCGTCTGCACCGCGGTTCCTGGACAGGCTTAGATCCTCTAAGCGGTTTACCAGTACTAGTGTGCGGGATGGATTCAGCTCTGCGTGGAATCATCATGCAGCCCATATATTTCTTCAAGCCCCTATGGGTGGGGGCCGCCCAGGTACTTAATTTGGAATTTCCCAGGAAAATTAAAATAATAAGCCCTATACAAGATACAAGCTGGATATATAGCCATATTGTTTTTTTTTGTTGTTGTTGTTGTTTTTTGTTTCTTATTTATTTTATTATTTTACAGAAATTGAGACTAGTCAAAACATGAAGCAGACGATTCACAAGACTGTATTTGTTTTTAAGTTGAGGTTAAATATCCCTGTCAACACAATTTAGGCTATTTTGGAGGCATGACTTCTGATTTTGTGGGACTTTAACATGACAGTGTAATGCAATGAGATCTTAACCCTTCTCTTGCTGAATATTCATTTAGGCCACACCCATTTCTGTCTATCAACCAATCAAATTACTTGATGTAATTTATTGCTACAAATTCATAAATTGAATGCCAAACAGTGTAGATCCTGATCAGATGGCTTCTTCAGAAGCCATCTGATCTGGATCTACACTGTTTGCAAAGATAGGGGTTGTCATGAACAGCAAGATAAGGGTTAAGCCCTACACCCCCAACCCCCCCCCCCCCCCCACCACCTCCAAGGAAACCACTAGGGTATATAACCCCAACCGGGCAGGCTTAAATTAGTCCTTCTAAGCAACTTACCATGAGGACTCATGGCAGTGTGCGGCACACCATAATATGGCCCAATCTATTTTCCAAGCCCACTCACATGACTAATATCAAGCCTTCTTTTCTATGCCCTTTCCATCAATCTTTGAATGATGGCGACATAAAAATTCTGTATTATAAAACAACCCACATTATCATGGTAATTCATGGAAATTCATACCTTCAGCTGAGGCGCTTTTTTCGCCCAAAAAGTACCAGTATTTTTTATAATTCTGTGTGAAAACATAATTATGTTGTGGGAATTCATTAGAAGCCTATGGAGGCAGTTCTAATGAATACCCACAACATACGTTTTTGTGCAAAAATAAGAAAAATAATATGTGGATACCCCCTCTTATCAGGGGTTATGCCGTATTGATGTTTTCAGGCTCAAAAGTACAATACCTATAATCAAGACAATGGGTGCTTATAGCAGCTATATTATTTGCGTACACTGGAGCAAAACGCATTATCGTATATCATATAGAAAGCACAAGTCTCCGAACATCCAGTTCAATAACCCACTTCATACGGGAAACTCAAAACGTGGTTATTGGCTAAAACAGGGAAACCCCAGATCAGACGCCGCTGATCAGGGCCTTCACTGTTGGCAGACCATTCACCCATTTTCTAAATGAAGTTATAAAAATAGCTTAATCTGACACCCCTAAATTTCTAAATGGACTCCTCCACATTGTATATTAAAGGGATGATTGCATTCAGAACAAAATGGGATAAATGTACAAATATGTACCAAACACTCAGATGACTTCATTTCTAGAGCCCTACAAACAATCGAGGACAGAATGACAGTCTCGTCTTAATGATTTACATGATCTTTATATGAATACTCGATCAGTCTGTACATAAATTAGGGGTCTAAAAATTATAATGTGATTATAATAACCTTTTTAACACTTTCTTATCAAGATTATGGGATTTAGAAATGTCTACAAATAAGATCTACTTATGCTCAACCACAGAAAAGACAGTTATGCCTTCGGTCTGAAAAATGGAACACTCGAAAAAGCCATTGAATGAGGCCCTGATCAGACGCCGCGTTCTGCGGCGTCTGATCTGGGCCTGCACTGTTTGCCAGGGTACCCGTTTTGGGGTTTCTGGTACTAAATGGGTTAAAGCAGCTAAGACAAAAATCTTTCTGGTACTAAAATGGATTAAATTGGCAAATTTATTGAAATCATTACATCAAATAGTTCGATTTGTTGATAGTCAAAAAATGGAAAGAGGAACAAAGGTTTTACATCCCCATCAACACTATTGGGGGCATGCTTGTGGGACATCAAGATGAAATGACATCTCAAGCCCTACCGTCCAAAGAGACCGCAAGGGTTTAAGGAGCGGTCCGACTCGGACCATTTTTCCTGGACAGTCTTAGAGTTTCTATAAGCTGTTTACCAGTACACAGGTTTCGGTCGGTTTCAGCTTTGCACAGAAGAATCATGCAACCCAATCTAGGTCTCCAAGCCCGTACTGGTAAGGACCCAGTCAAAAATGGGCAATTAAAATTAATTTATTCAGCAGTTTAAGGGTTAAAGTACAGAATGGTTTGGAAATTTACAGATAGTCAATAAACTGAACCAGACAGCCCTTATCCTCCAAAACGGACTTGTAAGGAATGGGCAGAAGTGCCCAACTGGCATGTATACATGGGATAACTCTTATTCTGCTGTTCACGATAATCCCTACATGTGCAAACAGTGTAGATCCAGATCAGATGGCTTCTGAAGAAGCCATCTGATCAGGATCTGCACTGTTTGTCAAGCAGTTTGTCAACTGAATCAAGTAATTTATAGTTTTTACTTGTTTATTTTAGTTCGATTGCAATGAAAGCTTCAGGCTTATTGAATCGCTCTCGAACACTCATTCCGGGTGTTTTCACGCTTCAAAAGCGACGTCTCCAAAATGACCAAAATAGCATTGATGGGGGCTTAAAACCTCAACTTGAACAAACAAAACAAAAATATTTCTTTATTATAATGTCTTCAGGGTATGGCGCACTTTAACCCATTCAGTACCAGAAACCCCTAAAGGGGTACCCTGGCAAACAGTGCAGGCCCAGATCAGATGCCGCAGAACGCTGTGTCTGATCAGGGCCTCCACTGTTTGCTAAAAGAAGTCATTTTCCAAATAAATTTTGATGAAAATGCAACCTGACACCCCTAAATTTTTAAATGAAC
Organism: Lucinisca nassula; assembly: GCA_963580285.1. Classification (NCBI taxonomy): domain Eukaryota; kingdom Metazoa; phylum Mollusca; class Bivalvia; order Lucinida; family Lucinidae; genus Lucinisca; species Lucinisca nassula. The sequence goes on along the minus strand of OY757025.1, from coordinate 107,343,084 downwards.
ACATGCTATATATAAGGAGGAAGATTCCATTTGGTACAAAAAGGGTTAATAACCAATTCTGATAAGATTAATAACTTCTATAAATGTCTAGATGTATAAATCTACTAGTCAAAAGGTTAACATATAGTAGACATAGATCATTAAACTGAATAGTCTACACAGATTATTAATCAGGATTCTTTCATAATTTTATAATCTGTACTGTCATATCTAATATCACGGGTCAGTACACTGCCATTTGACGTGTTCATTCATAATACTAAATTAGACTTATCCCTTTAGACACCAGAAAAACTAAATCTGAAAAAGTCGTCTGCTTATGTCTTCTGCTGAATGTTTTTGCATCTTTTTTCAAAAACATCTTTGCATGCAGGCAAACAGTGTGGACCAAGATCAGACTGCTCCCGTAGGAGCAGTCTAATCTGGGTCCACACTGTTTGCAAAATAGTACTTTTAAGGTACCCGGCAGACGGCAAAGCAGACGACAATAATTATTATTGTCCTGATTGGCATTTTATGGGTTAACCCCGGCCCCCGCCCATAGGGGCTTTAAGAAATATATGGGCTGCATGATGCTTCCACGCAGAGCTGAATCCGGCCCGCACATTAGTACTCAAACAACTTAGAGAATCTAAGCCTGTCCAGGAACTGCGTTCGAGGCAGACCGTCCATGCTAATAAACCCTATATATATTGGTTTCATTGGGCAACAGGGCTTGAGATGTCATTTCATCTCAATGTCGGGTAAAAGTCCCACAAAATTGGAAGCAACGTGTCCAAAATGACATTTACAGTGTTGATAGGGACTTAAACCTCAAATCAAACAAACAAACAAATACTTTCAAGGTACCCGGCAGACGGCAAAGCAGACAACAATTAATATTATTGTCCTGATTGGCATTTTATGGGTTAATCCTTATCCTGCCCTACTTTTCTCTGTTTGTTTGATTTGAGGTTTAACATCCCCGTCAACACTGTAGAGGTCATTTTGGAGACATTGCTTCCAATTTTGCGGGACTTTTACCAAACATTGAGAAGAAATGACATCTCAAGCCCTGCAGCACAATGAAACCAGTAGGGTTTATAAGCATGAGCAGGTCGGCTCGCACCGCTTTGCATGCAGGCAAACAGTGTGGACCTAGATCAGACTGCTCCTGTAGGAGCAGTCTGATCTGGGTCCACACTGTTTGCAAAATATTACTTTTAAGGTATCCGGCAGACGGCAAAGCAGACGACAATAATTATTATTGTCCTGATTGGCGTTTTATGGGATAACCCTTATCCTGCCCTACCTTTCTCCAGTTTGTTTGATTTGAGGTTTAACATCCCCGTCAACACTGTAGAGGTCATTTTGGAGACGTTGCTTCCAATTTTGCGGGACTTTTACCCGACATTGAGAAGAAATGACACCTCAAGACCTGCCACCCAATGAAACCAATAGGGTTTATAACCATGAGCAGGTCGGCTCGCACCGTGTTGCCTGGGTAGGCTTAGATCCTCTAAGCAGTTTACCAGTACTTCTGTGTGGGTTGGTTTCAGTTCTGCGTGGAAGCCTCATGCAGCCCATCTATTCCTTCAAGCCCCAATGGGCAGGGGCCTGAATTAACCAATAGGATTTATATGCATGGACGGTCCAGCCAGCACCGCTTTCCTGAGCTGAGATCCTCTAAGCGGTTTACCAGTACTCATGCGGTTGGTTTCAGCTCTATGTGGAAGCATCATGTAGCCCATGTATTTCTTCAAGCCCCGACGGGAGGGAGCTAGGGCTGGCTAATCGGTTCTGTAAATATAATCGATTATCAGTCCTGTCATTGCGATCGATAATTGATTAGTAATCCCTAAGGTTTTTGTCATAATTTTACCTGTCTGGTTTTCTGTCTTAGAGCATGACTCTTACCATATATTTCACTTTACCATATGTATATTTGAACAGACAGGCCTGGGAAAACAGTGAAGACCAAGATGAGATGCCGCGGAATGCGGCGTCTCATCAGGGTCTGCACTGTTTGCCACTCATCCAGCTTTTAGGCATAACTTTTAGTAATAAATTGTACCTATCAAGTAATCGATTAAAAGCAAATCAGAAATGATAATCATTTTTGTGGAATTTATCCATTAATTAATCGATTATATGATTAATCCTGTCAGCCTTAGAGGGAGACAACAATAGTTGCAGTAAATCACCAAATGTTCAGTAACCGAACATCAGGACAACTCGGCAATAAAATAGTAATAGTTGGCATCTATGGCCATGGTGTACCCCTCCACATTAACCCTTCTCTTGCTAAATATTCATTTTAGCCACACCCATTTCTGACTTCGAACCAATCAGATTACTTGATGTAATTTATTCCTACAAATTCATAAATTGAATGTCAAACAGTGCAGATCCTGATCAGATGGCTTCTTCAGAAGCCATCTGATCTGGATCTACAATGTTTGCAAAGATAGTGGTTGTTGTGAACAGCAAGGTAAAATTTGCTCATTATTTCTGACAAAACATAGATAGCCTTCCAACCTGACTTCCTATTTGTAAATGGACAAAATACAGTAAAATTCCTATATTAGACCACCTTTGGGAGGACATTGTGTGCACAAAATTCAAAGAAAGAATAACTGCAACCCACTAAAAAAGCTTTTTTAAAGCAGAATTAGTCTTAATTTTAAGTGGTCTAAATTGGTCCCCGCCCATCGGGGCTTTTAGAAATATATGGGCTGCATGATGCTTCCACACAGAGCTGAAACCTACCCGCACAGGAGTACTGGTAAAACGCTTAGAGGATCTAAGCATGCGCAGGCAAAGCTGTGCGAGTGTCTGATCCTCCATGCTTATAAACCCTATTGGTTTCATTGGGCGGCAGGGCTTGAGATGTCATTTCATCTCAATGTCGGGTAAAAGTCCCACAAAATTGGAAGCAACGTCTCCAAAATAACCTACACAGTGTTGATGGGGCCGTTAAACCTCAAATCAAACAAACAAACAAGTGGTCTTAATAGCGGAATTTCACTGTATTTGCCTTCGGACATCATTAAAAGTTCATGAAGGAAACCACAGGATATCCCATTCTATGATCAGCAATTTTTGAAGAATTATCCGCGTTCTAAGTCAATAATCTACGACAATATTAGTTTTTGTTAAAATTGCACAAAAGTAGTTTCTATTGAAGTAAACAGTCTATCAAAATGTTTAACAAGAATTATAGGAAGAAAAATATCATTTAAATATGTTATTTTTTTAATGGAACCAGAATAACACTTTTTCATGACAAATTATTATCAAGTCATTGACCGTATAAGCATAGTGCCAAAAATCTTAATTGATTTTTAGTCATCATCTTGACGATCATGTTAGTACATGAGCCAGAATATTTCATATTGTTATCATCACGAAAACACGCCTATATAATTTTGACCCCCTTGAACCCCACTTTTATATAGTAAAACTGGGGTTTCCGGAGGTATACCTTATTTTTCTTATTTCTGCTCTAAAATATAGATTGTGGGTACTCGTTAGAACCGTCTCGATGAGGCAGTTCTAATGAGTGCCCAAAATCTACATTTTGAGCAGAAATAAGAAAAATATCACAATTTTTCATCATAAAATTTTCATTTTTTTTTTTTGGCGATAAAGGTGGCAATGTATTTGTATACCGTATTCGCCCTAATTACCGCACATGCTCCTATAAGCGCACACCAAAGCTATTTTCGAAAAGGAAATGCATAAGCGCACACTTTACAGTAATCTCCCCTTGAAGCTCTCATAGTAAATCTATAAAAACTTACCATTAATTCTTCCAACAGTGAAGGCAATGCTTAAATATCTTTTTCCGTCCCATTAAATATCAGTATGCACCATCTTGGAAGTTGTTGTTTTTGTATCAAGTGTGCGCTTATTAGGTAGATTTTTCACCATGATTTTATGACACGATTTTGAAAAAACTAAGCGCACAGTGCGGTAATTAGGGCGAATACGGTAGGTGTGTTTGCATAATGAAAGCAAAGAAATTTGTAGGCCTCTGACTGGACAGTGCAAGGGTTATAATTTTCCATATTACATGGGAGAAAAAATATTTTTTACCCTCTCCTGCTTGCCTTTGTTTACTGCACAGTAGGTGAGAAATCAAAGCAAAATAATTTTGTGCACCACAATCATATTCAGCTAATAAATAAATATCGCCCCCGCCCATAGGGGCTTGAAGTAATATATGGGCTGCATGATGCTTCCACGCAGAGCTGAATCCTGCCCGCACACTAGTACTGGTAAACAGCTTAGAGGATCTAAGCCTGTCCAGGAACCACGGTGAGAGGCGGACCGTCCATGCTAATAAACCCTATTGGTTTCATTGGGCAACAGGGCTTGAGATGTCATTTCATCTCATTGTCGGGTCCCACAAAATTGGAAGCAACGTCTCCAAAATGAACTTTACAGTGTTGACTGTGCGGTTAAACCTCAAATCAAACAAACAAACAAATCAGCTAATAAATAAATAAAGACTTCTGATTATTATTTATTCATTCCATACTTCAATTCATTGTTTTCCATTATTAACCCTTATATTGCTGAATATTCATTTAAGCCCCACCCATTTCTGTCTATCGACCAATCAAATTACTTGATGTAATTTATTGTCACAAATTCATAAAATGAATGCCAAACAGTGTAGATCTAAGCCATCTGATCTGGATCTATACTGTTTGCAAAGATAGGGGTTGTCGTGAACAGCAAGATAAGGGTTAAACCTTGTCCTGCCAAGCCTTCAAACAATGTAGATCCAGATCAGATGGCTTCTGAAGAAGCCATCTGATCAGGATCTTCATTGTTTGTCATTAAGTTTATGAATTTATTGCAACTAGAGCTGTCAGTGAAACTGACTAGGGCCCCGGCAGCGCTATCAGAGGAGTAGGAAAATTTGTGGACGGACAGACAGACAGATGGACTGACAGTGTGATTACTATAGGGCACACACACTTTCAGTGCGGGGCCCTAATAATAACAAGGTTATTAATTGGACACAGGAAAGACCCTTTTTTTACCTTTAACCTCTAAGTATGACCTTGACCTTTGAGGTACGGACCTGAGTCTTGCGCGCAACACTCCATCACATTATGGTTAACATTTCTGCCAAGTAATATTTAAATCCAACCAGGAATAAGAAAGTTATGGAGGATAAAAAAATTTGTGGACGGTCAGATGGACAGACAGACCTTTAACCTCTAAGTATGACCTTGACCTTTGAGGTACGGACCTGAGTCTTGCGCGCAACACTCCATCACATTATGGTTAACATTTCTGACAAGTAATATTTAAATCCATCCAGGAATAAGAAAGTTATGGAGGATAAAAAAATTTGTGGACGGACAGACGGACGGACAGACGGACGGACAGAGTGATTACTATAGGGCACCCACACTTTCAGTGCGGGGCCCTAATAATTTGAATCAAGTAATCTGATTTGATAATCAGTAGTGGGTGTGACATATTTAAATATTCAGCAGGTTTAACAAGGGTAAAACTCTCATGTTTTCCCACTGAGCACATAGTGCGTGCAGAAGGGCTTGCTGTTTGATGACATCACATGAAAACATTTACCACACGACTTCGGCTACAAAAGTATTATTTGGAAAACATCGTGAAATGTAATTCACAAAATGTGCAAAAGCTTTGCAGTATGGTTGTATCCGAGTTTTATGACCCACCAAGAACTTAGGTCATGCGGAGATGGGACCTCAGTTTAAAGATACATCTGAAAGTCTGAAGAAGCCCGGAAGTCATCCCATGACCCCTAGTTTGCAAGGCAAGTAGATTAGTCACTACACCATGGAAGCTTTATTTTTTTGGGGGGGTTTGGTTTTACGGCCCTTTCAAGATTATTTCACTCATATCAAGCCGATCGTTAATCAGAGGTGGGCGAAAACCGGAGTACCTGAAGAAAAACCACCTGACCTTCCGTTGCAGAACTTGGTGTCCCACATGTGACCATGGAAGCTTTATAACAAATTTGTTATTTTGTTGCTTGACGCAGAGCATGGGATCATATCGCCTAGCTGCCTGGGGAAATGTGATCCCATGTTTGTGATCCCAGGAATGGCAAACAGTGAAGACCCAGATCAGACTGCTCCTTCAGGAGCAGTCTGATCTGGGTCTGCACTGTTTCTAAGGCCTATCTGTCCCAATAATTAGGAACATTACGGTGCCATTATGGTTTTTCAATGTCTTTGTATTTCAAAACTTAATAATATAGATTATCGGACAGAATTGGATATGCATGTAATAGAGGGCATAATCAAACAATTCGCTGCTCTGCGATGTTGACAAAAGCCGACCAACATCTAGGGGACAAAACTATTTGCCACAAAGCTCATACCATTGCAATGGAGGGGGTATCAGAAAATGCTGAAGCTTAATCAATGCTGTTCTTGATAAGAAGCCATCAATTATGAGTAATATTAACCCTTAACCTGCTGTTCATGTTACTCCCTATCTTTGCAAACAGTGTAGATCCAGATCAGATGGCTTCTAAAGAAGCCATCTGATCAGAATCTATACTGTTTGCCATTCAGTTTGCTAATTTGATTGAACTAGAAATGCGTCCATAGGACACAGATGCCTCCGCCTGAAAATATGTCTATGTTCGTATTCATCCAAAGAATATTATTGACCGTGTTTAAGTTTTGGACCCTTTTTTCACATTTGACCTCTAAGTATGACCTTGACCTTGGAGGTAAGGACCTTGGTTTTGTGTGAGGCAGATGGTCTCATGATCCACTCTGCCAAGTATTTTCAAAATCCATCCAGAGATAAGAATGTTATTGACTGCGTTTAAGTTTCGGACCGTTTTTTTTACCTTTGACCTCTAAGTATGACCTTGACCTTGGAGGTACGGACCTGTGTTTTGCACGTGACACATCGTCTCATGATGGTTAACATTTCTACAAAGTAATTTCAAAATCCATCCAGAAATAAGAAAGTTATTGACTGCATTTAAGTTTCGGACCCTTTTTTGACCTTTAACCTCTAATTATGACCTTGACCTTGGAGGTACAGACCTGGATTTTGCATGTGACACGTCATCTCATGATGGTTAACATTTCTGCAGAGTAATTTTAAAATCCTTCGAGAAATAAGGAAGTTATTGACCACATTTAAGTTTCGGACGCACGGATGCACAAATGGACAGACGGACAGGGACAACACTATATGCCCTTTCCACCATTCTTTGAATGGCGGGGACATAATAAACTAGAGCTGTCAGTGAAACTGACTAGGGCCCGGGCAGCGCTATCAGAAATTTGTGGACGGACAGATGCACAGACAGACAGACAGACAGACAGACAGACAGACAGACAGACAGACAGACAGACAGATGGACAGAGTGATTACTATAGGGCACCCACACTTTCAGTGCGGGGCCCTAATTACACAAAGGAATTTGATTGGTTTGTGGCCAAATTAATTTATGCAGCGGGATAAGGGTAAGATCATAGTGTAGATTATATTTTCTTGTCCTTCGGGATCATTGATTCCATTGTGGAATTTTTTTAAGCGGTTCACTAGTACTCGTGTGCAGTCAGTTTCAGTTCTGCGTGGAAGCATCATGCAGCCCATCTATTTCTTCAAGCCCTGATGGGTGAGGGCCGGTTGCAAACAGTATATATCAGGAAGAAGCCATCAGATCAGGATCTACTTTGTCTTGTGTGAACCAATACACTGTATGAAGTAATTTGATTGGTTGATAGTAAGCAATGGGTGAGGCTAAATTAGTTTATTCAGCAGGATAAGAGTTTAACCCTTGTCCTGCTGAATATTCATATATGCAACACCTACTACCGATTATCAACCAATCAGATTACCTGTAGCAAATTATTACAACAAATTCACAATCTAAATGACAAACAATGTAGATCCTGATCAGATGGCTTCTTCAGAAGCCATCTGATCTGGATCTACATTGTTTCAAAGAAAAGGCATATCCAGGCTCAGCAGAACAAGGGTTAACGTGAAATGAAACTGGGCTTTTGACACACAAAAGGGTTACAATCGTCATACCTATATGGCCACTTTTGTGTGTGAAATGCTGAGTACAAAATATGTCAATTTGTACTGGAGTTTAACAGCCCAGGCAACACTATTTTAGGTCATTTTTTTACTCTGTCAGTTTATCTATCCACACTTATCCTGGGCAGGCTTATAAGTAAGCAGTGCACATTCTTTTGCCAGAAACTGAAGGTCAATAGGTAAGGCACTATAGCCCCTTGTATGTCCCAGAGCTGAAATTCAATTTAACCCATTTAGTACCAGAAACCCCAAAACGGGTACCCTGACAACAGTGCAGGCCCAGATCAGACACCACAGAATGGGGCATCTGATCAGAGCCAACACTGTATGCAAAAAGTTCAGCCATTTTCCAAACAAATTTTGAAGAAAACACAACCTGACACCCCTATCCCCTGAACCCCTGACACCCCTATGACTCCTGCCATATATAAGGAGGAAGATTCCATTTGGTACAAAAAGGGTTAACCAATAGGGCCAAAGATTTGAACCAGTGGGAAGAACAGTTGGTCTTTCATTGAAATACAAAGCTAAAGGAAACAAAATGTACTCAAAAGTATATAATATATATCAAGTTCAAATATGGGTTTTGAGTACTACTTATATCTGCCATCAATCATTAAAATCTTTATTTTCACGCCAACAGACTGTGAAAAGTCATTTTAATGGTAACTATCCACAGTAAACATGTTAGTTTATGGCCTACTTTAAAATGGAAAGTAGTCCTTCATCATGGCATAAAGGCATGTATAAATCTTAACTTATTCAGCTGTGATAATGTTAAAGCAAGAATACATGTCAGAGATAGAGAAAAATAATATTACTGAAAGACAACTGTAGCCTTTAGCTACAACCAACCAAACAACTTCAAGCTCTATTGTTTTTTTTGGGGTTTTTTGGTGGGGGTTGGGGAGATTTTACAGCCCTTTCAAGATTAATTCACTTTTTTCAAGCTGATCTTTTCTCACGGCTAGGGGAAAACCTTAGTACCCAGAGAAATAAAATGTTGACCTTCGATTGCAGAACCTGGTGTCTCACGATGTGACCAAAGCGAGGCAAGAACCTAATGAATACAAGAATTCTGCTGAAGGCTATGTCGCGCCTGTGGGGGCGAAAAGTCACCGAACCATGAAAACTAGGCCAAGGTCAAATATTAATGCTTCAATAAAAGTTGCCAGTCCTAGATGCAAGCTTGTACCAAATATCATTAATGAAGCTCTAATAGTTCTTGAGAAACGAACTTAAACATTAGGTTGAACACTAGGGTGATGTAATAGTTCACTGAGTCAGTAAACCATGAAATTTAGGTAAAGGTCAAATATGGATGCTTGCATTAGAATTGCCATCCCTAGATACAAGTTTGTACCAAGTGTCATTAATAAAGCTCTTATAGTTCTTGAGAAATTAACTTGACCAGTAGGATCAATGCTAAGGTGGTCACAATAGTTCACAAAGTCAGTGAACCATAAAATGTAGGTCAAGGTCAAATATGGATGCTTGCATTAAAATTGCCATCCTAAGATATAAGTTTGTACAAAATATCATTAATGAAGCTTTTATAGTTTTGGAGAAATTAACTTAGGTTGAACGCTAGGGTGGTTGCAATATTTCACAAAAGTCAGTGAACCATGAAATAAAGGTCAAGGTCAAATATGGATGTTTGCATTTAAGTAACCATCCCAAGATACAAGTTTGTACAAAGTATCATTAATGAAGCTCTTATAGTTCTTGAGAAATAAACTTGACCATTTGGGTGAACGCAAGGGTGGTCGCAAATGATGCCTTGACAAACGGACGAACGAACAGACAACAAAAGGACGAACATACGAATGGAGAAACGGATAGAAAACCAGGCGCCTATATCGCGCCATGCTAAAAGTAGGCGCGACAAAGAGATAGACTACAGTAATGATCCAAATTATTGGGACAGGTAAGCCTAAGCAACCAGTGAAGACCTTGATCCTGAAGAAGCAGTCTGAACAGGGGCTACACTGTTTGCCATTCTGTCTGCACATTTTGGACTTGACAATGCTGGATCGTGAAACAAATTTGTCAAAATTTTAGGAGAATAACGGCATATTAAGGTGTCCCTAAATTTTTAGGATTTTTCCGCTAGGAAAGTAAGGTGTCCCTAATTTTTATGACTATTATGATAGATCTTGGAGTCCCGAAGCATCAAAGTACAAGTACCAAGCAAAGTTGTGTCTAATTTCATATGGCAGCCCATTTTCAGCTCAATTAATCTGTGGGGTTCAAAATATTGATCTGACCCCTTCGAAGGGGGAGCAATGACTCCTTAACAATCAACTGAATGGGAGAAATACAATATCACAGTAATATATTAAGTAATTAGACCTTTTAATATTGGTAGGGTGACAATGGGCCAAAAAGTCCACTATTTCTGGTAGTAACCCATACCCCCCCGTATAACAAAACATGTCATATACCAAAATGTTCGTCAGCATCTGTAGTATCTGAAACTGCCGGCATAAATTGGCATAAATGATGGCGAGCTGAGAAATCCAAGATGGCGTCCAAGATGGCCGCCATAGCTGTAAATTCCAGTTTTTCGTAAAATATGAATATAAATACCACAAATCATCTTACAAACTTATTTTAATTTATTTTTCTGGTGTAGAAAGAAGATTTGTGCTAGAATATAGATCAACTTTTTAGGTTTGACTTGAAAACCGGTGAAAAAAAATGATATTTTATTGTTTTTGTGTCTAGTTTCATAGGTGGTACATACAAGAAATTCTGATGTTTCAAAATTTAAACAGTTTTTACATATCTATTGTTTTATTTTAACTAAGACACTATTCTAAAATACATTTAACACTATTCTAAAATACATTTATGGTTGGTTATGACTTTTTTACCATCAATTTAGCCCCAGGATTACCCCACCCACTCATTTTACCAGTAAAATTTAGTCACACAATATTGCCACAAATCATCTTACAAACTTATTTTAATTTATTTTTCTGGTAAAGAAAGACGATTTGTGCTAGAATATTGATCAACATTTTGGGTTTGACTTGAAAACCGGTGAAATAAAAGACATTTCATCGTTTTTGTGTCTAGTTTCATAGGTGGTACATAAAGGCAATGCTGATGTTTCAAAATTTTAAACAATTTTTATTTATCTATTGTTTTATTTTAACTCAGACACTATTCTAAAATACATTTAACACTATTTCCAAGTACATTTAAGATTTGTTATGACTGTTTTACCATAAATTTAGCCCCAGGATTACCCCACCCACTCAGTTTACCAGTACAATTCATTCACATAATACTCACACTCAAGGGATTTGCAGGCGAGGATTTCATTTTAAACAACAAGTAGAAGAGGGCATTGAAACTAATGCTTAGTTCTGTTCTCATACTATATTATATGATCAGCCATTGGGAAACACCACCTCTTTATAACACTGTTTTCGGGATCTGAGCATTGACCGTCTTAATTAAGCAGTGCTATATCCAAACAAAATAGCAAAATAGTGTTTATCAAATTGATCCAAAATGACTTTCATTGTCATTTTTGCTGTGTAACTGGCTAGATTTTTGGGGTTATAAAGTGTTATATCAAAAACTGTTATATAAAAACGTGTTATAAAGTGGATATGCTATGCAATCAGGTTATATTTTGTTTGATTTGAGGTACAACGTCCCCCGTCAACACTGTATCAGTCATTTTGCATTTTGGAGACATTGCTTCCAATTTTTTGTGGGACCTTCCCCGACATTGAGATGAAATGACACCTCAAGCCCCGCCACACATTTAAAACAAAAAGTTTTATATGCAAGGATGGTCCAACTCGCACCACTTTTCCTGGGCATGCTTAGAATCTCTAAGCGGTTTACTCTGTATACCCTAGGTCTACTGGGCTAGGCAAATTAATCTTAGATTTTGAAGCTCCCCATCAAATCGGTAGCTGATATGCACACCTGTGCACTAAAAAGAAATTGCTACTGCTTTAAGTAGCCCTGAGACATTTGACTCAGTCCCAAGATCTGAAATCTCTTGAAGCTGGAAGTCTGGTTAAGGCAGAACATGAATTGCCTTCTTCTTGCCTGTATTATGTAAAGAAGAGTAGGTATTACAACCCATAAGGCAATACAGACAGCATAATTACCCTCTTATCTGGCTCTAGCTTCCTGAAAACAGTGTGAACTGGAATATACCTGGTGCAGTCAGCATGAATACCTCTTCTGCCTGTCATCAGCATAAAGTAGGTTAAAATGATGCACAAGTAGAAAGAAAACATCGGTATCAGAACTGACAACAAGAGAACCTGCAACGGCTAGTTGCAAATCATTCTACTATCAGCTTCTTCACGGTTGGAATAAAGTTCATGCTGAACAGGAACAACATGATAATAATAATAATAATCAACCATATTTATAGAGGATAACACATTTAGTACTAGTACTAATCTTCCATGTGGCCCTCTTTTCCTGGACAGGAACCAGCACAAAGCAATGTGGATAAAGTTCCTTGCTCAAGGAAACAACATATGGCGCTTGCGGGGATCGAACCGGCTACCTCTCGATCTCAAATCCGATGCTTTACCACTGCACCACAGCGCTCCATCAGCGGAAACTTCAGAGCCTTGTTCTCAAGTCAACCTGCACCAACAACAGTAGCATTCTTCTTAGGAAGCTCATGGCAATTTTCAGTAAGGTATCTAGTGTAAAGTTCTTGATTTTACTGTTTGAAAGTATCTATCAATCACCAGTTACTATATTTTTCCTCGTAGACGCAGGCACGTGTGAAGAAACATTCTTTCCACATTTTTGTTGGGTCTGTGATTTGAGACTGTTTTCCTCATTCCTGTCAAAACCGACGTGAATGGTACCTACCCAAATAATGGTAAAAAGACTGTAAGACCAAAACATAGCAGCCATCTGTTGATATGTCAGTTTGAGACATGATGAATGCTGCAACATTTTAAGTACAGACATCCCGTCAAATACTACACAACCAGCAAGTCTTTCTAGTTTTTCAAGGAAATCCGACTTATTGGTAGACATCATACATTCTTCATCTGTAAACAAACTCGCGTGATCATGAGCATTTTTGAAAGACAAGACCTTGAATGAATGAATTGATGTATAGAGAGCATATATCTCTTCATCGGTGGCAGTCAGTTCCTCAGACTGGTTTCCCCAGACACCTGTGCCATTGACCTGATATCACTCATAGTCTGGAGTTTTGACCCAGGCAAAGGCTCATAAGACTGTTCTTTGGACTGCCTAACTAGCTATGGGTATGAGTCTTTCCTGCATGAATGACTCAAATGGCTTTTGACCCATTTTATGGCAACTTATAAAACTTCTTATTGTATCTCTTATCTCTTGAGGAACTTCATCTCCAGTAGCTATATTGTCGAAATGTCTTCGCCCCCCACCCCCTCCCCCCCACCCACCGCCCATCAGGTGCATGATGCTTCCACGCAGAGCTGAAACCGACCGCACATGGGTATTGGTAAACCCCTTAGAGGATCTAAGCCTGTCCAGGCAAAGCGTTGCGAGTCGGACCGTCCATGCCTATAAGCTGTATTGGTTTCAGTTTCAGGTATTCCAGTTCACACTGTTTTCAGGAAGCTAGAGCAAGATGAAAGGGCGATTATGCTGTCTGCATTGCCTTACAGGATGTGATACCTGCTCTTCTTTACATAGTATAGGCAAGAGGATTGCCAAAATCAGACTTCAAGCTTCAAAAGATTTCAGATCTTGGTATTGAGTCAAATGTCTCAGGGCCAGTTAAGGCAGCAGCAATTTTTCTGTAGGTTTGCTGTTCAGCCAAACACATTAGACAACAATGGTGCTCCAAAAACCCGGAGTTAGACCTAGTCATCTACCACCAACTAATAGTTTTTTGCTCCATTTGTACAGGTGTACATATCAGCTACTGATTTGATGGGGAGCTATTAAATCTAAGATTAATTTGCCTAGCCCTATAGACCTAGGGCATATGGTTGATTCTGAAACTGGGTTATTCATTCCACAGCTCATAACACCGATGCAAGCAGCTTCTCTCTTTTAACTAATATGGTTGTAAATAGCCTGATCAGTGTAGTGATGACTGCATTTGCTCATCAGAAAGTACAACCGTGTACTCAAGCTTGCAAGTAGTAAAGCATGTTTGAATAGGTCTTACATTTGTAAGCACCTAAATGGTGATCAGGAGGACACGGGTTTGATACCTGCTGGGGTCGGTAACATTCTTTCGTGGAGATTAATCATGAAATCCTTTCAATGGTCATTCTCTCCTTTCCGCTGATTCAAGAAGGGCAGTTTCAGTTTCTGGCGAAAGAATGTGCACTGTTCTGGTTAATCACTTACGTATAAGCCTGCACAGGAAAAGTGTGGATAAGTAAACTGACAAGCTCAAAAATGACCTAAATAGTGTTGACTGGGCCGTTAAACCCCAATACAAACAAGCAAACTAACATTTGTAAGTTGCCCCCGCCCATCGGGGCATACAGAAATAGATTGGGCTGCATGGTGCTTCCACGAAGAGCTGAATCTGACCACACACGAGTACTGGTAAACCGCTTTTAAGAAGGACTAAGCCTGCCCAGGCAAAGCGGTGTGTGTCTGATCGTCCAATGCATATAAGCCTTCTGGTTTCATTGGGCGGTAGGGCTTGAGATGTCATTCCATCTCAATGTCAGATAAAAGTTCCACAAAATTGGAAGCAACATCTCCAAAATGACTTTAATAATGTCGACGGGGACGATAAACCCCATTCAAACAAACAAACAAACAAACAAACAAACAAACAAAAAACTAACATTTGTAAGAACTTGTTTACAATACTAGCTCATATTTATACCGAGGACTATGACAGTTTTAAATCATGTACTTGGAGTCTGATATGGCCTATTAGTACAGCACAATCATTTTATAACACATTTTTATATAACACTGTTCAAAGCCCAAACCCCTAACTATTTGCATAGAAAAAAATAAAAAAAAAAAAAACATGTAAAGAAACTTATTTTACACTATTCTACCTTTTTCTTGGACATAACACTGTTTAACTAAGAGGTTTATGCTTGGATTCAGAAAACAGTATTATAAAGAGGTGGTGTTTCAAATGGCTAAATACATAACATTACGAAAACACGCATAATTCAAATCCATTGGAAGATTTTACTACCACCCCCTCACCCCCCCCCCCCCCCCCCCCAAAAAAAAAAAAAAATCCAGATAATAATGATATTTTTCTTATTTCTGTTCAAAACATAGATTGTGGGGACTCTTTAGAACCCTCTCAATGTGGCGATGCTGTCAAACACCACAAGCTATGTCCTTAAGCATAAATTCGAAAAATAATGCTTACCCCTGAAAACCCTAGTTTTCTATAAAACAAAGTGAGGTTCAAGGGGGTCAAAAACATATGGGCATGTTTTTGAGACGTTATGAAAACAGAACTAAGCATTATTGTAAATGTCCTCTACTACTTAATTGTCTAAAATGAAGCACACACCTACAAATCCCTTGTTTGTGAGCATTTATGTGAATGAATTTTACTGGTAAACTGAGTGGGTGGGGTAATCCTGGGGCTAAATTGATGGTAAAAAAGTCATAACAAACCATAAATGTATATTAAAATAGTGTTTAATGTATTTTAGAATAGTGTCTTAGTTAAAATAAAACAAAAGATATGTAAAAACTGTTTAAATTTTGAAACATCAGAATTTCTTTTATGTACCACCTAAGAGACTAGACACAAAAACAATAAAATATCATTTTTTTCACCGGTTTTCAAGTCAAACCTAAAAAGTTGATCTATATTCTAGCACAAATCTTCTTTCTACACCAGAAAAATAAATTAAAATAAGTTTGTAAGATGATTTGTGGTATTTATATTCATATTTTACGAAAAACTGGAATTTACAGCTATGGCGGCCATCTTGGACGCCATCTTGGATTTCTCAGCTCGCCATCATTTATGCCAATTTATGCCGGCAGTTTCAGATACTACAGATGCTGTCGAACATTTTGGTATATGACATGTTTTGTTATACGGGGGGGTATGGGTTCCCATTTTTTTGGTCCAGATTGTCACCCTACCATATACATTGTATATTGTTCTGATAAGAATAATTATTGATCGATTGCAGATTTATAACTGTTAAGATTAAAATCATGATATACCTCATATACAATATACGATAAATAACGTCCGGTGACCAGTTGTTAAATCACTGTTTTGTTTGAATAGAGGTTTTATGGCCCCATTAACACTATTTATGTCATTTTGGAGACGTCGTTTCCAATTTTGTTTTTTTATCCAACAATGTGATGAAATGACATCTCAAGCCCTACCACCTAAACAAACAAATAGGGTTTATATGCAGCTAGGAGTCCAAAAGGTGCAGCTGGAATGGCAAACAGTGCAGAGCCTGCTCAGACTGCTCAGGAAGTCCTCAAGTTGTTCAAATTTTTAGGATTTTTACAGTTTTTACTCAAATTCAACCCCTTACCATACTTGTACTAGAATTTGAACAAGAATGATTTACAACCTGCTGTTGTGTCTATAAAAAGCTGGATGAGTGGCTAACAGTGTTGACCCTGACGAGACGCTGCCAGTGCGGCGTCTCATCTGGATCTACAGTGTTTGCTCAGACCTGTCGTCAGAATCATACGGTAAATATAGTAGGTAAATAATTATGACAGCAGAAAACTAAGGTTGAAAAGTCTAAAAATATATTGCCAATTATTCCAGACTAAATCTTGACAATAAGCAAAAAAAGGATCAATGTCTAATTACTTTCTACTATTCAACTTTCTCTAATTAAGAGAACAACAAAAATAATATTCTATAACCCTTAGGATGCCGAGGAAAAATTGCGTCTGAAAATGTTGCCTGTTTATGTCGTCTGCTGCGTCTTCTGGTAAAAATTTCTAAAAATATTTCTGAAAATATTTCTGCATACAGGCAAACAGTGTGGACCCAGATCAGACTGCTCCTAAAGGAGCAGTCTGATCTGGGTCCACACTGTTTTGCAAAAATGACTTTTTATGTAACTGGCAGACGACAAAGCAGACAAGTCACAACAATTTTCGTGATTGACAATGGGTTGTATTTCAACTCACTTGTTTTCTATTATTTATTATTTAGACCAGTAATTTGAAGCAGAGAACATCCAACAAAGAGTGTAGAAGGAATTGCGCACAGTGTAGACCTTGATTGGAGCAATCTGATCTGCATCTGCACTTTTTGCATTGCCTGTCTGTCCAAATACTTGGAATCATTACGGTACATGCTCTTAGGCTAACTCAGGGCATGTTTGGTACCAATGAACACGTCGAAATTTGTTCAAGGAGCATACTATAAGAATCTTATATGGTGTGAGGGGTGGATGGAAAAATCTGTCCCGAGGGACACTGTCCGGCATCACAGTGATCCCGAGGGACGGATTTTTCTATCCACCCCTCACACCCATAATGGATTCTTTTTCTTGCATACCTTCCATTTCTTAGCGTGGATTTTTATTACTGCAGTCCCTTCGGTTACCAACGTGCGCCATATTGTGTTGACACTGCAGGAATGTTAGTGCTGTGATATCAACCTTAACAATGGTGCATAGGAGGTCGTAATCAACCAGTCAGAGCTTAAGATAATGTTTTTTTTTTCCAAAAAGTACAGTACTAGTCTTTCAAAAAAAAAAGGAGTAACAAGAAATTTTAAGGAGTACTGACAAATAAACCGAACTGCAATATTTTGCATCATCAGCACACTGTTTTATTGGCCTCATTTGTGGCCAGGCTTAGTGTATGTTTTCTTTTAGATACACATAGAAGGAAACAAACAGTAAATATGTTCTAGAAAGGGTTACCCTTTGCACGGAACTGGAAAATATAGTGTACATTTTTCTGGGCCAGACTAGCTAGTTTCGGCCAATTAGGCCTCATCAGTGACCCTCAAATATTTCAAAATTCAACAATGGAATCTATGGTCCCAAAGGACAAGAAAATATAAACTACTGTACACTAAGCCTGGTCAAAAATCAGTCCAATAAATCAGTGTATTTTACGGTATAATTGTATTCAAATGAATTATTTGAACACAATTCCACATGCAAATCTCTTCTGAGCATTTTGTAGAACTTTTTTAAGTTCTTTTCGTGGATGAAAGCAGAATTTTAATGTCTGATTATTGTGACCCAAAAGTGAAATGAAAGAATACGAGCTTCACTTCAATAAATGATTATGAAACTGATATTGTTTAAACTTTTATTTCACTTCCATACCTGTGAGATCATTATGAGATAGGCTCTTGATTAATTGCAAAGAACTTGAGGATTGTCGCTGAAGTATTGTCAGCCCTTTTTGGAGGCTGTTTTGGAGGCCGTCCTCGTCTCATGCTTTTTCAATTCTGGAAAATACACACTACTTTCGGTTTGACGGGTCGCAATGATAGTAATCGGGTGGTGTACGCCGTTTATCAAAGAGTCGAAGCAACAACAACAACATTTCCGCCGTTTACCGATCGGCTTACGCTATGAATATTCAGTGCAGTTCAATCGTTCACTCGATCCATTCAGATATCCTCTGTTGTCTTCTTTGACTTGTAAACAACGGGTGGAAAAAATACAATATGCTCGCCTAAAATATTTAATGCGTAACGCTAATTTGATTTTCGTACCTGATACGCACCAGATTTGAAAAAAGGGAGTATCCTAGCTAGCTGCCAAATATTTTCTTAATTTACGCGGTACGCAGTCTTATCTAAAGCCCTGACCAGTGCATTTATCAAACACGCGATTATATTCGATTTTGGGTCTGAACACCAGGGTCAGAACTTTAATTTCTATCCCAGGGTAAAATCACAGATTTCCTTGTCTTGTGTGCAAGAAAATTTCACCTAACCATACACCTATCATAACGATCCTAAATACTGTCACAGATAGGTCTGAGCAAACAGAACAGACCCAGATCAGACTGCTCCAGTCTGATCTGGGTCAACACCTTTTGCCATTCCATACTCCTTGCTGGATCATAGAATAAATTTGTTAAAATTTAGGAGAATTACAGCATGTCCTCAAGGTGTCCAGACTTTCAGGATTTTTATGGGAGAACAACTTTCTATGACAAGAATGAAATGTCTATGCGCACTGTGCCTATATTAGAGCAAATACTTTATGTGAAAATAAATTTAAGGCTAAGGCTATTTTTAGTGTTCATCAGGTTGCTATAACAATACACATAATTAGAGCTAACAAGTACTTCGTTCATGCGGTCAAGGCTTAATTACTACCAAGTCAGATTATACTGACCATGTTTCATCCAAATTAGTACTTTTAACCCTTGTCCTGCTGAATATTCATTTTAGCCACACCCATCTCTGATTTTGAACCAATCAGATTACTTGATGTAATTTATTCCTATAAATTCATAAACTGAATGCCAAACAGTGTAGATCCTGATCAGATGGCTTTGTCAGAAGCCATCTGATCTGGATCTACACTGTTTTCAAAGATAGGGGTTGTCATGAACAGCAAGATAAGGGTTAAGTAATGATGTTGGCGGTTTGAGCTGAACACTGTATGTATATAAGAACCTTACAGGAGTCCATATTTGGAATTTAGAGGTGGGCTAGAGATATATAATTTATGGGAGTCAGGTTGATTTGTTTGTTTTTTGTTTGATTTGAGGTTTAACGTCCCCGTCAACACTGTAAAGGTCATTTTGGAGACATTGCTTCCAATTTTGTGGGACTTTTACCCGACATTGAGATGAAATGACATCTCAAGCCCTGTCACCCAATGAAACCAATAGGGTTTATTAGCATGGACGGTCCGCCTCGCACCGCGGTTCCTGGACAGGCTTAGATCCTCTAAGCGGTTTACCAGTACTAGTGTGCGGGCCGGATTCAGCTCTGCGTGGAAGCATCATGCAGCCCATATATTTCTTCAAGCACCAATGGGCGGGGGCCGTCAGGTTGATTTATTTTGAGCAATTTATTTACAAAAATGGCAGAACTTTTTGCAATATTGAACACACTGATCAGATGCCAGAGAACATTACTTTTCATTTCTATATACTGTTTAGAATTTGGTTTGTTTGAATTGAGGTTTTACGTCCCAGTCAACACTATGTTGCTTCCAATTTGGACGGACTTTTACCTGACGTTGAGATGAAATGACATCTCACGCCCTACCGCCCAAACAAACCAACAGGGTTTATGCGAAGGGAAAGTTGGACTTGCCTTTGCCTGACATCATGTGAACAAGTCGGTGGAATCAACACCCCACTACACCCCACTTTATATAGAGAAAACTGGGGTTTAGATGGGGGGGGGGTATTTTTCTCATTTCTTCTCCAAGACATAGTTGTGGGTACTCGTTAGAACCGCCTCATTGAGGCGGTTCTAACGAGCAACTTCTACCTATATTTGAAGTTTATTTAAGAAAAATAACAGATTTTCACCAGAAAAGTAGCTATTTTGGAAATGTGTAAAAATGCTCTATGTCGCACGGGTGTGTTATCGTAATGAGTGTACATGTAGTTTATCATAGTGTATTTAGTGAAGTGTAGTGCAGTTCATCGTAGTGCAATTTATATCTTCTTGTCCCTGTGATCATTGATTCCATTTTGGAATTTTGAAAATATTTGAGGGTCACTGATGAGGCCTAATTGGCCTAACCTAGCTAGTCTGGCCCAGAAAAACTTGTATACTCCATACTTTTCAGTTCTATGGTGTAGTCATTGCTTTCAAAGGATAACCCTTACAAAGAACATATGACGTCACTAAAGCTGGTGTTAACCCTTGTCCTGCTAATCCCGGATATGCCTTATCTTTGAAACAGTGTAGATCCAGATCATCTGATCAGGATCTAGATTGTTTGCCAGTGATTGTGAATTTGTTGCAATAATTTGCATCAAATAATCCGATTGGTTGATTTTCATCTGATCAGGATCTAGATTGTTTGCCAGTGATTGTGAATTTGTTGCAATAATTTGCATCAAATAATCCGATTGGTTGATTTTCAGCAGCGGGTGTGGCATAGTTAAATATTCAGCAGGACAAGGGTTAAGGGAATGTGTGGCAGCCATAAAGTCTCCCTGCCCTTTATCATAATGTAGTTTACATTTTCTTGTCCTTTGTGATTCAATTGAGGAATTTTGAAAATACTCGAGGGTCACTGATGAGGCTTAATTGGCCAAAACTAGTTAGTCTGGCCCAGAAAAATTTATACACCCCATACTTTTCAGTTCTGTGGTACTTCCAAGGATAACCCTTTCATAGAACCTATTAAAACTTCTAAGCAGTTTACCAGTACTCGTGTGGTCAGTTTCAGCCCATGCAGCACAATCTATTTCTCCAAGCCCCAATGGGTGGGGGCCCACAACAGATAGATTGTACATCAATAATAATAATAATAATAATCGACTTTATTTATAGAGGGTAAAACACATTTAGTAAACACTAATCTTCCATGTGGCCCTCTAAAAACAAGAAAGGTCTATAAACATACAAGCATATTTACAAAGTGACAAACCACACCCCCTGACACACACACACAATAATACTGTCTCACAGACTCACAAGTAGTTATGATACATGTACAAAAAGATACAAACCAAATCCAAAATGTGTAAGTTTAACAACACAATGAAGAAAACAAAAAAAGAAGAGAAAAAAAAAAAAAAAAAAACATTATAGTAATATTAGGTCAAGTAATATTTGGTCATGTTATGTAACTTAAGCAATATACAAATGTACAACATATCCAAGGAAACAATATCACTGTTTCAACCATTTAATGAAATGATTATGAAAAGTGCTCACTGAATTAAGATCTTTAAGTTCAGACGGTAGACTGTTCCATATGATTGGTCCAGAGTATATGATACTTTGTTTAAATATTTCCTTTTTAGGTCGAGGTGGAATAAAGTATGAAGAAACTGCAGATCTTAAGAGTGGCATATCTTGATCATAATTTCTCTGATCAAACATTTCATTAATATATGGAGGTGTTTCAGATTTTTTCACTTTAAACATAAACTTTGATTTTCTTAGAAATAACCTTTCGAACACAGTAAGCATCTTTAAATCTGTCATGCTTTGGAATACATTATCAACATTATAATCTAATATTATCTTACATGCACGCTTCTGAAGTCGAAATATTCTCTCTAAATTCATTTGAGATGTTCCACCCCAGACCAGATTACAATAATCAATGTGGGGTTGAATGTAAGTTTTATAGAACTGAGTTCTTTGTTCTATATTAAGGTATTCTTTAATTCTTGTCAGAAGCCATAAATTCGATGAAATCTTTTTGCAGAGTTGGTCTATATGACCAGACCAGGATAAGTTATTATCAACAGTAACACCAAGTATTTTATCTTTATTTATACTGTTTAGTTCTATGTTATTCAAATTCAGAAAAATATTGTTAATATCCAGAATGGCTCTTTTTTGATGGGTTGTAACCAACATCAGCTTTGTCTTAGATGTATTTATAACCATACCATTAGCTTTACACCAGTTAGAAAGGTTGTTCAGAGCAGCTTGTAATTTGCTTTCGATTGTTGACCGTGAAATCCCCATTTCGTAGATCGTTGTATCATCAGCATACATATCAGTATATACAGGATGCGTATAAAGGGGTAGATCATTAATGAATAATAGGAACATGAGTGGCCCTAGAATTGAGCCTTGCGGAACTCCATTAATTATCACTTCATCATCTGAGACAACATTATTGACACTTACTCTTTGCTTGCGATTAAGCAGATATGAGGCTGTGATGGGTTCAGTCTAATTGTAGTGTAAAGCAATATAGTGTTGCAGAGAAAATCAGGCTAGATTTATGATATTATTCTTATTTTATACCGAAAACATAGGTTGAGGGTGCTCATTAGAACCGCCTCATTGAGGCGGTTCTTACGAGTACCCACATCCTATGTCTTGTAGCAGAAAATAAACAAAATAGTGTGTACTTCAGTAAAACCCCAGTTTTCTCTATATAAAATTGGATTTATGGGGGTGTTTCTTACTGAGACTTGTTTGAACATGATGGGTGGATAGAGAGAAGGATGGTAGAAAATATTTCATGCCTTATCTTCACAAAACAATGTTGTCAGGCACAGCTGGGACTGAACCCATCACAGCCTCATCACCAGTCAGTCATATATCTGACTAGAGCCATCAAAGCACGCTTCTGAATCCTAAGTATGAGTAGCTAGGCATATTTTTTTTCTGACATTCTGCCATGATTTCTTGAATTTTATGCTTTTAGTTTCAACACAATACAGATGCATGTAATTTTCAACCTAATTTCAATAAGCCATTAATAAATTTACATAAAATTAAAGCTGATCCTGCAGTCTTAATATCTCTATATAATGCTGTTGTTTGGGACCGAAGCAGAAATAGTCTTAGTATATTTAGTTCTCTACTCATTATAACACGGTTTTGGTTAACCCTTATCTTGCTGTTCACTACAACCCCTATCTTTCAAACAGTGTAGATCCAGATCAGATGGCTTCTGAAGAACTCTTATCTTGCTGTTCATGACAACCCCTATCTTTCAAACAGTGTAGATCCAGATCAGATGGCTTCTGAAGAAGCCATCTGATCAGGATCTACACTGTTTGGCATTCAGTTTATGAATTTGTAGCAATAAATTACATCAAGTAATTTGATTGGTTGATAGACAGAAATTGGTGTGGCTTAATTGAATATTCAGCAAGAGAAGGGTTAAAGCTGATCCTGCAGTCTTATATCTTTTTTTTATATGTTGTTTGGGACCAAAGCAGAATTAGTCTTAGTATACACAATGCATATATTAAATAGAAAACTGGGGCCAGTTGTTCAAAACTAACGACGTCGTTAGCTAACGTATCGTTAAAACTTTGATCATTTATTATGGCAAATTTACTAATATTTTTGCTGAAAAAATGTGAGCAGCTTTTGCGGATGCAAAAGCTGCTCACATTTTTTCAGCAAAAATACCAAAATTTTAAATATTAAACTTACTAGAACAGTTAACAATACGACCACTAACGAGCTCGTTAAGCTAACGATGCTTTGAACAACTGGCCCCATTTATTTTAGTACTCTACTCATTGTAACACGGTTTTGGTTAAAACATGGACAAGTCTTGCCTCCCAAATTGTTATTTAACTGTAATTTCTGTATACTATAATGATGTCTCTTTATAACACAGTTCACACTTATAACAAGGTCCTGATCTATGCATCCCAGAGCGTTATAAAGGGACTGCCCTGTATAGAGAACAAGAAATGTGTCCAAACAAACTTAAATGCAAATTGCTACACAGAAGAAGACAGAGAGATGGATGCATCTATATGCCATTTCCGCCATTCTTCATTTCTCTTGGCCATAAAAAATGACTATTTATTTTCTATATTATCTTTCCATTTTTTTTATCCATCTTTAACTCATTTTTGTACCGGAAACCCCAAAACGGGTAGTTGGCAAACAGTGCAGGCCCAGATCAGATGCCACAGAATGCAAGCGTCTGATCAAGGCTTACACTGTTTGCAAAACGT
The DNA here is from genome assembly GCA_963580285.1 of Lucinisca nassula. Lineage (NCBI taxonomy): Eukaryota > Metazoa > Mollusca > Bivalvia > Lucinida > Lucinidae > Lucinisca > Lucinisca nassula. Next base: position 107,318,487 of record OY757025.1, on the reverse strand, counting down.
TCAGCCAGTTTCCAAATAGATTTTGAAGAAAACACAACCTGACACCCCTAAACTTTGAAATGGACTCCTGCTATATACAAGGAGGAAGATTCCATTTGGTACAAGAAGGGTTAAACTATGTTGTAACGGTTTAAGCCAAAATTGCGTTATAATAAACAGTATTTACACATTATACATAGTAAATAGGTTTATGTTTGTTTGTATTTGAGTTTAACGGCTCAGTCAACACTATTTAGGTCATTTTTGAGCCGTGTAAGCAGTTAACCAGTACAGTGCACATACTTTCGCAGATTTATGTATATAAACTATACATTTCAGTTGAGAAAACATCCTTAATTCTTATCCTACTGGACACAACAACCCCTACCTTTGCAAACAGTGTAGATCCTGACCAGATTAAGAAGCCATCTGATCAAAATCTACACCGTTTGACAAGCAGTTGGTGAACTGAACAGATGTACATTGTGCCACGTAATCTGATTGGTTGAGTCAGAACTGGTTGTGGCTAAATTAATTTATTCAGCAGGATAAGGCTTAAGATCCTTTGTAGACTATATTTCAACCAAAAGCCATGTTTAACCCAAAATCATGTTTAAGTATTGGGACAGATAGGCCTAGGCAAACTGTGCAGGAAGAGCAGTATGATCAGGGCCCACAGTTTGCCTTTGGGACTCCTTGCTAGATCAGGAAACAAATTTGTTAAAAGTTTAGAAAAATAACAGCAAGTCCTCAAGAAGTCCGAATTTTTAGGATTTTTACAATAAATACAGTAAATAAAAATTACATATTACCTGCCACAAATTAAACTGGCACTTTTACCCATGTAATAATCCTCTGTATCTTGCTATGTCGTTTTTCCTATCCACTTTATGTGAATAAAGTTATCCACTTTACGTTAATAAAGTCCGAAAGAATTCTATCCATATCATTATCTCACATATTTAGTGATAGAGGACGCAATACATGTTATTCCTTCCAAATGTTTGTCCAAGATCACCTGACAATCGAAACAACACCGAATAACTGATTGTTTTTGGTTGCGCTTCGAAACAGTAATTATATACTTCTAAACCTTTCATACCTGCTTATCCATTGTTACCCTTACTGATTTACTTTTCATAATTTCATAAAATATACTCTACTTAAAATACCACCCTTAAATGGTCAATATTGGACTAATCTCTTTGAAGCGAACACCTATAACTTGGTCTATTCCAATCTATCTCTGAAGGGAGGTCAGGATAATTTATTGTGACAAGTTTGGACAACCAATATTTGTATACAGTTAAAAAGAACTTTCAACTATATTAGTAAAGAAAACTGAAACAATGCATCACAGTGCAGTCCCTTTGTTAAAATCCACCTATGAAAAGTAAACAAAAATGTTTCATAAAAGATAAGTGATCAACCCTCGGAAAATCAATTCTTCGCCCAACAGTAACTGCTGTACTGTAGATATGATATATTTGTCAATCGTCATTCAGATATTAAATGTCAAGCATTTAATGATTCAATATTCAAATAATCATATTCTGTTTTATTAACATATTTTATAAAAGAGTTGATTCTGCAGAATACAGGCAAATGAAGGAAAGAAGACCAGCTTGTTAATGTTGTCTGCTGATTTTTTTTTTTTTTTTTTTTTCTAACTCTTTAAAAATATTTGTGAATACAGGCAAACAGTGTGGACCTAAATCAGACTGCTCCTACAGGTGATCATTAATCAAAGGTGGGCAAAAACTGGAGTATTTGGAGAAAAACCACCTGTCCTTCCGTTGCAGAACTGGGTGTCTCCTGTGACCAGAGCCAGGCTCGAAGACACAGCCGTGAGAAACCTAATGATTAAGAGTCAGCACTCATATCTGCTAGGTCACCTATTGGTTTCATTGGGGAGTAGGGCTTGAGATGTCATTTCATTTCAATGTCAGGTTTGTTTGTTTGATTTGAGGTTTAACTGCCCCGTCAATACTGTAAAGGTCATTTTGGAGACGTTGCTCTCAATTTTGTGGGACTTTTACCCGACATTGAGATGAAATGACATCTCAAGCCCTGTCGCCCAATGAAACCAATAGGGTTTATTAGCATGGACGGTCCGCCTCGCACCGAGGTTCCTGGACAGGCTTAGATCCTCTAAGCGGTTTACCAGTACTAGTGTGCGGGCCGGATTCAGCTCTGCGTGGAAGCATCATGCAGCCCATATATTCCTTCAAGCCCCTATTGGCGGGGCTTTTCAATGTCAGGTAAAAGTCCCATAAAACTAGAAGCAACATCTCCAAAATTACCTATATAGTGTTGATGGGGATGTTAAACCTCAAATCAAACAATTTTTTTTTTTCGAAACCATTCGAGTATATGCATGCAATCAATAAAAACAGAACCAGGTCTAACCCAAATTATCATACAGACAATGTGGCGGAGGTGTCATTATTTACTTAGGATTCTTACAACAATAAACAATATTTACTTTCAATGAGTTTTTATATTCCACGTCTCTAGCCGTATAGATTATCAGATTTCCAATGGAATAAATTACGAGAAAAACAACAATAGGTACATTCTGTCCTTGCATTATACGTTATTATTTTATTACTTTCTATTGTAATCGAAAATATTTTTATTAAATTCACAAGGATTCTCATTTGACACTACAAAACATTTACCCTTAAACTGTCTATCAAAATATTGGCAGACAACAGGTTCTTCTTTTTTTTTTTTGTTCCTATTTTGTCAGAGAAAGTGTTTTTCCTATTTTGTCAGAGAAATTACCATAATAATCCTAAGTATTGGGACAGATTGGCCTAAGCAAACAAGGGCGGCCCTGATCAGACTGCTCCTAAAGGAGCAGTCTGATCAGGGCCTACACTGTTTGCCATTCCATCTGCATCTTTTGGACTCCTAGCTGGATTGTGAAACAAATTCGTTAAATTTTAGGAGAATAATAGCAAGTGCTTATAAACCTTTAACTTAACTGAATTTTCGGATTTTTTTTCAGCTTTACTCTCTCTGAAAAATAATGTAAAAAAAAAAAAAAAAAAAATGGCATCTGCTTTAAAAGTTTCTGTGGTGCTTTAAGAGTTGAATGCAGAAAAACTGGTTGAACTGGTACTTCTTCCCCATTTATGAAGTGTTTATATAATTATAAATAAAAAAAAGTTGTGTCAATGCAAATTCCCAGAACGAACCATTTAGAAAGATAGAGGGCATTTATTAAGTTGCCTTTCAAGAGAATATTTTACATCACGAAAACACGCCTATATAATTTTGACCCCCTTGAACACCACTTTTATATAGTAAAACTGGTCTTTCTGGGGGTATACCTTATTTTTCTTATTTCTGCTCTTAAATATAGATTGTGGGTACTCGTTAGAACCGCCTCAATGAGGCGGTTCTAACGAGTGCCCACAATCTATATTTGGAGCAGAAATAAGAAAAATATCACAATTTTCATCATAAAATTTTCATTTTTTCGGCGATAAAGGTGGCAATGTATTTGTATAGGCGTGTTTTCGTAATGAAGCAAAACAAAATTTGCTCAGAAATGACATTTTCAACAAAATGAAATAAAAAAATAAAATAAAATACATTCCAATATCATACCCAAAATACAGTAAAATTCATCTATAAAGACCACCTTAAATTAAGACAACTCTCGCTTTAAAAGCATTTTTAGAAGCTTTCAATTATATTTTCTTTGTGTTTTCTACAACCAGTATGCTCTAGTGGAAGACCACCTTTGGGACGCTTCAAAAGCCATCTGATCTGGTTTACAAAGGTAGGGGTTGTCATGAACAGCAGGTAAAGTTTGGAAATTTGGACTCCCACATTATGATAACCCAGCCGTGTGACATAGCGCGTTTTTTCATACCTCCAAAACAGTCATTTTTCTGGTGAAATTTTTCCTTATTTATATTCTAAACATGGGTTGTGGGTGCTCATTAGAACCGCCTTACGAGTACCCATAACCTATGCGTAGGTGCAGAAATAAGCAAAATAATGTATACCCCATAAACCCCAGTTTTCTCAACATAAAGTGGGGTTTAGGGGGGTGTTCATTTCACGGACTTGTTCACGCGGTGTAATGCATTATGCACGAGTTTAACTTTCAAACATGTCACTGGTCATAATAAATTCTTGAATTCAATTAAAGTTTTCAACACCGTTATTCTTGTTATAATAAAGAATTTTTATTGCTTTGATTCACCGCGGCCTATAAATTATTTCAAAGCCTTATCTTGTGACCATTTAAAACTGACACATTTAAGTGTCACAACTTAAAAGCTATCCCCCTTTTTTGAAAATTAAATCTTTTAAATAAATATGACAAGGCCCCACTCATGGGAGTTATTTCACGCACAGCAAAGACTCAGATCAGACTGTGCCAATGCACAGTCTGATCCGAGTCTTTGCTGTGGGCAATATGGGTGACTATTGACACAAAGTTCCTACATGAAGATAAAGATGTCTCTGTTTAGACTGAATTTGCATCTCTGATGAGTGCACACATTGAACGACAAATTTTCGCTTGTCGGGCGACTTATTTCTTCTATAACAATCAAAGAAATGGGTGTGAATGACACTGTAAAATGGTCTTCAGCTCTCGGTAAGAAAATGTTACTATTTGTAAAATTACAAATGCTGTTTTGGCAAGCTATTAAAATCAGGGTAAATATTTATAAAGTTTTCTATAACCAGTCAAATATATGCGTTCACTTGATATATAGTTGAATCATCCTCAAGATAAAAAGATCCAAAGGTCATTCCCGATGTAATTTGTTTAAATTTTTCATTAAGTCATTCTGATCGTCTTGTGACCTTAATGACCCATTCAACACTATTAAGATCATTTTTGTTTATGTTTCGTTATTTTTTAGTTTCTAGATAATTTCATATAACATCCAGCCGATCACTAATCATTAATCACCACAGTGGGCAAAAACCGGAGTATTTTGTTTGTTTGATTTGAGGTTTAACGTCCCCGTCAACACTGTATAGGTCATTTTGGAGACATCGCTTCCAATTTTGTGGGACTTTTACCCGACAATGAGATGAAATGACATCTCAAGCCCTGCCGCCCAATGAAAACCTAAGGGTTTATAAGCATGGATGGGCAGGTTTCGATCCTCTAAGGGGTTTAACAGTACTCGTGTGCAGTCGGTTTCAGCTCTGCATGGAAGCATCATGCAGCCCATCTATTTCTTCAAGCCCCGGTGGGAGAGGGCAACCTTGCAGTGATGACAGGCCTAATGTTTAACTCTTATCAGCGATTGTATATTTTTGGGGATCCAGCTTTAAACCTTGTTATAATGAGAAGTGTTAAAAGGTGGATATGTGTCCATCAATATCACTGGTACAGCTTCGTGGTACAACTTCGGCTGTATATAGACTGTTTCAATTCATTCAGGAAATGCAGGTCAAAGACATCTGCATTTATAGAGCATTATGTAAAAGAACATTCTGTTACTATTAACCTAAGCAGACCCCATTCATACTTGACAAAAATAGTCATATAACATATCAATCATATGTCATAATCAGGAAATAATCAATGGTGCACATTTTAATGACAATAGGCATACCTTGGACATTTTGCAGCCTATTTTTCAAGGGAGATAACTTATGTAACTTAATGTGTGCTTTAATACAAAATCCAGTCCCGTCAAAAATGGAGGTCAGCTCATGAAAGAAGGAATTTGCTCTTGAAATTCTTTCTTTTATGAGTTGACCCCAATTGAAAAGGGAGCCAAAATATTATCTTAAGGAGTTGCCTCCCCTAAAAGTGGGTAAATTCCTCTTAATGATTATTCAGATAGTGAATAAATTATTACAGGTCACTGGCATTTCAAAGCATTTGATTTCACAGACCCAAGACAATCATGGTGGCCAGAATTGGCTTTTGGGGTTGATTGTTTATCAATCTACCCAAAGCTACTAACTAGAGAAGCTTCCCGCCTGCTCTACTATCTTGTCTACATGACCTGTTGTCCATGTAAAAAAATCCACCACATATTCATTATTTTTAGCAGCGTTAGACTTCTCCCTGTGACGTCAGAGTGATGTGTAAAAAGTAAAATCTGGGCTGGGCTGGGCTGGGCTGGTGTACTGGGTCACAGGCAAGCACTGCCAAACAGTGTACACCCAGATCTCTGATCACGTTCTACACTGTTAAACTTTGCTTACAGTACAGGAAATTAAGACTTCAACAAAATCGTAAAAGTTCCAGCTCAGACAGGACTTTTTTTATTTCAGCCTACACTCAAGAGACATGTTGTCTGTACTTTAAAATAACTAGCCCAAGTCACTTGTAACCTGCACCACTATCAGGTCATCCCCTTTTAGACAGGAAACCCCAAAAGCAGACCTTGGCAAACGGTGTAGGTCCAGATCATATGTCACAGTCTGTGGCAACTGATCAGGGCCTAAAATACTTCCTTATTTGATTCTACAGCATTTATTTTAAGCCTTGAATTGCTCTCAGTGTGGAATGGTTTGTTTTTCCATACTTGTTGGTTAAGAGGCACCATTACTGTATTGTTTTTGTGTGTTTTGAGTTTTACATCCCACCAACAGCTAAGGCCATATGGAGATAGGATCTCAGTTTAAAGACTCGTCTGAAATTCTGGAGAAGCACGGAATTGAACCCATGACCCCTGGTCATATCAGGCCTGTCAGCTTACCTAACCACACTTTTCCTGGGCAGACCCATACATAAGCAGTTAAAAAGTACAGTGCACATTGTTTTGCAAGAAAATGACAATAAGCACTTATTGTGCAGAGGGGAGAGGATGACTGTAGAAAAACAACTCATGATCTATATCCACTACACCACTGAACCTGTAACATCACAATTTACGTCAAACAGAGCCGTTCAGTTTACCTAACGACACTTTTCCTGGGCAAGCATATCCAGAAGTGGTTAACACTTTTTGTACCAAATGGAATCTTCCACCTTATATATAGCAGGAGTCCATTTCAAAATTTAGGGGTGACAGGTTGTGTTTTCATCAATTTATTTGGAAAATGACTGAACTTTAAGCAAACAGTGGAGGCCCTGATCAGACGCTGCGTTCTGCACTGTTTGCCAAGGTACCCCTTTAGGGGTTTCCTGTACTAAACAGGGATACAGACTAACAGGCGCCCAGTTGCCCAAGACGCCTAAGTTTTGGCCTGGGCGCCTAAGTTTCAAATAAAAATGCCTATCAACTTATTGTAAAATTTGGATTTAAGGCAATCTGGGCGCATAAAGCAAAATGCTTAGTCTGTATCTCTGCTAAATGGGTTAAATAATACAATGCACATCCTTCTGCCAGAAACTGACAACTGCCCTTCTTAAATCAGCCAAAGGGACATTATAATTGACCGTAGAAAAATTTCATGATGAGTCTCAACAATATTATATTTTGCTAGAACAGTCAACAATTTCACCACTAACAAGCTCTTAACCCTTATCTTGCTGTTCACGACAACCCCTATCTTTGTAAACAGTGTAGATCCAGATCAGATGGCTTCTGAAGAAGCCATCTGATCAGGATCTATACTGTTTGGTATTCAATTTATGAATTTGTAGCAATAAATTGCATCAAGTAATTTGATTGGTTAATAAACAGAAATGGGTGTGGCTTAAATGAATATTCAGCAAGAGAAGGGTTAAAGCTAACAATGCTTTGAACAACTGGACCCTGATCACCAGTCAGAGGACATTGATCTGAGCTACCAAGGCAGGCCAGCTGTTCTATTCCAACTCAGTAAACAGATTTCAATTTTCATATAAATTCAATTTTGATTTTGTATTTTCAGAAAAAGATTTAATTATAAGAGTGAGCGGATTATCAGAGATTAAATCTCAGATAACCCCTGAGCCACACACACAGGTCTAGGGATAACAAAGAAGACCATTTATTGCCAGGCCATTCTATGGTTGATATGACATTCTATCTGTTTTTTAACCCTTTTTGTACCAAATGGAATCTTCCACCTTATACATAGCAAGAATCCAATTTCAAAATTTAGGGGTGTCAGGTTGTGTTTTTGTTCAAAAACTATTCCGAAATTGGCTGAAAATTTTGCAAACAGTGTAGGCCCTGATCAGACGCCGCGTTCTGCGGCGTCTGATCTGGGCCTGCACTGTTTGCCAAGGTACTCCTTTAGGGGTTTCTGGTACTGAATGGGTTAAGACCAGAAATAAATTCTTGTGGAATTTTAGAGATCAGATGACCTTTCCATGGAAATTATGATTGATTGCATTGGCGTCTAATGGCATGTCAACTCAAACCCATTTCAGACGGCACATCCCAAAATTGGGCATTGGTTTGTTTGAATTGAGGTTTAAAGTCCCCGTCAATACTATTTAGATCATTTTGGAGACGTCACTTCTAATTTTGTGGGACTTTTACCTGACATTGAGATGACATCCCAAGCCCTACTGCCCAATGAAACCAAAAGGCATATACACATTGGACAGTCTGACACACACACCACTTTGAAAGGGCAGGCTTAGACCTTAGCGGTTTACCAGTACTCATATCTGGTCATGGAAGCATCATGCAGCCCAATCTATTTCTCCAAGCTCCGATGGGCGGTGTAACTTCCTGGTTGTATCCAGAAATTCCTGCACAAATATCCCCCTTATGAAAGGGGTCTACCTGTGGAGCAAATTCTTTCCTTAAAGAGCAGACCTCTACTGACAAGGGCAGAAAATTAATGTTAAATGAATGAGCATCCCTGGAAGGTAGCCGTATGAAAAGGGAGGTTACCATAATATTTCTAAGTATTGGGACAGACAGGCCCAAGCAAACTGGGAAGACCCATTTCAGACTGCTCCTGAAGGAGCAGTCTGATCATGGTCTACACCGTGTGCAATTCCGCGCCACTTTTTGGACTCAAACAAGCTTGTTAAAATTTTTGGGAGAATTACAGCAAGTCAGCAAGGTTCAGAATTGTTAGGATTTTTACAGTAATACAAAAGATCAAAACAATCTTTCTTGAAGGTAAACAGTTGCCTTATAATATGAGCCCCGCCAAGCGAATTTGTGTCTTCGAGCATTCCAACATGACAAATTTTAACTGCGCATGCCCAGCCATTCAGAGGGGCCAGGGATATGGCTTTCTGTCTGAAGGTTCCCCTTGATTCACTGCTTGTATGAGCGAGCAGCGAAGGTTCTGGCGAGACTGCGCGGATGCGCAGGCTCGCCTGAACCTTCGCTGCTCGCATAGGCGATAAGTACCAAAATCGCTTGACAGGGCCCATATGCTAAACAACAAAAATAATATGCACTTGGACCACCAACAATCAAATGTATGATAGTGGACTCTTCCATTGTTATATGTTTGACAAGTCCATTTGGCATAATTATAAGGGGTGTCAGGCTTATTTTTGTTTTATTTTAGTATCCCTTTAGGCGTTTCCCCGCACACAATGGGTCAATTCTGAGGTGCAAATTTTGCAAAAGTAGTCATTAGTTCTTTTGTAATGAGCTGTCCACATGAAAATCAGATATGTTAATGAACGCAAAATTATACACTGGAAACAATTTCTTTAATTAAGTTGGATCATGACATCACCTATCACAACGCAGTGACCAGATAACATTAGCATCAGTAGAATACATCTTGCAGTGTGGATATCCCACAAGTTATGAATTCTGGGCTGTAGCTCTATGTTAAAAGGACCGAAATACCCTATCCTCTGTGGCCATCTGGCAAGCCTAGCACCTTTGGTTCATCACATCACGAAAACATGCCTATATAATTTTGACCCCCTTGAACCCCACTTTTATATAGTAAAACTGGGGTTTCTGGGGGTATACCTTATTTTTCTTATTTCTTATATTTTGAGCAGAAATAAAAAAAATATCACAATTTCTCATCATAAAATTTTCATTTTTTTCGAAGATAAAGGTGGCAATGTATTTGTATAGGCGTGTTTGCATATAGGATCCTTCAAATGCCTGTAACTATGTGTTATGCAGTAGTCATTTGTAACCACCGCCTCCCCCCCCACCTATGGGGATAGCCGGGGGATAGCGGGGATAATGTGCGGGGTAGTTACCCTCTGTATTCCCCCGCAGTGCCAGGTTAATGTGGGGGTTTTGATATTATGCAAATATACCCCCAGTGGAATGAATTATTATAAACAGTGGGCTATGACCTTCTGGAGGGCTTCTAGCAGGGCTGTGAAAACTGAAAAGTCATTGTCCCCGCTATCCCCGTAGGTGTGTGTGTGTGTGGGGTGGGGGGTGCATTGGTTACCAATGACTGTTGCTTTATGTTGAAAATCGTAAAAATCCTAAAATTTGGTCGCCTTTTGGACTTGCTGTAATTCCCCTAAAATTTCAATAAATTTGCTTCGCGATCAGGCATGGCGTCAAAAAGGTGCAGACAGAATGTGTTGGGTTTGATACTTGCCGAGTCGGCAACATTCTGTTATGGAGAATGAACATGAAATATTTTCATCGCACTATGGTAATGATTTCCATGCATGTATACATTCACTTATTCATATAAATATTAAGTTTCTTTGTGACAAATGAATGATACTTTAAACAGGGCAAAAATCTATAACAATTAGCCAATCCCCAGGTAGTAATTATGGTGCTGTAAAAACCCCAAAAATTTGGACCCAGCTGGTGAAAGCATCACTGCAATGCAAATATGACTAAAATTTTATTTTATTACCTAAAATATATAAGATAATGAAAGCTTAATGAATATCTCAAGCCCCTGCTCCCACCCACAATGAAACCAGTAGGGTTTATATGCATTATTGACGGTTTGACTTGCACCACTTTGCCTTGGCAGACTTAGATCTATCATACCCCTCCCATTTAGCGCCCCTGCTCCTAATTATAAGCGTCCCTTCACTGTTTTACCAAGAACAAAATAATAAGCGCCCCTTCTATTGACAGAGGAAAAAATATTGTAGAGATTTCAGCCTTTCAATCATCACTATATCTGCTGTAAACCTCTAATAAGCACCCTCTCTTTTTTCAATTTTTTTAAGCGCCTGGGGCACTAAATGGGAAGAATATGGTAAGCAGTTTACCAGTACTCATGTGCAGTAAGCTTCAGCTCTGCTGCGGCCCGATCTATTTCTTCTAGCTCCGATGGGCAGGGGCTTTGTTGATTGCATATCCCATAAATACCCATTTCTCCTGTGCTGGCTTGTATGATAAGTACCCATTTCACAAAGGCCAGCTACACATCTATGGTAATCACGTTCTATTTCTACACTACTGCCATTAACCCTTGTCCTGCTGAACCTGGATATGACTTTTCTTTGAAACAATGTAGATCCAGATCAGATGGCTTCTGAAGAAGCCATCTGATCAGGATCTACATTGTTTGTCATTCAGAATGTGAATTTGTTGTAATAATTTGCATCAAGTAATTTGATTGGCTGATAGACAAAAATGGGTGTGGCTTAAATGAATATTCATTTTTGCCCTATTGTTCAGTTCCAATTTGCTAGTTGCTACAGCCAGAAACAAAATTATCCATTATGCTTTCTAAAGGTAGCAAGAATCGATAACATGATATTTCATAAGCCATGCATACTTCATGCATCACAAAGTACTTTGCACAAATTAAATGGGTTAGAACCAACAGCTGATGCCCATGATGGGTTCTTTGCCTCCTCTGATGGCTGGGTGTGGGTGAGGTGGGCTTATACATAGCAAAAAGATATTTCATTTTGTAAAAGGGAGCTAAAAATTATTATGATCACACTTTTTTGAAGGAATGGGGAAAAAGAAGGGTAATTATTTAATTGTTTGATTTCAGGTTTAACATCCCCGTCAACACCATTTAGGTCATTTTGGAGATGTTGATTCCAATTTTGTGTCACTTTTACCTGACATTGAAATGAAACAAGGTAGCTACTCCCTATACATTTTAACATTAGTAGATCTAAAAAATTGTCTAAGTTAAAAAAGGTGAAATAAGTGTAAAAAATAATTTAAGGATAATGAAAAAAGAATATGCACATCTTCAGACCTATATGAAAACACCTGTAAAGTTTCAAAAGGATTGACCTAGAACTGTAAGAGGAGTTGCGGTCACAAGGTAGCTACTCCCTATACATTTTAACATTAGTAGATCTCAAAAATTGTCTAAGTTAAAAAAGGTGAAATGAGTGAAAAAAATTATTTAAGGATAATGAAAAAAGAATATGCACATCTTCAGACCTATGAAAACACCTGTAAAGTTTCAAAAGGATTGACCTAGAACTGTAAGAGGAGTTGCGGTAACAAGGTACCCACTATCAAATATTACAGACAGACAGACAGACAGACAGACAGAAAGACAGACAGACTGACACAGACAGACAGACAGACAGACAGACAGACGGAATTCCGGACAAGCCAAATCCAATATAGCCCCCACTTTTTCAAAGCGGGGCTATAATAACATCTCAAGCCCTGCCATCCAATGAAACCAAAAGGGTTTTATATGCATGGACGGTCGGACTCCCATAACTTTGCCTGGGCAGGCTTAGATCCTCTAAGCAGTATACCAGTACTCATGTGCAGACAGTTCAGCTCTGCGTGGAAGAATCATGCAGCTCATCTAATTCTTCAAGCCCCGACATTGGAACTTATACCAACCACCATTCAGCAAGCTTTACTACTATATTTAGGATTTGACCCTTTTCTGGATTGGATTAACTAACATGAAAATTTCCAAAATTGCCTTTATCAGAAATATTTCAAGTGACTGTGACACCACACTACAGACATGTAGAGAGATAATGCTTGTTTGTTTGTTTGATTTGAGGTTTAACAACCCTGTCAACAATATTTAGGTCATTTTGGAGACGTACGTTGCTTTAACTTGCTTCCAATTTTGTGGGACTTTTACCATACATTGAGATGAAATGACACCTCAAGCCTTGCTGCCCAATGAAACCAATTGGGTTTGAAAGCATGAACAGGCCGCCTTGCACCGCATTGCCTGGGCAGGATTAGATCCTCTAAGCGGTTTATCAGTACTCATGTGCAGACAGTTTCAGCTCTGCGTGGAAGCATCATGCAGCCCATGTATTTCTTCAAGCCACCATGGGCGGGGCTATTACTATATTTAGTATTTGACCATTTTATGGACTGAAGTTACTAACATCAAAATTTCCAAAATTGCCTTTATCAGAAATAGTTCAAGTGGCTGTTACACCACCATACAGACATGTAGAGAGACAATAGCCAAGACTGAGCATCCTCTGCCTGAACCTTGACGCAAGAAAACCTGTGTAGCCATTTCATTTGTGAACAACAAAGCTGCAGTTCAGTGCAGTCTGATCAGCACAACTTTGTTCACTTTTTGCAGAGTACAAAACCTTCAACATTACGAAAACACGCCTTTACAAATACAGACCAACCTGTATTAAGCAAGCACCTAAAGGATAATCAAAATCTGCTTGTTTAAGACAGGTGCTTGCCTATTACAGGTGAATTATAATGCATATGCCTTTGTAGGGAATTGAATGCATGCTTGCTTAAGACAGGTTGCTTGCTTAATAGAGGTGGCCCCTATGACAGGTTTAACTGTACATTGTAACCTTTATCGCCGAAAAAATGAAAATTTTAAGATGAAAAATTGTGATATTTTTCTTATTGCTGCTCAAAAACATAGATTGTGGGTACTCGATAGAACCGCCTCGACGAGGCGGTCCTATCGAGTACCCACAATCTATGTATTGAGTAGAAATAAGAAAAATATCACAATTTTTCATCTTAAAATTTCTAATTTTTTGCTAAAACAAGAAAAATGCCTAATGGCATTATGGACGGGTTTTTTTTTTCAGTATGGTTAGGATGGTGGTGGCATGGGTGGGGTAGGGTGGGGTGTGCTGGTGTGGGGTAGGGTGGGGTGGAATGGGTTAGGAGTCGGGTGGGACGGGGTGGAATTTGTGGTGAGGTGGGGTGTGGGGTGTGATGGGGTGTGGTGGGGTTGTGGGGTGGGGTGGGCTTGGGTGGGTGGGATCAGGTGAGGTCGGGTAAGGTGGGGAGTGGTGGGATGGGGTTTGGTTGGGGGTGGATTGGGGTTGTTTTGGGATGGGGGTGGGTGGGGTTGTGGAGTAGGGTAGGGTATGCTAGGGTAGGGTGGGGTGGGTAGGGTATGTATGTAAAACTAAGTATGCATGTATGTACAGAACAAATGCAATATCCTAACCCAGTAACAACTTTTTGTGTGTGTGTGTGTGGGGGGGGGGGGGATTTGTTTATGTGTTTTACGAAGAAAAAAAAATAAAGTTTTTTCTATTTTTAGCTCTTTTTTTAGCTCTAGTGGCCACTGATTTTAGCAATTTTGAAAAAGGGTCACCTAATGAACATTTCTGTAAAATAATTTTGAAATCGGGCCATTATCCCAGGAGGAGATGTCGTTTAAAGAAATTGTTGACGGACGACGGACATCAACTCACCTTGAGCACTTCGTACTCAGGTGAGCTAAAAAAAGAACGAAAAAAAAAAAAAAAAAAAAAGAAAAGAAAATTCCATGCCTGTGCATGCATGTATGTATTATTACTAGCAACTATCAGGGGAGGAAGATAATAATTGTTCATATGTGTTTATGGAGAAGAAAAGAAAAATAAAGAAAAAAAAGAATGAAAAAAGAAAGAAAAAAAAAAAAAGAACAGAAAAAAAAAAGAACAGAAAAAAAAAAAAAAATGTCTCCACCGGGGTTTGAACTCACGCCCCTCAGATTCATAGTCAACAATAGGTTCCGTAGTCCAGCACTCTATCCACTACACTGGCATTTGAAAAAAGGTTAACCAAAAGGTAAACCTGAAAAACGCAAGTTTGAAAAATGACAATTTCCGCCAAAATTTTAGTCTTTTGCGCCATTTATGGATAATACATGAAAGCGGTACCTCCACTTATGCATCAGTCCTGATATTAAAACAATCTGCTGCAGAATAGATGAAAAATATCACTTTGAAAAAAGGTTAACCAAAAGGTAAACCTGGGACGACGCCCGCCCGCCCTCCCGCCCTCCCGCCCGCCCGCCCGCCCGCCCGGACATCGCTATTTTAAAGGACGGATTTTTTTTAAAAACCCGTCCAAAAAGTGGCAATGTATTTATATAGGCGTGTTTTCGTAATGTAGTTTTTGTATCATAAATTTCAATACTCGGGCTAGTCAGTGTAGCTGAGCAGCCTGGTTTGTGTCTTAATTACCTGGGGCCAGTTGTTCAAAGCCTCGTTAGCTTAACGAGCCTATCAATTGTCATATTAACCCTTCTCGTGCTGAATATTCATTTTAGCCACGCCCATCTCTGACTTTGAACCAATCAGATTACAGTAAAACCTCACTTAGTGGCCACCTCTAATAAACAAGCACCCTGTCTTAAGCAAATGTGTATTTGGTTCCCGAAAAAGGCAAATGCATTAAAATCCACCTGTCTTAAGCAAGCACCTGTCTTAAGCAAGCACATTTTGATTATCCCTAAGGTGGTTGCTTAATACAGGTTGGACTGTACTTGATGTAATTTAATGCTACAAATTCATAAACTGAATGTCAAACAGTGTAGATCCTGATCAGATGGCTTCTTCAGAAGCCATCTGATCTGGATCTACACTGTTTGCAAAGATAGGGGTTGTCGTGAACAAAATGATAAGGGTTAACTGTTCTACCAAGTTCAATATATAAAATTTTGGAATTTTTGCTGAGAAATGTTAACAGCTTTTGCATTTGCAAAAGCTGCTCACATTTTTTCAGCAAAAAAATATTACCATATTTGCCATAACAAATGATCAAGTGTTTGAGTTTTATGTCTCACCAACAGCTAAGGTCATACGGAGACCGGACCTCGATTTAAAGACTCATCCGAAAGTCTTGAGAAGCCCGAAAGTCTTGAGAAGCCCGGGATCAATCCTGCGATCCCTGGTTTACAAGGCGAGTAGCATAACCACTACACCACGTAGGCTTCTAACAAATGATCAAAGTTGTAAGGATAACTTAACTAACGATGTCGTTAGTTTTGAACCAAGTGGCCCCTGGTGGCAAACCTTGACACAGGTTTTCTGGTGAAAGGTCTAATCTGTTAAGCCATTAAGATTTTCCATAATAATACAAGATCAAAACGTACATCAAAGCAACAATGAAATAGCAAGTTATGATTACTTATATCTGAAGATTATAAATCAATTTTATACAAACAATGAGGGGAAGAATGCTAGACATTTTTTGTTCTCCACTGGTTTCTTAAAAGCTATTCTTATGACATGGCGGCCCCCACCCATTGGGGCTTGAAGAAAAAAATTGGCTGCATAATGCTTCCACCCAGAGCTGAAACCATCCGCAAACTAGTACTGGTAAACCGCTTAGAGGATCTAAGCCTGCCCAGGTCAAGCGGTGCGAGTTGGACTATCCATGCTTATAGACCCTATTGGTTTCATTGGGTGACAGGGCTTGAGATATCATTTCATCTCAATGTCGGGTAAAAGTCCCACAAAATTGGGAGCAACGTCTCCAATATGACCTATAGTGTTGATGGGGACGTTAAACCTCAAACCAATCAAATCAAAATCTTATGACATGAAAGTCAATGTGATAAAAAACCCTGGCTCTGGCGAAAATGCAATGCTCTAACCACTGAGCCAAACAAAACACTCGCAGCACTGATTGGTCGATTGTCTCTGAGTGGAAACTGGGGAAAAAAAGTCTTTAGGTGATACTTATAGCGTTTTGTTCAACACTTAAATGCCAGTATTATAAGCAAACAGTGTCAACCCTGCGGCATCTGATCAAGGTGTACACTGTTTTCCAATGGCCCCCAGTAAACCAGCCCAGTCCAGATTTTACAGCTAACAAACCCTTTTTACACAGCGCTCTTGACGTCACAGGGAGAAGAAAAGCATTGCTATAAATAATTGTTACCTGGATTTTGTTCACTGCCAGCGATAGTCACCTGGACAATAGCAGGTGGGGGCTTTGGAATGGCGGGGTGGGGGTTGGGTTGGGGAGGGGGTGGGGAGGGACATAATTTTATTTTTGTGAAATCATTTACAATGTAGATCTTCATGAGATGGCCCACTACTTATATAGTTATTTGTACCAGTCTGCAGGGTTGCCTTTTACTTGCACCCAAAACCCTTCCTTTTCAACAATGATTATTTATACTGACAATATTTTATCAAGATTTTTTTTTTTTTTCCGCATAGACACTTTTACTCAGTGGGTGCCCAAGACTTATGAAGTAGTGACGGATTTCACACATAATTTATTCACTTTATTGAAATTCCATAAATCTTTACGATTAATTCCATTTAGTACCAGAAACCCCAAAATTGGTACCCTGGCAAACAGTGAAGGCCCAGATCAGACACCGCAGGATGCAGCGTCTGATCAGGGCCTCCACTGTTTGCTAAAGTTCAGTCATTTTCCAAATAAATGTTGATAAAAACACAACCTGACACCCCTTAATTTTGGAATGGACTCCTGTTATATATAAGGAGGAAGATTCCATTTGGAACTAAAAGGGTTAAAATCACCACAAGGCATGCAATGCTTGAGACAACCTTTCTTTATACTAAGTTCACACCAACGGCGCTTTGATGGCGCTTTAAAGCGGCGTACAAAGCGGCACCAAAGCGTAACAAAGCTTGATTAAAGCGTCAGGGTCGTAATAGATCGTGGTAAAGCTTGGATTAAGTGGGACATTCGGCAAGAGCGCCAAAAATTTTTAAACTGTTTTAAAAATTTTGGGCGCTCTGTCACGAATTGATTAAAGCGCCGAGAGCGTATCAAAGCTTAACAAAGCGTAATAAATCTCAGCAAAGCTTGAGTCCATGCGTAGGAAAGCTTAACAGAGCTTGGTTCAAAGCGGGGACCCCAGTCTTCATGGTCTGTCACCACTTGACACGCTCCGTTAAGATGTCTCAAGATTTGCTACGATCTGGCATGAAGATCTGACACGAGGTCAGACGCTTTCATCAAGCTCTGACACGCTTTGTTACGCTTTGATGAAGGACTCACATGCTTTCCCACGAATTTAGAGGCTTTGTTACGGTTGGCAAGCTTTCTCACGCTCTCTCACGCTCTCCTACGATACCCACGCTCTGTCTTCATTCCTATAAATAGCGCTGCGACTTGAGTACCACTCATTGCATTGTTTCCAAACGAAGAAGAAGTACATTTGTATCGTGAACCTAAAAAAATACTGAAAGATGCAATGATTTTGTGGATCTTCTGCATCTTTATATAGGCTCTGGATCAAAAGCGGCATGAAATCGGCGATCTCGGCATTTTCCAAAGCGTAACAAAGCTTAACAGAGCGTAACAATGCACAACAGAACTTGATAATCGTATCAAAGCCTGATTTAAAGCGTCATAATCGCATCAAAACGTAATAAAACGTTATAAAGCTTATCAAAATTTATCAAAGCGTGATTTCAAGCGTAACATAGCCTGATTAAAGCGTGAGGAACCGTAACAAGTTGGGAAATAATTCGTCCCCAAAGCGGCAACCAATTCGTATCAGAGCTTATCTGAGCGTAACATTACTTAGGAGATCGTGATATTTTTGGAAAAGTAAACAAAAATGACAGCGCTTTGCTCGCCGATTTAAAGCGCGGCATTCGCCGTTGGTGTGAACTAGGTATAAACCTCGCCAAATTCTATCAGAAATCACTCATTTCAACTCTTATCATGCTGTTCACGACAACCCATATCTTTGGAAACAGTGCAGATCCAGATCAGATGGCTTCTGAAGAAGCCATCTGATCAGGATCTACACTGTTTGACAGTCAGTTAATGAAATTGTAGGAATAAATTACATGAAGAAATCTGATTGGTTCAAAGTCAGAAATGGGTGTGGCTTAACTGAATATTCTGCAAGAGGAGGATTAAGAAGGTGGGAAGGGTGGGAACTTACAGGTGATCAATATCAATCTTTTTTTTATTTTGGAATTACAACCCTTTCAAGATTATTTCACATATACTGAGCCAATCATTAATCTGAGGTGGGCGACAACTGGGATACCACGTATCATGTGATGTGATGTTGACTTATTGTTAGACTCAAATGCTCAGCGAAAGCCCCAATCAGATGTTGCCTTCTGCGGTATCTGATCTTGGCCTACACTGTATGCCAGTGTTCGATCATTTTGGGATTTTCCATCTCAAAAAGTGGTTAACCCTTATCCTGCTGAGTAATCAATTTTGCCACACCCATATCTGTCTTTTAAACAATCAAATTATTTTATATACTCTTTTCATTTGAATTTGAAAACTGAATAACAAACAACGTAGAACATGATCAGATGGCTTCTTCAGAAGTCATCTGATCTGGATCTACACTGTTTGCAAAGATACTATTGACTGAATATATAATGTGCAACAACAACTTAAATACCCTTTAACCTACAGGGATCATCCTAGACCCAGGAAGCAACGAGAAGTGACTTCTCCTTCCAGCACTGACAGGGCGAAATGAGGGACAAGAGGGAGAAGTAGGGCTCGTGAAAAACCACTAAATTACGGAAATTGTTGAGCCGAATTTTCGGTAATTTCCTTAAATATCGTTGTTTATTTGCAATTTAGAAATAGTGTGCGGGTGTGATAGCGTCGCAAATTACATACCAATGTTGCTGTTGCACTTGCTGAATGATTATGCACATCGGTATCTCGATTATAGCAGCAATAATCAGACATCAGATACTTATCTACTTTCATTTTCTCGATGTCCCGCTCACTTAGTCACTGAAGGGCACTAAAGGGAAACAACCGATTTAATCTCACCTCGAGGTTATGAGTCATGTTGTGGAGTCGGGCGGGAGTTTCGATCTATGCCACCGTGATATGCCGGCAAGTTGCTGCAGGTGCAATGGGGCCGTTTTTTTTATATGTTCTTTTCATCTATCATATCCTATATTCCCTTTTTTTCTAGTTCCAATCTTAGCGCCTGATCGGGACTTGACATCACGGTTTTTATTTGTTTAGGTTATCCTGTTAACCCATTTAGTACCAGAAACCCCAACACGGGTACCCTGGCAAACAGTGCAGGCCCAGATCAGATCAGGCTGTGGTGTCTGATCAGGGCCTCCACGGTTTGCTAAAAGTTCATTTATTAACACTTATTTTCCAAATAAATTTTCATGAAAACATAACCTGACACCCATAAATTTTGAATTGAACTCCTGCTTTTTTAGGAGGAAAATTCCGTTTGGTAAAAAAGGGTTAAAGTCGCACCTCTTTCTATCTATCTTATATTGATATGTAAAATGAGACGCACGTTTTTCATGCGTGAATCATATTGCCAAGATCAAAAAGACCGATCGTCTCATGCTGCGCGGACAAGACTGATTTCTAAAAGTCTAAGTGGCCATGAAATAAGATCAAAGATGCCGATCTGGACTAACCCGATTCACCTATTTACATAATTAACTGATCTGTCAACTTGTGCTCAACGCTACAGGTGGTCAGTTTCTGACTCGAGCAATTAACACATGGAGTTGGATTATTAATTATCGGATTATCAATAGGTGTTTTTGTTATCAACTTTGTGCCTTTATTGATGGATAATACTTCGCATTTAACCTTTAGCATGCTGTAGGCGCATTCGTGCGCCCGTGAAAATGTAATGGCGCCACGCTGTAGGCGCAATCGTGCGCCGAAATTGACTGGTGTGCTTGGCGCGACTCATAAAAAAGGAGGAACTCTCGTTTTTTGGTGCGGTTTGGCATTTCGGTATCAAATAACATCCGGGCATCGATGAAAAAAAAACTTGCCATTTCGATGTTTTTGGATGGATTTTCTTCGGGTTTTCTGGGTAAGGATGCAATTTTTTTGAGGAAATCGCTACTTTTTGACGAACTTGATCTAATCGAGCCCAAAATATGCTCTGAAAGGGTGTTTTAAACGATTTTTCGACTCAGTCAGCTGAGTGACAGTAGGCTACTTTCGTTTTCCATATGCTTTGAATGGTGGAGAAATCAAGAAAAATACGGGTTTTTGCTTGTTAAAAGTTGCTGAAAATGGTAGTATTTGATAAAAACAATTCAGTGGGACGGAGTATCGATAAAAAAA
Source organism: Lucinisca nassula (assembly GCA_963580285.1). NCBI lineage: Eukaryota > Metazoa > Mollusca > Bivalvia > Lucinida > Lucinidae > Lucinisca > Lucinisca nassula. The sequence continues at coordinate 107,297,470 of OY757025.1, read as the reverse complement.
TTAATTCAGCATGCTAAAGGTTAAAAATAGCCATCGGAAGAGATGGCAAATCCCCCGACCAAAAGCCAATATGGCCTTCAGAAGATTGTTCGCCAATAGAAAGTGCACCAGAATTAAACCAGCAATATATCACAAAAGTATTGCAGTTATGGCCATCACAAGATTATAGTGTCAGGGGAGATAACGAAACAAGAGGCCCATGGGCCACGATGCTCACCAGAGCTCAGGCAGGCACTGCCCACTGGCAGCCATGTATGGTTTTAATTTATTGATTATAAAGTCTCCCAAATGAACCCCCATTTCATGAGGACTCTGTATCTGAAATATTAGGCCTTTTATGGAGTGGAGGGGTGGGAGATGACCCAACAGAGCCCAATTTGATATCATTGAATGCATCTTATCATAAGGAACAAGAAAATATATGGTTTATGGGTGGGGGGCGGGGATCTTAACGGTTTCTTAGATATTGGGCCTTTTATGAAGTGGAGGGGATGGGGAATGGCCCGGGCACATCCCAAGAGACCCCCAGGTTGGTGTCTCTGAATGCGTTTTAACATAAACAAGAATGTATATATGGTTTAGGGGTGGGAATCTGATAGGTTTCTGAGTTTTATCGCCTTTTATGAAGTGGCAGGGTGGGGCATGGCCCCAGCACACCCCTGAAGACCCCTAGGTTGGACTCATTGAATGCGTCTTATCATAAAGAACAAGAATATATATGGATAAGGGGTGGGGATCTGAACGGTTTCTGATAATTTGGGGCCTTTTATGGAGTGGAGGGGGTAGGACATGGCCTGGGCACATCCCAGAGGACCCCCAGGTTGGTGTAATTGAATGCGTCTTAATTATCATAAGAAACAAAAATATATATGGTTTTCGGGTGGGGATCTGAAAGGTTGCCGAGATATATTGCCTTTTATGAAGTGGAGGGGTGGGGCAATGGCGCATCCCAGGGGACCCCTAGGTTGGTATCACTGAATGCGTCTTATCATAAGAAACAAGAATATATATGGTTATCAGTTGGGGATCTGAATGGTTTCTCAGATATATGGCCTTTTATGAAGTGGAGGGGGTGGGGCACGGCCCTGACCCATTCCAGGGGGCCTCCAGGTTGGTGTCATTGAATGTGTCTTATCATAAGGAACAATAATATTTATGGTTTAGGGGTGGGGATCTGTAAGGTTTCCGAGATATTGGGCCTTTTATGAAGTGGAGGGGGTGGGGCAAGGCCCCGGCACATCCCAGGGGCCCATAGGTTGGTGTCAATGAATGCATCTTATCATAAAGAACAAAAATATATATGGTTTAGGGGTGGGGATCTAAACGGTTTCTGAGATATATGGCCTTTTATGTTGTGGAGGGGGTGGGGCATGGCCCCGGCGTATCCCGGGGCCCCCAGGTTAGTGTAACTGAATGTCTTATCATAAGGAACAAGAATATATATGGTTTAGGAGTGGGGATCTGTACGGTTTCCAAGATATTGCGCCTTTTATGAAGTGGAGGGGCTGGGGCAAGTCCCCAGCGCATCCGGGGGGGTCCCCAGCGCATCCAGGGGTCCCCCAGGTTGGTGTCAATGAATGTGTCTTATCATAAGGAACAATAATATATATAGTTAAGGGGTGGGGATCTGTAAGGTTTTGGAGTTATGGCCATCACAAGGTTATATTGTCAGGGGAGATAACTCAAAAACCATGGCACCCAGAGTTGTGGTTCTTGTGCATGACACACGGTCTCAGCCTTGTGAACAACTGTGTCAGGTATCATCAATGTATCTTAAAGGGTATTGGAGTTATGGCCATCACAAGGTAGTCACTCAATTTTATTAGAAGGGGAGATAACTCAAAAACCATGACAACCAGAGTTGTGGTTCTTGTGCATGACACGCCGTCTCAGCCTTGTGAACAACTGTGCCAGGTACCATCAACATATCTCAAAGGGTATTGGAGTAATGGCCATCACAAAGTAGTCATTCTATTTTATTAAAAGGAGAGATAACTCAAGAAGTATGCAATCCAGAGTTCTGGTTCTTGCGCATGACACGCTGTCTCAGCCTTGTGAACAATTGTGCCAAGAACCATCAATGAATCTCAAAGGGTATAGGAGTTAGGGCCATCACAAGGTGTTGTGGAGGGGGTGGGGCATGGCCCCTGCGTATCCCGGGGCCCCCAGGTTAGTGTAACTGAATGTCTTATCATAAGGAACAAGAATATATATGGTTTAGGAGTGGGGATCTGTACGGTTTCCAAGATATTGCGCCTTTTATGAAGTGGAGGGGCTGGGGCAAGTCCCCAGCGCATCCGGGGGGTCCCCAGCGCATCCGGGGGGGTCCCAGGTTGGTGTCAATGAATGTGTCTTATCATAAGGAACAATAATATATATAGTTTAGGGGTGGGGATCTGTAAGGTTTTGGAGTTATGGCCATCACAAGGTTATATTGTCAGGGGAGATAACTCAAAAACCATGGCACCCAGAGTTGTGGTTCTTGTGCATGACACACGGTCTCAGCCTTGTGAACAACTGTGTCAGGTATCATCAATATATCTTAAAGGGTATTGGAGTTATGGCCATCACAAGGTAGTCACTCAATTTTATTAGAAGGGGAGATAACTCAAAAACCATGACAACCAGAGTTGTGGTTCTTGTGCATGACACGCCGTCTCAGCCTTGTGAACAACTGTGCCAGGTACCATCAACATATCTCAAAGGGTATTGGAGTTATGGCCATCACAAAGTAGTCATTCTATTTTATTAAAAGGGGAGATAACTCAAGAAGTATGCAATCCAGAGTTCTGGTTCTTGCGCATGACACGCCGTCTCAGCCTTGTGAACAATTGTGCCAAGAACCATCAATGAATCTCAAAGGGTATAGGAGTTAGGGCCATCACAAGGTTGCGTCTACGGACGGACAGACGGACGGACGGACAGACGGACGGACAGACGGACGGACGCCAGGCTGATCGCTATATCCCCCGAACCTATTCGTGGCCCCTGCGTATCCCGGGGCCCCCAGGTTAGTGTAACTGAATGTCTTATCATAAGGAACAAGAATATATATGGTTTAGGAGTGGGGATCTGTACGGTTTCCAAGATATTGCGCCTTTTATGAAGTGGAGGGGCTGGGGCAAGTCCCCAGCGCATCCGGGGGGTCCCCAGCGCATCCGGGGGGGGGGTCCCAGGTTGGTGTCAATGAATGTGTCTTATCATAAGGAACAATAATATATATAGTTTAGGGGTGGGGATCTGTAAGGTTTTGGAGTTATGGCCATCACAAGGTTATATTGTCAGGGGAGATAACTCAAAAACCATGGCACCCAGAGTTGTGGTTCTTGTGCATGACACACGGTCTCAGCCTTGTGAACAACTGTGTCAGGTATCATCAATATATCTTAAAGGGTATTGGAGTTATGGCCATCACAAGGTAGTCACTCAATTTTATTAGAAGGGGAGATAACTCAAAAACCATGACAACCAGAGTTGTGGTTCTTGTGCATGACACGCCGTCTCAGCCTTGTGAACAACTGTGCCAGGTACCATCAACATATCTCAAAGGGTATTGGAGTTATGGCCATCACAAAGTAGTCATTCTATTTTATTAAAAGGGGAGATAACTCAAGAAGTATGCAATCCAGAGTTCTGGTTCTTGCGCATGACACGCCGTCTCAGCCTTGTGAACAATTGTGCCAAGAACCATCAATGAATCTCAAAGGGTATAGGAGTTAGGGCCATCACAAGGTTGCGTCTACGGACGGACGGACGGACGTTCTCACGAACGGATACTTAAGTGGCTCGGCGTTGGCATATTGACTACTTAAGCGGCAAATTCTCTTAAGCGGCAAGCCGCCTAAGAGCGAATTTTTGCCACTTAAGTACCCAAATAACGGAATAAACCCCATTTGGACCTACGAATATATACTTAAGTGTCAAAATGTCCAAATTTTTTGCCCCCTAAATGTCGTTTCGTTGGTGCGGACGGACGGACGGACGGACGGACGGACAGACGGACGGACAGACGGACGGACGCCAGGCTGATCGCTATATCCCCCGAACCTATTCGGTCGGGGGATAAAAAGCCGATCCTGGAGACAAAGAAATAAAAAGTCGGAAAAACAGGGCGAAGTCAACTCTCTTTTCCAGGCTGGTTAGGCGAAGTTCTTGAACTTCGGGCGAAGAAGTCGCCCGAATCGCCCCCTCGGCTGATCCCTGAACTTATATATAAAACTGTTCATTATAACACAGGTTTGGATTGGATATACAACAGTTGGATGATGGATCTGAAAAATGAATAGATTTTATAGAAAAATGACCATTTTTCTATATAATCTACACATTTTTGCTTGGATAAACATTATGTTTGTTGTGGGTACACATTAGAAGCGCAGAAATATGAAAAATAATATAGTACAAGGCCCTGGTTCGCTCACCTGTGTGTCACTGTCTCGAGTACATTCTATTTTTAGCTATGGTGGCCATCTTGTTCATCAGCAGAGTGATTTTAGCTTATTTGATAGGGAGTAACCTAGGCAACATTCCTGTGAAGTTTGAATCAAATTGGCCTTAGGGTTTAGGAGGGGTTCAGATCTGAGTCAAATTTACAATATTTTTCTATTTTTAGCTCCGGTGGCGATTTTGTTCATTGGAGCAGGATTGTTCTAGCCTTTTTGGTAGAGGGTCATCTAAGCAAAATTACTTCGAAGTTTGAATGAAACTGGCCCAAGGGTTCAGAATGAATTGTTGTTTGAAGATTTTTTTTTTATTTTTAGCTCTGGCAGCCATCTTGTTCATTGGAGTGGAATGAGTTTTAACTATTTTGGCAGGGAGTCACCTAGGCAACACTCCTGTGAAGTTTTAAATCCAATTGGCCCAAAGGTTTAGAAGGAGTTCGCATTTGAAGCAAATTAACAATGTTTTTCTATTTTAAGCTCTTGTGACCATTTGTTAATCGTTATGCTATTTTCCTAGAGGGTCATCTACACAACATTCCAATGAAGTTTAGAAGCCTTCATGGTGAAGTGGCCATGCTACTTGCCTTGTAAACCAGGGGTAGCAGGATCAATCCAATGCTTCACCAGACTTTCAGATTGGTCTTTAAACAGAGGTCCCATCACTGTATGACCTTAGCTGTTGGTGCTACTTAAGCAGGATCAATCCAATGCTTCTCCAGACTTTCAGATTGGTCTTTAAACAGAGGTCCAATCACTGTATGACCTTAGTTGTTGGTGCTACTTAAACTCAAACACTCACTCCTATGAAGGAACCTATATGCCAAATATGAAGGCTGTATCTTAAATGCTTCAAAAGTTATGACAAAGTAGGTCAAAGGTCAAGGTCATGGCTCAAAAGTTTTGAATGGTTGAGAAAACCTTGTCACAAGGAACATACATGCCAAATATGAAGGCTCTATCTCATATGGTTCAAAAGTTATGATAAAGTAGGTCACAGGTCAACGTCACAGGTCATAGCTTTCATAGCAAGTGGGACGCCCTTGTCACAAGGAACCTACATGCCAAATATGAAGGCACTATCTCAAACGGTTCAAAAGTTATGACAAAATAACCTACTGCTCTACTGTTTGATTTGACATGACCCACTATTCGAGATATTGTCCAGATGATCATTCTGAGCAAGTTTTATGATGATTTGACTAAAACTGTGGCCTCTTAGAGTGTTCTAAACGTTTTTCTATGATTTGACCTGCTGACCTACTTTTTGACCCGACATGACCCATATTCGAACTTGACCCAGATATTGTCAAGATGATCATTCTGAGCAAGTTTGATGATGATTGGACCAAAACTGGGGTCTCTAGTGTGTTCACAAATTTTTTCAACACTCTGACCTACTGGCCTACTTATTGACCAGATATGACCCATATTTGAAATTAACTGAGATATTGTCAAATGATCATTTTGAGCAAGTTTGATGATGATCGGACTAAAACTGTGGCCTCTAGTGTGTTCAGAGGGTTTTTCTATGATTTTATCTACTGACCTACTTTTTGGACCGACATGACCCATATTCGAACTTGCCTCAGATATTGTCAAGATGATCATTCTGGGCAAGTTTGATGATGATCAGACCTAAACTTTGGCCTCTAGTGTGTTCAGAATGTTTTTCTATGATTTGACCTACTGACCTACTTTTTGACCTGATATAAACCATATTCGAACTTGACCGAGATATATTGTCAAGACTATCATTCTGAGCAAGTTTTTTCTCTGATTTGACCTACTGACCTACTTTTTGACCTGCCAAGACTCATATGCGAACGTAACCAAGATATTATCAAGATGATCATTCTGAGCAAGTTTGATGATGATCGGACCAAAACTGTGGCCTCTAGTGTGTTCACAAGGTTTTTCTCTGATTTGAACTATTGGCCTACTTTTTGAACCGACATGACCCATATTCGAACTTGACTCAGATATTGTCAAGATGATCATTCTGGGCAAGTTTGATGATGATTGGACCAAAACAGTGGCCTCTAGTGTGTTCACAAGGTTTTTCTATGATTTGACCTACTGACCTACTTTTTGACCCGACATGACCCATATTCGAACGTCACCAAGATATTATCAAGATGATCATTCTGAGCAAGTTTGATGATGATTGGACATAAATTGTGGCCTCTAGTGTGTTCAGAAGGTTTTTCTATGATTTGACCTTCTGACCTACTTTTTGACCCGACAACACCCATATTCGAACTTGACTGAGATATTGTCAAGATGATCATTCTGGGCAAGTTTGATGATGATGGAACCAAAACTGTGGCCTCTAGTGTCTTCACAAGGTTTTTTTCTGATCTGACCTACTGACCTACTTTTTGACCCGACATGACCCATATTCAAACTTGACCAAGATATTTTGTGGTGGTACAAAATGTGTGCAAGTTTAGTTAAAATCAAATCATAAATGAAACAGCTATCATGCAAACAAGACCAAGATAGGCATTTGCATTTTTTGCCCTTTCAGGGACCGTAACTCTGAAACACATGATGGGATATGGCTGTTTCAAGAAAGGAACCCAGATCCCATGGTGGTACAAGTTGTGTTTAAGTCTGGTTAAAATCAAATCATAAATGAAGATGCTATCGTGCGGACAAGACCAAAATAGGCAATTTTTGCCATTTCAGGGGCCATAACTCCATAACACATGATGGGATATGGATGGTTCAAGAAAGGAACCCAGATCTAATGGTGGTACAAGTTGTGTGCAAGTCTGGTTAAAATCAAATCATAAATGAAGATGCTATTGTGCAGACAAGACCAAAATAGGCAATTTTTGCCCTTTCAGGGGCCGTAACTCCGTAACATATGATGGGATATGGCTGTTTCAAAACAGGAACCCAGATCTCATGGTGGTACAAGTTGTGTGCAAGTCTGGTTAAAATCAAATCATAAATGAAGATGCTATCATGCGGACAAGAAATTGTTTACGGACGCACTGACGACGGACGACGGACAAAATGTGATCACAAAAGCTCACCTTGTCACTACGTGACAGGTGAGCTAAAAACCTGTCATAGTGGCCACCTCTATTAAGCAAGCAACCTGTATTAAGCAAGCAGGCTTTCAGTTCCCGAAAAAGGAAAATGTATTAAAATTCACCTGTGTTAAGCAAGCACCTGTCTTAAGCAAGCACATTTTGATTATCCCTAAGGTGCTTGCTTAGTACAGATTGGACTGTATTTGAATATCCACTATTAGCTGGGGCTATGGTCATAAAGAGGTTGTTGTGTAAATGTATTGCACAACACAAGCCCCAAAGATGGACCTACGACTGTCTGTATGAAAACTGACATCCATGCGACTAGATTATCATCGTATTTCAAAACCATACCCTTATTTATTTTGCAAAACATTATCCCTTATCTTGCTGTTCACGACAACCCCTATCTTTGCAAACAGTGTAGATCCAGATCAGATGGCTTCTGATCAGGATCTACACTGTTTGGCATTCAGTTTATTATGATTTTTTAGGAATAAATTACATAAAGTAATTTGATTGGTTGATAGACAGAAATGGGTGCGGCTTAAATGAATATTCAGCAAGATAAGGGTTAAACAATGGGTCATCTGAATGACCACCACGTCCTCGATTGCCAATCTACGAAGCTCAATTGGTGGTTACAAAAACAGTTATAAATCAACAGACTAGAGTGGCTTATGACAAATTTGCCTAGGGATTATACCCAAATCAAGAGATTTTATAATTCGATTTATAGAACTACGTAAGGTCTGATAATGCTCTTAACCCTTCTCTTGCTGAATATTCATTTAAGCCACACCCATTTCTGTCTATCAACCAATCAAATTACTTGATGCAATTTATTGCTACAAATTCATAAACTTCATGTCAAACAGTGTAGATCCTGATCAGATGGCTTCTTCAGAAGCCATCTGATCTGGATCTACACTGTTTCCAAAGATAGGGGTTGTCGTGAACAGCAAGATAAGGGTTAACCTTTCATATTCCATTATTTACTTTTCTTCTAGCCCAAGATAAAGGCTTAAATTGATTTAAAAATTTGCAACACCTTTTGTTGTGCATGTATTGTTTTCTGCACATGTGAACTTTATAAACATGAGCACCTTGCTAGGGTAACATATTAGATGCCAAGTTCTGCAACAAACGGTCAGGTGGTTTTTCTCCAGTTGCTCCAGTTTTCGCCTACCTCTGATCAATGGGCTCAATTAGATTAAACATATTTTATTGCATTTTATAACAATGGGATTGGACACAAGTTATACAACATTAGATAGTCCTCTCCCCAATAGTTTACAAACTATTTCAAATGGTACAGTGGTAAGTATGAAACATTTTATAACAAATGTGAACGTAACATTTTGTTTGCTTGTAGGCCATGAACGAAGGCGAATTATGACAATTCTGGCTTTCAAAGGTTTGATTTCCATCACATGGAATAAAAAGATAACTACATGAAGCATCGCTTAGTCAAATCTATGGGTATCTCGGATGTACGCTAATACCTCAGTTATTATATTTTTGTTAGTCTGAATGGGCTCAATATAACTGAAATAACGATGAAATGGCCATACCGGACTCCACCCCAACTCTGCATAAAAAATGTTAGTCACACACCACAAAAACAGCAGATAGCTGTTCTCTACACAGCATCATGTCTGCCCCAACCAATTGGGGCCTGAAGCATTATGCTTCAACACAGAGCTGAAACAGACTGCACATAAGTACTGGTAAACAGGTTAGAGGATCTAAGCCTGCCCAAGCAAAGTGGTGCGAGTCGGACCATCCATACATAAAAACCCTATTGGTTTCATTAGGCAGCAGGGCTTGAGATGTCATTTCATCTCAATGTCTGGTAAAAGTCCCACAAAACTGGAAGCAGCATCTCCAAAATGACCTATAAAGTGTTGACAGGGATGTTAAACCTCAAATCAATCAATCACAGCATTATGTGATAAAAGTCCCACAAAATTGGAAGCAACGTCTCCAAAATGACCTTTACAGTGTTGACGGGGACGTTAACCTCAAATCAAACAAACAAACAAACAAACAAAGCATCATGTGAACATGTCCTGGAGTAAATAAAGCTTTTGTCATGCTCAATACAACTGAGCTGAATTTTGCAACACTAATAAACATAAAAATTTTCAACAAATGAGACATTTATCCTGTTCAGTTTAGCTCAGAATAAGCTCTGTCCTGCTCATAAATATTAAAATGCCAGCAATTATACTAAAACTTCGATGGCACAATTGGCTCACTTACCATGGCTGTTTCAAACTAAATCTTGAGTCCCTAGGAAAAACTTTCCATAACTGCACAGTGGAATTCCGCAAAAAAAGCCAGCTACGATAAAACTAAGACTAAATCGGCTTTTAAAAGCATATTTAGCAGGTTTCAGATTTTCTTTTTTGTGTTTTCTACATCCAGTGTCCTCTAGAAAGAGACCACCTTTGGAACGGTTCAAAAGTGGTCTTAAAGACCACTTTTTAACAGTTCCAAGGATGGTCTTAAGGGGAACAGGAATACCGGGAAGATTTTTCCGCGGTTTTTCAAAGGGAAATAATTCTCAGGATTTCCTGTTAGCTTTTCTATAAGCCCTGTCCCACTGAAAAAGGGGTCTACTCTTAAAGGAAAGAATTTGCTCCTCAGGAGCAAATTCTTTTCTTTAAGAGTTGACCCCTATTGACATGGGAGACAAAAATACTTTTGCAGGAGTTGCCTCCCCTGAAGGTGTACCCATTCCCGTTAATATAGGAATGATATTGTATTTGGTTTAATTTAGGGAGAATTTTTTTACTTTTTAGCTTGAAAATGTATATTGTGTGTACTCATTAGAATCGCCTCGATGAAATGATTCTAATGAGTACAAACAACATACGTTTATTTTAAAGAAATTCAAAAAGCATGACAGCTCAGTGGTTAGTGTACTTGCCTCTGATGCTAGAGGCCCCCGGTTGGATCCCTGGAGGCGGTGATTATTTGGGTGTCCGAACACGCTCCATTGGCATCATTTGCAGAGATGAATGCAAAAAGTGCACCGTCCTTTGGATCGGGACGTTAACTGGAGGCCCCCTGTGCAGGAAGAGTCATCTGCTGTGCAGGTTAAAGACCCCTACCATAATAACATGATTACTGTGTAGGCTTTCAACCCTGCAACCTGGAGTGTATGTTACGGACACATGCGAATAATGGTCAAATGTGACCGATTGCAGTATAAGTATTGTGTGTGAATTCGGGTTTAACGTCGCTTTCAACAATTTTTCAGTCATATCACGACAGTGTCTGGTTGTGACAGGAAGCTCAATGCTCACTTTTATAGTGCTGCCTCACTGAAGTATCATGTCCCAGACACTTTACATGATACCACATCCAGTCACATTATCCTGACACTGGGTCGATCAGTCCTAGCTCTAACCCGTAAATCTGAGGGCCAAGCGAGGAGCAGCTAGTACCATTTTTAACAACTTTGGTATGTCGTAGCCCGGGATCAAACCCGTGACCTCCCGTTCCCTGGAGCAGACACTCTACAAACTGAGCTATCGGGGCCGGTGCAGTATAAGTAGAAAGAAAGAAAGAAAGAAAGAAAGAAAGTCAGAAAGAACGAAAGAAAGAGATATCCTTACTATGCCTCCTGACCCGACACTGTGACCCCTAAACAAATTTTCATGGTTCCAGAAGTGTTTGAGCCACTGTATTTAGAAGCAGGATAAATTTCATACTCAGCTGAGAAAAGCATTTAGGAAGTTTTATCACCTTCAGGCCTGGCAACATAAAAAAGAAAGCACTACTTACTCGTCTGACTTCTCCGAGTGTAATGAAATCTGTGATGAGTTGCCGACCTTGTAATCGTGCGGCAATGTCGCTCGTTGATGATTACTTGTACCGTCGTAGCGATGAAAAGAAGAATGATATTGTGAATGGTGTGATGACCCAGAAAATGTTTGTGATTTGGGTATATTTCTATACCCGTCTATAGTGTTTTTTTCATCTAATATCACATTTCTAGTTATTCCACCTATCGTCCGCCGTGCATACCGTTTACTTGGTGATCTGAAAAAAGAGTAACAGCAAAATTATTTCCAACTTAACCAAAAAACTGAAAGGAAAAAAGAAAGAAAAGACAGGCAGTCTGTGAAATTATCTCCTTTTTAGAAATAAAAGGGAACACATTACCATAATATACCCTTGCAACATAGTGCATTTTTCACATCTTCAAAATAGCTACTTATATGAAGAAAATCAGTGATGTTTTCCTTATTCATACTGCAAACATAGGTTGCGGGTGCTCGTTAGAACTGCCTCATTGAGGCGGTTCTAATAAGTACCCACAACCTATGTTCTGGAGCAGAATTAAGAAAAACAATGTATACCCCCAGTTTTCTTTATATAAAGTGGGGGTTAAGGGGGTGTTCATTTCACTGACTTGTTCTCGTGATGGAATTCTACAAAGAGAAGGTATTTGTGTTCCTTTACAAAACAGTCAAGTCTCAACTACTGCAGTATCTTTTCATTATTTTGCAAGAACCTACGTTAAACCCGTTCTACTGAATATATTAATTTTGCCACACCCATTTCCAACCATCAATCAATCAAATAACTTGATGAAATTTATTCATATAAACTCAACAGTTAAATGGCAAACTGTGAAGATCCAGACAAGATGCTCATCATGAAAGCCATCCAATCTGAAAAACAGTGAAGATCCAGATCAGATGGCTTCTCCAGAAGCCATCTGATCAGGATCTACACTGTTTGCAAAGATACAGCATATTCAGATTCAGCAGGCCAAAGGTTAAGCTGAACAGGATCTCCTTCACTAATCCATTTTGAAAGTTTGGGTGTCAGATTGTTTTTAAAAGAAATTCATTAACCCTTCTGCTGCTTAACACGGCAATCCCCATCTTTGCAAACAGTGTAGATCCAGATCAGATGGCTTCTGAAGAAACCACCTGATCAGAATCTACACTGTTTGTCATGCAGTTTATTAACTTAAATAAAGCAATGTATTAAGCTAATTTGACTGGTTGATAGAGAACAATGGATGTGGCTAACTTAATTTATTCAGCAGGATAAGGGTTGAAAAAATGGCTTGCCTCCGTGTAGACAGTGAAGGCCCTGATCAGACAACACCTTCAGGAGCATCTGATCTTGGCCTGCACTGTTTGCCAATATTCCATTTTTTGGTTTTCTGTCTAAAAAAAGCCTTTTCCCTTAATAATTTTTTTACTCCATCAAACGTCTCGACATTTGTTCGAATTGCCTCGATGAGGCGATTCTAACAAATATCCATAACACTTGTTTCTTTGACTGTGAAAAACAATATTCTTGAATATATACATGAATGCAGCTTATCTTTAAAAGGATTTGTTCCATTGAAATTGGGGTTATAATGAGTTTTGTCCTTAAGGGGAGTGGGAACATCTTCAGGGGAGGCAACTCCTGCAAAAGTATTTTTGTCTCCCATGTCAATAGGGGTCAACTCTTGAAGGAAAGAATTTGCTCCTTAGGGAGCAAATTCTTTCCTTTAAGAGTAGACCCCTTTTTCGGTGGGACGGGGCTTATAGAAAAGCAAACAGGAAGTCCCGAAAGTTATCTCCATTTGAAAAATGGCGGAAAAGTCTGCTAGGTGTTCCCATTCCCCTTAATAGAATGTCGTATAAATAGGGTTGACTGTATGATAAAAATCTGTAAACATGGTAAATGAATGCAAAAATAATTAACGAAAGCATACAAAAACTAAATCAAAAGCTATTGCACTATTCAAAAGCCAAAACTTAACCATAAACTGTATTTTATCAAAATCATAAATCAAGTGTCAGTCTGTAATGTTTATCTGGACCCTGTTGATCAAAGCATGGTTTGCTTAACGAGCTTGTTAGTGGTCAAACCGTTAACTATTCTGGCACATATAGAATCTAATACTCTGATATTTTTGCTGAAAAAATGTGAGTAGCTTTTGCAATTGCAAAAGCCACTCACATTTTTTTCAGCAAAAATATTAGCATATTTGCCATATAAAATGATTCTAAGTTTTAACTATATGTTAACTAACGACATCATCAGTTTTGAACAACTGGGGCCAGTTGTTCAAAACTGACATCATTAGTTAACGTATCATTAAAACTTTGATAATTTATAATAGCAAACGTGCTAATATTTTTGCTGAAAAAATGTGGGCAGCTTTTGCATTCCAAAAATACCAAAATTTTAGATATTGAACTTGCTAGAACAGTTAACAATATGAACTAACGAGCTCTTTAAGCTAACAAGGCTTTGAACAACTGGCTCCTGGACACCAAGTAAACAATCTGTTAAATGAATAAACTTGTAAACCCCATTTTTTACTGAGAAAAGTTGGTTTTACCAGGTTTAAGTTTATTTGCCAACCCCAGATCAGTTGGCTTCTCTAAAACCAACCGGGGCCAGTTGTTCAAAACTTACAACGTCGTTACCTAACGTATGGTTAAAACTTTGTTCATTTAATATGGCAATTACGTATGCTAATATTTTTGCTGAAAGAATGTTTTTCAGCAAAAAATACCAAAATTTTAGATAATGAACTTGCTAGGACATTTAACAATATGATCACTAACGAGCTCATTAAGCTAACGAGGCTTTGAACAACTGGCCCTGATCTGGATCTATCCTGTTTTCCATTCTGCATCATTCTGAATCAATGGTAAAAATAGAAATCATGCAAAACACATGGCTGATAATTGGGGAGGAATGTTGCAAACTGAAATACAAGCATGCTGAGGTAGAGGGTAAAGAACAGCCCTAAACTATGAACAAAACCAGGCATCTGAAAATGACAAATGCAAAATGAAACATTTGTGAACAGCAAAATTCCTATATTAAGACCACCTTTGGGACTGTTCAAAAGTGGTCTTAAAGACCACTTTTGAACAGCCCCAAAGGTGGTCTTTGACCAGAGAACACTGTATGCAGAAAACACAAGGAAAGAATAACTGAAACTTTCTAAATACAGTAAAACCTGTCTTAGTGGCCACCTCTATTAAGCAAGCAACCTGTCTTAAGAAAGCATGCTTTCAGTTCTCGACAAAGGAAAATGTATTAAAATTCACCTGTGTTAAACAAGCACCTGTCTTAAGCAAGCACTTTTTGATTATCCCACAGGTGCTTGCTTAATACAGGTTGGACTGTAAGCTTTTTATAGCAGAATTAGACTCAATTTTTGGCGGTCTAAATACCGGAATTTTACTGTATGTACAACATAAAGAGGCCATATTTGATTCCTAACATTTTCACCCTATAAAGAATCTGTATATGGAGTAGTCTAAAAGGTGATAAAGGGCCTTTTCCCCTCAGTTACTCCAAGAAACAGATCATCTGCTTTGTGCAATAATGGTGTAACTGATATTTTGGCCAAAATATTATTGTTTTATTTTCATAGATATTATAATACACTTGGTAAATAAGTACTACAGCGTCATTATGCCTAAATCATGACTTATTTCAGCATTTTTCATTTTTTTTATTACACCGTTTTTGCGACATCTGATCTTGGCGTGCATTGTTTGACAGTATCCCATACAAAATGGGTAAAGCATGGCTGAATAGTAAAATGGGCCATTGTTACCGTAGTAATTGGTAGCAGGGAGAAAACACCAACCTTTCTTAACCCTTATCTTACTGAATATTCATTTAAGCCACACCCATTTCTGTTTATCAACCAATCAAATTACTTGATGTAATTTATTGCTACAAATTCGTAAACTGAATGCCAAACAGTGTAGATCCTGATCAAAAGGCTTCTTCAGAAGCCATCTGATCTGGATCAAACAGTGTAGATCCTGATCAGATGGCTTCTTCAGAAGCCATCTGATCTGGATCTACACTGTTTGCAAAGATAGGGGTTGTCGTGAACAGCACGATAAGGGTTAAAGCAAGTTCTCATATATCTGAGTCAAATTTAAACTGGCACGAGCAGCCAGAACATCAAAATGGTCTAGAAACGCAAGTAACGGAACAAAGAAACTTTTTTATATAAAACACTACATGGAGACATTAGAGATGATCTATCAATGATATATGTCATATCTCATGAGACTGTAGTCATGAAAAAGAGTATTATATATTAAGACCTCCTGCATTTCATCAAAATCGCTTGTAAAAGGACCAGATATGGTGGGTTTGGGTTAAATTTGCTTATATCTCCATTAACGTGTATGTTGTGGGAACTTATTAGAATCGCCTCGATGAGGCGATTCTAACAAGTGCCCACAATATACGTTTCTAATAAGACACAAAGAAAATTATTCCTTTATTATCCTCTTTATCTGAAGCCTACGCTTTGAGATATATATTTCTTCCCACTTCGATTCATGACCAACTCTGAGCATTCAGCATTGACTGCAATGTATTGTACTCCTAGTAATTATGCAGTAAAATATTAATCATTTTTCACCATGCACAGCTCAATATTAATGGCGATTAACAGAAACAGTAATTAGCATAGTAAATCTATTAAAATTTCAAACGTTTTTTTTTTTTTCAAGACATTTGTCAAAAATGTTTTTTTCTTTATCAATTGTTTCACAAAAAATATATGCTTTGTTGAAAAGCAAACAATGTTCTCCCAGATCTGACAGCTCCGAAGGTAGTCTGATGGTTTTTTTTGATATATTATGAAAAGTTGGTGTACTAAAATCTGACTAGTGTGAAACCTGTCATAGGGGCCACCTCTATTTAGCAAGCAACATGTCTTTAGCAAGCATGCGTTTGTTTCCCCTAAAAGGCAAATGCATTACACTTCACCTGTATTAAGCAAGCACCTGTCTTAACCCTTGTCCTGCTAATCCCGGATATGCCTTATCTTTGAAACAATGTAGATCCAGATCAGATGGCTTCTGACGAAGCCATCTGATCAGGATCTACATTGTTTGCCATTCAGATTGTGAATTTGTTGCAATAATTTGCATATAGTAATCTGATTGGTTGATAATCGGTAGTGGGTGTGGCATATATAAATATTCAGCAGGACAAGGGTTAAGCATTTTGGTTATCCCTCAGGTGCACATGGCACTTGAGAAGTGTTTTCTGTGCACTGGCTTGCACAAGATTGAGAGAGCACATTGCAAAAATATACAGTAAGACTTGTGCAACCAACAGACTCAGATCAGCCTGTGCAGCCACACAGTCTGATGGAAGTCTTTGCAAATCCAGCGACCCCTGGTTTACAAGGCGAGTAGCATAACCACTACACCATGGAGGCTTCTAAAAAGGAGTTTAACTAAAAGCCTTGCATTACCTTGTGGACGGGCATGCTGATCAGTCTTTGCAGGGACACAGAACTTATTGCAGGTTTTGTTATGGGCTGCCTCAATTGATTCTTATTATAATCTACCAGTACATGAGACCTCTGTGATATGAACAGGCCTAAATATGGATTTTGATTTCATTGTCATAGCTGGTACAAACAAATGCAGTCATTAACTCCGAAAATAGATGCAAGCATGGCGTACAAACAAGAGTTTGTTTGTTTGTTTGTATTCGAGTTTAATGGCCCAGTCAACACTATTTTAGGTCATTTTTTAGCCGGTCAGTTTACCTGTCCACACTTTTCCTGGGCAGGCTTATATGCAAGCGGTTAACCAGTACAGTGCACATTCTTTCGCCAGAAACTGACAACTGCCCTTTTTGAAGTCCGCAAAAGGGAGAGAATGACCATTTGTTTGTTTGATTTGAGGTTTAATGTCCCCATCAACACTGTATTTGTCATTTTGGAGACGTTGCTTCCAATTTTGTGGGACTTTTATCCAACATTGAGATGAAATGACATCTGTCCCCCAATGAAATTAAGAGGGTTTATAAGCATAGACAGTCCAAACTCGCACCGCTTTGTCTGGGCAGGCTTAGCTCCTTTAAGCGGTCCGAACTCGTACCGCTTTGCCTAAGTAGTTTATATTTTCTTGTCCTTTGGGATCATTGATTCCATTGTGGAATTTTGAAAATATTTTGAGGGTCACTGATGAAGCCGGGTTGGCCGAGGCTGGCTGGTCTGGCCCAGAGGGCGTGTACACACCATATTTTCCAGTTTTGTTGTGCATTCCTTGCTTCCAAAGGATAACCCTTTTATAGAACATATTTGACGTCACTCCAGCTGATGTGTGGGAATGTGTGGCGGCCGTAAAATGTCTCCCTGCCCTACATCATAGTGTGGTTTATATTTTCTTCTCCTTTGGGATCATTGATTCCATTGTGGAATTTTGAAAATATTTTGAGGGTCACTGATGAGGCCTGGTTGGCCGAGGCTGGCTGGTCTGGCCCAGAGGGCGTGTACACTCCATATTTTCCAGTTTTGTGGTGTATTCCTTGCTTCCAAAGGATAACCCTTTTATAGAACATATTAGATCCTCTAAGCGGTTTATCAGAATGACCGTAGAAAAGATTTCATGATCAATCTCCACAAAAGAATGTTGCCGACCCCAGCAGGTATCCAACCCGCATCCTCCTGATCACCAGTCAGACGCACATCTGACTGAGCTACCAAGGCCGGCATATACATACAAACGAGAGAGAATCTGCCTAAAAATGCCTGTGTAGAAGTCGACCCAAAAGTGTTGTGTGTGAATCATTTCTGCAGGACTCACTCATAAAGTGGTAACCTGATAATTTTGGGAGCATAGAAAATCTAATGAAAATACTATGAGACACTGAAATTAACGTGAGATTCAAAGTCATGTACAAGGAGAAGCATGTATTTCTGTATAAACATGAGAATTTCATCTTCCAACCCGTTATTGGGATTGAGCTTCCACCACAATCACTTTATATCACTGTTCATTAAAACATAGTTTTGTATATACCACAGTTTAATCCATTGTATACTAGTGGACTCTTCCACTGCTATAGGTTACATAAGTTCATTTGTCATATAAGGGGTGTCAGGCCTGTTTTTTTTTTTTTGTTTTTTTTTTTTCATTTTATTTCATTTTTGACAGAAAATCCTGTTAGCAAACAGTACAGACCCTGACCAGACGCCCTGTTCTGGGGCATCTGATCTGGGTCTGCACTGTTTGCCAAGGTATTCCTTTAGGGGCTTCCTGCATACAATGGAAGTTGGATCTCAAATACCTACAGTATAATGACGGACAAAAAAAAGCCATAAATGGTGCTTTTTAAATATAATCTCTACATTTTTGTTTGCATGTACCACAGCTGGGATACACCTTCATGGCAACTCCTGCAAAAGTATTTTATCTCTCATGTCAATAGGGGTCAACTCTTAGAGGAAAGAATTTGCTAGAGGTCAACTCTTAAAGGAAAGAATTTGCTGTCAACTCTTAAAGGAAAGAATTTGCTCCTCAGGGCAGGGCTTGAGAAGTCATTTCATCTGTGCCGGGTTAAAGTCCCACAAAATTGGAAGCAACATCTCCAAAAGGACCTATACAGTGTTGATGGCGACGTTAAACCTCAAATCAAACAAACAAAACAAAGCATACAGAACCATACAGATGTAAAGAATACAAATAACTTAACACAAGATTCATACAATAGTAACCAAAACTACCCATCAGAACTAAAGGTAATACACAAACCAAAGAAGATGACTTGATTCTTTATTATAAACATTCCACAATTATACGATGAAAAAAAAGATATGATAGAGACAGTAACTGAAACTAAAAATTTGATGGGACTCTCGAGCATATCAAATTGTATATATGGGGAGATCATACCGTGCATACATTCTCTGAGGTGCCAAAAGACTGCCCTGTGACATTATGCAAACACGCCTAAACAAATACATTGCCACCTTAATCACCGAAAAAATGAAATTTTTTGAAAAATTGTGATATTTTTCTTATTTCTGCTCAAAATATAGATTGTGGGCACTCATTAGAACCGTCTCAGCGAATAAGAAAAATAAGGTATACCCCTGGAAACCCCAGTTGAACTATATAAAAGTGGGGTTCAAGGGGGTCAAAATTATATAGGCATGTTTTTGTGATCAATTCTGTTTCTAGACTATTGGTCCAGGAACCAGCTGCTCAAAGCACTGTTGACCCTAATCCTGCTTACACACAAAAATCCCCACCATTGCAAACAGTGTAGCTCCAGAGCAGGGGCCAGTTGTTCAAAACTAACAACGTCATTAGTTAATGTATCGTTAAATCTTTGATCATTTATTATGGCAAATATGCTAATATTTTTGCTGAAAAAAATGTGAGCAGCTTTTGCAAATGCAAAATCCTATCAGAGGAGAAGGAAAATTTGTGGACGGACAGACGGACAGATGGACAGCCAGAGTGATTACTATAGGGCACCCACACTTTCAGTGCGGGGCCCTAAAAATACCAAAATTTTAGATATTGTACTTGCTAGAACAGTTAACAATAGGACCACTAAAGAGCTCATTAAGCTAAGAATGCTTTGAACAACTGACCCCAGATGACCATCTGACCAGGATCTACACTGTTTATCATGCAGTTTGTAAATTGGAAAATATATTGTATCAAGTAATTTGATTGGTTGATATCATCAATGTGTGTGGCTAAATTAATTTATTCAGCAGGATAAAGGTTAAAATGACTAACTTGTTAGTGATAAAATGTCAACTGTCCTATATAGAACCTAATTTAATACAGTCATATTTTTGCTACAAAAATGTGAATAGCTTTTGACATTTTTTTTCAGCAAAAATATCTTTTTTTTTTCAGCAAAAATATCAGTGTTTTGCCACACTGAAAGTGCTAACGTAACATTAACTACTAACTTTATTAGCTTTGAAAAACTGGACCCAGGATTACTCTGCAAGAAGCAAAAGTGCAGCTGATTGGTTGGTCTGGGCAGCAAATCAGGAAGCTCTTTAAAGTGCAGCTGATTGGTTGGTCTGGAGAGCCAATCAGGAAGCTCTTTTAAGTTAAATAACCAATCCCAGGCCTCTGCGAGCATCTTGTAAGTTAATTTGGCGACCAAGCACAGTCTTCTGCTCATAAGAAGCCTGTTCTGACCTGTCTATTAGATTTGGATGAAAATAGATGCAGGAAAAGTTATCAGCAAGCTCTGGGTAAACAAATTCTGTGGTTGACTGGTTAATCTCTACAGCCATAAGCAAAAGAAAAATGGCTTCAACTTGTTACAAACTAATATCTGCTTGTACATAATGTCAGTGTTTTGAAGACAGATAGCTTTTACATTTTTACAGTAACTGGTGTGTAATCAAGACTCTGTCCATGGCAAAACTATGTCTTCTATAGAAATTCTTTTGGCATTCAATGGGAATAAAATCTGATTCAAAACTGCTTTATGATAAACAGAATCTTACTTATGTGGTCATTCATGAAATTTATTAAACTATGTAAATGTATATATGTTACAGTATCGAAATGAAAAAAAATACATGATTAAGGTTTCAATTTTACGGGTATAGATGGCCGACTCATGCTCCCATCACGATAACGTCCGTGAAACGAAGACCCCCCTAAACCCCACTTAATATAGAGAAAAGTGGGGTTTACGGGGGTATACAGTATCTGCTTTATTTTTGCTCCAAAACATAGATTGTGGGTACTCGTTAGAACCGCCTCATTGAGGCGGTTCTAACGAGCACCAACAGTCTATGTTGAAAGCAGAAATAATTGAGATGTTATCATTTTTACCTAATGTTTATCATTTTCTGACACCATGTTGGACGCCATTATTTCTTACGGACATGTTTTCCTAATGCGACTTTTGGCACCTCAGTATGTAAATGGAAAGCGGAGGATCTCGCCTCACCTTGAGAATGATCGGTTAAGTTTGGCACGTCTTTTACTGTCCTCCAAACTCTGGTGCTCTGTTTTACCACTGAAAGGGAGATAATTTTCTTCACATCAAAGGAAGCTCACTCAATGCTGAACTCTTTAAAATCAAGCTAGACAACTCTGTTGGATGAAGAAGGCAGGCAAACTGAAGCTTCTGACTACTTACTTGCAAGTTAGCAGCATAACAGGGTAACAGAGCAAGCAGGGATCAAGCTGAAATATCTATAGGGTGAACTGAAGTAGGAATGGAACTTAACCCATTTTGTACTAAATGGAATCTTCCACCATATATATCAGCCCCCGCCCATTGGGGCTTGAAGAAATAAGTTGGCTGCATCATGCTTCCACACACAGCTGAATCTGACCGCACACGAGTACTGGTAAACTGTTTAGAGGATCTAAGAACCGCATAGAGGATCTAAGCCTGCCCAGGCAAAGCGGTGCGAGTCGAACTGTCCATGCATATAAACCCTATTGGTTTCATTGGGCGACAGGGCTTGCGGTGTCAATTCATCTCAGTGTCGGGTAAAAATCCCATAAAATTGGAAGCAACGTCTCCAAAATGACCTTTATAGTGTTGACAAGGACGTTAAACATCAAATCAAACAAATCCACCATATATATAGCGAGAGTCCATTTAGGTGTTAGCGAGAGTCCATTTAGGTGTACCTGGGCAGTTAATTTAAGAAGTTTATTTAACCCTTAACCTGGTGTTCACGACAACCCCTACCTTTGCAAACAGTGTTGATCCAGATCAGATGGCTTCTGAAGAAGCCATCTGACCTGGATCTACACTATTTGTCATTCAGTTTGGGAATTTAAACTAATACATTATAATGTGTAATCTGATTCGTTGAAATGTAAGTAGGTGTGGCTAAATTAAATATGCAGCGGGATATGGGTTAATCCACATTTTGTCCTAAATGGAGTGAGTGTTTGAGTTTTAAGTCTCATCAACAGCTATGGTCAGACGGAGACAGGACCTCAATTAAAAGACTCATCCAAAAGTCTAGAGAAGCCCAGGATTGATCCTGCTACCCCTGGTTTACAAGGCGAGAAGCATAACCACTACATCGCGGAGATTTCTACATTGTAGGAAAAGGAATCTTCCACCATATATTTAACAGGAGTTAATTTAATTGGTATTTTTCTATTTTTCTTGATAGCAACATACATTGTGGGTACTTGTTAGAATCACCTCATACAAGAGGTTCTAGCAAGTATCCACAAGGTATGGTTTAACATTGGAATAAGAAAACTCACCCGGAAATTGTTATTTGGGAAGGTAAATCTTCAGTTTTAAGGTCGCAGATTTGATTTTATTGCTCCATTAATATAACACCATAAAACAAAAATTCTAACCATAAAATTGCCGATTTACCTTCACAACTGACAATTTTCAATACAGTTATACCCTAACTAAATGGGAATTTAACGCCAGCAAGAAAATTTCCATTCTAATATACAGATGCTTCAGAGTGCTGGTAAAGGAGGATGGATACATTCACCGGGGCAACCCCTTCAAAAATATATTTCTCTCCCTTGAAACAGGGGTTAACTCTTTAGGGGATGTACACCTGGCAGATTTTTCCACCATCTTACAATGGGAGACAACTTTTGGGACTTCCTGTTCATTTTTCTATAAACTCTGTACCACAGAAAAATGGGTCTACTCTTAAAGTAAAGAATGTGTTCCCAATGAGCACATTCTTTCCTTTTAGAGTTGATCCCTATTGACCTGGGAGACAAAAATAATTTTGAAGGAGTTGCCTTCCCTGAAGGTGTATCCATTTCCCTTAATGCAAAGAATTTGTTCAAATGCTTTCCTTTCTGAGCAGACCCCATTTTCAGGATTTACCAATCCCCATCAAGAGGAGGCCAACATATAGAAAGCAAGGATCAGATTCCACAAACAAAGGGATTCTACTGCATGTATACAAGCAAAAGATAATGATTTATAAAAGCACAATAAAATATAAGAGCATGAAATTAAACTCTTCGTATTAAAAACTCTGGAATCCCTCGTTCAAAAATTTTTGGGAGTATAATCCCCTTCATCAGAGTATGTCTGAACTTACAAAAATTACACACCCACCCTCATATTTCCCCCGTTATCTGGGAAAGTGAATACAATCAATAACCTTGTCCAAATGTAGGGATTACTGCAAAAGTCAATAGCAAGGGGCACACCCTGCTGCCCAAAAGTTCCTAAAGTTCCCTCAGAGGCCCAAATTTCTGTTTCAAGTGAAAAAAGTTGAAGCTATATTTTTTTCTGTATCCAATTATAATGAATCCTTATTATAACACACATAAAAACCTTTAACCCATTTTGTACCTGCAACCCCAAAACAGTTACCCTGGCAAACAGTGCAGGCCCAGATCAGACACAGCAGAAGGCGGCATCTGATCAGGGCCTACTGTGTTTGTAAAACGATCAGACACTTTCCAAATCAATTTCAAAGAAAACACACCTGACACCCCTAAAGTTTGAAATGGACTCCTGCTATATATGAGGAGGAAGATTCCATTTGGTACAAACAGCATTAACAATCTTGTCTTTGAAAACCTGTCGTCTTGAAAATGTCGTTTTTGGGTGATTTTTACTAACAATAATCTCCAAAGTGTCAAAGAAATTCCAGATACACACAAACCACTTTACAACACAGTTCATTATAACATGGATTTGGCTACATGGTTTTAACCGTTATCCCACTGTATAATTAATTTACCCACACCCATTTCTGATTTTGAACCAATCAGATTACTTGATGTAATTTTTTTCCGGCAAATTTAAAAACTGATAAGCCATCTGATCTAGATCCTCACTGTTAACAACAGATAGAGTTGTCCTGTTCAGCAGGATAAGGGTTGAAGACAAAGCTCAAAAATGTATAGCTCATACAGAAATTTTCTGTTTGGCTATAACACAGTTCTTTCAAACAAGAGGGCCATGATGGCCCTGGATCGCTCACCTGACCCATATGATAGAGTAACAAGTGGGCCTCGGGGAGGGCCATTATTGACCCCAGGGCTACAATGTGCATAATGTTGAGGGAGGTCTAAAAAGGTGAAGCTTCATACCAAATATCAACAAAGCTTATAATTTGAACAATCTTGGCAAAGGTCCACTAGATGAAGCTACACACCAAATATCCAAGACCTGGGCCTTGGGGTTTCAGAGAAAAAGATTTTTTAAAGATATTCCCTACATTAGCCTATGTAAAACCAAATGGCCCCGGGGCGGGGGCATTTTTGGCCTCAGGGCTATAACTTAAACAATCTCGATAGAGGTCCACTAGATGAAGCTTCACACCAAATATCAAAGACCTGGGCCTTGCTGTTTCAGAGAAGAAGATTTTCAAAGATTATCTCTATATATAAAACTATGCAAAACCAAAGGGCCGCGTGGCAGGGGCTATAATTTGAACAATCTTGGTAGAGGTCCACTAGATGAAGCTCCATACCAAATATCAAAGACATGGGCCTTGTGGTTTCAGAGAAGATTTTTAAAGATTTCCCTATATAAGTCTATGAAAAACCAAAGGGTCTCGAGGTAGGGGCATTTTTGGCCCCAGGGCTATAATTTGAACAATCTTGATAGAGGTCCACTAGATGAAATTTCACACCAAATATCAAAGACCTAGGCCTTGTGGTTTCACAGAAGAAGATTTTTAAAGATATTCCCTATATAAGTCTATGTAAAACCAAAGGGCCCCCGAGACAGGGGTGTTTTTGGTCTCAGGGCTACAATTTGAACAATCTTGGTAGAAGTCCACTAGATGAAGCTTCATACCAAATATCAAAGACCTAGGTCTTCTGGTTTCAGAGAAGAATATTTTTCAAGATTTTCCCTATATATAAGTCTATGTAATACCAAAGGGCCCAAGTGGGGGCATTTTTGGCCCAAGGGCTATAATTTGAACAATCTTGGTAGGGGTCCACAAGATTAAGCTTCATACCAAATATCAAAGACCTAGCCCTTGTGGTTTCAGAGAAAAAGATTTTTCAAGATTTTCCCTAAATAAGTCTATGTAAAACCAAAGGGCCCTGGAGCGGGAGCATTTTTGTCCCCAGGGCTATAATTTGAACAATCTTAGTAGGGGTCCACTAGGTGAAGCTTCATACCAAATATCAAAGACCTGGGCCTTGTGGTTTCAGGGAAGAAGATTTTTAAAGATTTTCCCTATAGAAGCCTATGTAAAACCAAAGGGTCCCAGAGCGGGGGCATTTCTGGCCCCAGCACTATAATTTGAACAATCTTGGTAGGAGTCCACTAGGTGAAGCTTCATACTAAATATCAAAGACCTGGGCCTTGCGGTTTCAGAGAAGATTTTTAAAGATTTTCCCTATATAAGCCTATGTAAAACCAAAAGGGGGGGGGGGGGGGGGGGGGGGGGGACCTGGGCCTTGTGGGGTGAAGCTTCATACCAAATATCAAAGACATGGGCCTTACAGTTTCAGGGAAGAAAATTTTTAAAGATTGTCCCTATATAAGCCCATGTAAAACCAAAGGGCCCCGGAACGGGGGCATATTTGACCCCAGCACTATAATTTGAACAATCTTGGTAGGGGTCCACTAGATGAAGCTTCATACCAAATATCAAAGACCTGGGCCGTGTGGTTTCAGAGAAGATTTTTAAAGATTTTCCCTATATACGCCAATGTAAAACCAAAGGGCCCCCTGGCGGGGGCATTTTTTGTCCCAGCATTAAAATTTGAACAATCTTGGTAGGGGTCCACTAGATGAAGCTTCAGACCAAATATCAAAGTCCTGGGCCTTGTGGTTTCAGAGAAGAAGATTTTTAAAGATTTTTTACTATATAAGCCTATGTAAAACAAGGTTTTTCCATGATTTGACCTACTGACCTACATTTGACCCGACATGACCAATATTCAAATTTGACCGAGATATTGTCATGACAATCATTCTGAGCAAGTTTAATGATGATTGGACCATAACTGTGCCCTCTAGTGTGTTCACAAGGTTTTTCTATGATTTGACCTACTGACCTACTTTTTGACCCAACATGACCCATATTCAAACTTGACTGAGATATTGTCAGGATGATTATTCTGAGCAAGTTTGATGATGATTGGACCATAACTGTGCCCTCTAGAGTGTTCACAAGGTTTTTCTATGAATTGACCTACTGACCTACTTTTTGACCCGACATGACCCATATTCAAACTTGACCGAGATATTGTCACAATGATCATTCTGAGCAAGTTTGATGATAATTGAACCATAACTGTGCCCTCTAGAGTGTTCACAAGGACTATCTATGGTTTGACCTACTGACCTACTTTTTGACCCTACATGATCCATATTCGAACCTGACCGAGATATTGTCATGATAATTATTCTGAGCAAGTTTGATGATGATTGGACCAAAACTGTGCCCTCTAGAGTGTTCACAAGGTTTTTCTATGATTTGACCTACTGACCTACTTTTTCACCCGACATGACCCATATTCGAACTTGACCGAGATATTGTCATGATGATCATTCTGAGCAAGTTTGATGATGATTGGACCAAAACTGTGGCCTCTAGTTTGTTCACAAGAAAAAGTTTACGCACGACGGACGACGGACGACGGACGACGCACGACGACGCCGGACATCTTACGGTCACAAAAGCTCACCATGACCTTCGGTCAGGTGAGCTAAAAACATTATTTCTTCTTCAATAGTGTTGCTGTGGTCTACTGAAGAAATATGTAGACACATTTGGTCTGATTATCTACCAAACAAACAAACAAACATTCCTAGAATAAATGCATCGACTGAAAAAAATCCAAACAAATAGAACTTAATTCTGACAAGTAATGGATAAGAACGGGTAGTAATAGAATGGTAAGAATGGCGGTAAAAATATGCAAACACAATTCAACAGAAATATGGAACATTCAAGATCCTCAAAACAATCAAAGAAAGTCTGGATAAATGAAAATGATCTTCAGATGCCTGGTTAAGCGTGAATCTTATGGAAGAAAGATAACTGAAGCAGGAAAATGGTCTAATGATAAAAGCATTTCCTCCCTTAAGTACATTAACACCATATAAAGCAAAGGTGTGTTAGTGAAACAGTATTATTTCTGAACGAAAATGTATAGATTTTATAGAAAAATAACCATTTATGGTCATTTTTCTATATAATCTGTACACACCATGTGAACAAGTCCATGAATGAAACCCCTCAACCCCACTTTAGAGAAAACTGGGGTTTACGGGGGTTTACATTATTTTTCTTATTTCTGCTCCAAGACATAGGTTGTGGGTACTCGATGAGGCGGTTCTAACATGTACCCTCAATCTATATTTTGAGCAGAA
This sequence comes from Lucinisca nassula, assembly GCA_963580285.1. Taxonomy (NCBI): domain Eukaryota; kingdom Metazoa; phylum Mollusca; class Bivalvia; order Lucinida; family Lucinidae; genus Lucinisca; species Lucinisca nassula. Next base: position 107,269,884 of record OY757025.1, on the reverse strand, counting down.
ATAAGAAATAACATGTACCCTCAATCTATATTTCGAGCAGAAATAAGAAAAATATCACAATTTTATCATCTTAAAATCTTCGCTTTTTGGCAGTGAACTTTACAATGTATTTGCATAGACGTGTTTTCGTAATGCGTGTTTGAGATCTGTCTTTAAAATGTGTTATATCCAAAACTGTGTTCTAATGATTTGTTGATTTGGGTTTAACGACACAGCAACCCTTGTGGGTTACTTTGTCTTGTCTTCCAGAGAAAGGGAGAAAATGTGTTCTAATGAACAGTATTATATAAAAGTTTATGGCATTTGGATGCAAGGATAAAGCTCAGGATTAACAAGAGAAACAATTGTCAATGAAATCATCTATTTTCCCTTATTATTTGAATCTGTTTTCCCAAAGATCTTAGTTTAAAACAATGCTTTTCCAGATTTATAGGCGCAAATGCCTGAAACAAGGAGAGAGAACTATTTCCCTTAATCCATAAAATGCCAATAACGACAATTGCCGTCTGAAATTTTTTTTAAAAGTCAGCAGATGACATAATTATTTGTTTGATTTGACATCCCCATTAACACTGTATAGGTCATTTTGGAGACCTTGCTTCCAATTTTGTGGGACTTTTACCCGACATTGAGATGAAATGACATCTCAATCCCTGCCGACCAATGAAACCTATAGGGTTTATATGCATGGACGGAACGACTGGCACCACATTTTCTGGGCAGGCTTAGAACCTGTGTGGTCAGTTTCAGCTCTGTGTGGAAGCATCATGCAGCCCAATCTATTTCTTCAAGCCCCGATGGGCGGGGGCCAAGTAGACAACATAAGCAGACATTTTCACATGTAGTTTTTCTTGACATCTTAAGGTTTAAGATAGGTCTCCTACAAATAGAGACAAATATGTTATACTTTTTGTCCGTATTCTTCTGTACATGTGTAGCCAATCAACAAATATTGTATTAGCCCTTACCATGCTGAATAAATTTATATAACCACGCACATTTTTGCCTATTGATCAAATTATGTGATATAATGTATTTGTTCAATTCACAAACTACTTGACAAATGACAATGTAGATCTTGATCAGATGGCTTCTATCAGAGGCAGAAGCCATCTGATCAGGATCTACCTTTGCAAAGGTAGGGGCTATTGTGGTCAGCGGGGTTAAGGGTTAGCAGACATGCACAGAAAGTTAGGGACTACGTTAAAATTCACCACAAGCTCTTTTGTAACATTGTTGTTGAGGTCCGAAGCAGAAACCTTGTTAGTTAAACATGTCATATCTTACTCTTACCTTGCTAAACACGACAACCTCTACCTTTGTAAACAGTGTAGATCCAGATCAGATGGCTTCTGAAGAAGCCATCTGATCAAAATCTATACTGTTTGCCGCGCAGTTTGAGAACTAAACAAATACATTATATCAAGTAATTTGATTGGTTGATAGTCGGAAATGGATGTGGCTAAATTAATTTATTCAACAGGGTAAGGGTTAAACAAAACATGTATAGATTACTTAGAAAATGACCATTTATGGTGTGTTTTTTTTCTAGATAATCTATATATTCTGAGATCCCTCTTAAGCCATGTTATTTCCAAAATCCATGTTCAAATGAGTGGTTGTTGTGTATATGAGTGTGGCATTCTATAAGATCATGCCAGAGTCAATATCAAATTATTGTTGTTATTATTATTATTATTACCGTAAAAATTCGGCTATAAGACGAGGATTTTTCCCTCCAAAATGAGCCCGAAAAATTGACCCCGTCTTATAGCCGAGGTCATGGACTGTATGCTTTTTTCCGGCAATATCCGGCGAAGACCAGACATACGGAAAATGCCGATCGATGATTTATGAATTGATATAAATCGCCGCCCACAAACCGACGCGTCCATTTTTTTGCACGCGATCGGTAAATGACGTCATCAGACGCCAGCACCCCAACACGCGTTTAATGTCATTGTGTGTATCTCTTTCATAAAAAAAATGTTAGGAACCGGTAAAAAATATTTTCTCGATAGCTAAACGGTTGTGAATAGAGGTGGATAGAAAACCAGAACTTTGCACAGCTCCCGAATTATCCCCAGAAGCTCCGTGTCAATAACCAACAACAGCGTTCAACTTTTCTCGCCCAGCGTCTGCTATTTGGCGCCAAAACATAACCATTCATGAGATCGTAGAAAAGTCCATTTTTTGTATTGCAAACTTCTACCGTTAGATGTAGCTAATTGTCTGAGGAGCGATTAATTCATTTTCACATTGATTGTGGATTAAATTTTATGATTGGAGGATAAACGCAAATACGAGACATAACTTGACCATATTTTCACACCTTATCGACACGCACTGCAGGGTGGCAATTATATGACAGGGATTAACAATAGTGTCATACTTGAACCGTAATAAATACACAGATGGTTTGTCTGCATTAATTATTGCAATTTACTTACTGGTCTAGTTTTACTCAGAAAGACTGACAGTTGTAGACGATTTTTTTTTGCACTTGCCCGGCGCGATTTCGGTCTTGTCTTGGGCAGCCGGGAAATGGATTTGGCAGCCCTGTCGTCTATTAAATTGAAGTCTTAGCCAGCAAAGCATGTACCGGACCGACAGCGATACGACCTATCGGCCCGACGTTTCCCCTTTTTCCAGACGCATAATAGACCTACCGATTCAGATTAAGTAAGAGTTGTCTCTCTTTGTAACTCTCACAAACGAAGTCATTATGTCAACAGACATAAACAAAACCATGTGAGGGGTAAGTAGAGGGGTTTTCTGACGAAAAAAAGGCCGATTTCTCACATCTAAACGGCATCTAGCGGTAGCAGATAGGCCCCGACAGATATGGCAAAAATTTGACCCGTCTTATAAAAGAGTATAAGCAAAATCCCACGTTAGAAGAACTGAAAAAGGGGTCCCTTCTTATAGCCGAATCGCCTTATAGCCGAATTTTTACGGTATCATTGTTTTATCATATGACTATGTGTCTGAGAATGAAATAACACCATGTAATAAATTTGATTACCCACTAGTGGATTAAATATGCAAATTAGTTAGATACGCCCTGTAACATTACATCTACAACATCCTTAACAACGTTGGGTTTATAATGCACCAGTCATTGGTAACCACTGCCCCCACCCCACCTATGGGGAATAGCAGGGATAATGACTTTTCACTTTTCACAGCCCTGCTAGACGCCCTGCACTGCGGGGACCTCCTGAATGTCATTGTTTATAATAGTTCATTCCACTTGGGTATGTTTGTATAATATCAAAAACCCCTGCATTAACCCTGCACTGTGGGGGAACAAAGAGGGTAACTACCCCGCACATTACCCCTGCTAACCCCACCCGTCCCCGTAGGTGGGGGGGGGGGGGGGTTTACAAATGACTAGTGCATTTATAGCAGAATATTGACATTTTTGTAAACAAATTGTGAATAAAATGAGTTTTAAATGTCATATGATAAGTAGAATGTTGCATTTGTGCTCATGTATTATTGAATGCTCATGTATTATTGAATTTATTAAACTTGCTGAGGAAAAGGGATAAAATGCTCGGCAGAGCCTCGCATTTTATCCTTTTTCCTCAACTCGTTTAATAAATCAATAATACATGAGCACTCATGTAGGATCTTCTATATAATTATTATGCTCTTCATATGTTTGAAAATGAACAATAATAAAGGTAACATGCACATATAACATATACATACAACATATAGCACAAAATGTAACTTCTATTAAAGAAAAAAGAAAAGAACAGAAAAATGAAGGAAAGGAAAAAGAAAACAAATCACAGCAAACCATCATGTGAACAAGTCCGTGAAATGAACACCCCACTAAACCACATTTTATTTAGAGAAAACTTGGATTTACTTGTGTATACATTATTATTCTTATTTCTGTTCCAAGACATAGGTTGTGGGTACTCGTTAGAACCGCCTCATTAAGCACCCACAACCTATGATTGCAGTTTAACTAAGAAAAATATCACGAATTTTCATCAGAAAAGTAGCCATTTTGGAGATATGAAAAAATCCACTTGTCGCAAGGGTGTGTTATTATAATGAAGGTATTTGTTAATAAACATACTAATAACAAACAAACAAAACATTTTTGCATTTTTGTCACCATAAACATTTCCATTTTTTATTACATAATTAATTGCAGCCATATCTTGTATGTCTGTTCAGATATATGTACATTCGAAATAATTATACACCTTGTATAAATATAATATTGAAAAGTTACGGAGAATTCATAAAGATATACAATTTCAACTTAGAAGCTCAAAAGCCCATCACGAAAACACGCCTATGTAATTTTGACTCCCTTGAACCCCACTTTTATATATACTCACCGGAAATAGAAACTATACACTAATTTTTAAATTGTCACTGGCAAAACATTTTAATGAAATTTGAATTCCATTTTTTTTAAATTATCATCAGTGGCATGTCTGCTTTATCGAATAAAATGTTTATGGATAGCTACGATTTAACGGGTAAAGCCACAAGTTCAAAGCAAGGGTTAAAATATTGCTGTTCAAGTTTCCATTGAGTCAAACATTTTGTGTCGCGAATGTGATTCCCATTTTTACCAGTTATTACTCATCACCTAAAGTTGGGAATATTGTTTACAAAATGAAAATTTACACAATGGTTGAGAAGTTATCGACCTTTAAATATTGGACCAAACCACCGGAAGTGGGCGAAAAGTATGGCATTTCTGATTGCGGATTTTGTTTTAATCAATATTTAAGACACAGCTGAAGATGCTATAACGATTGAAGGCACTTTTGGGTTGATTTTTGGCTTGCAACATTATTTGGAAAATTTCGCTAAAAAAAGCGATTTTTGAGATTTCAATAAAATGTTTGTTTCTCGATAATTTTTAGATTTTATGTTATTTTTTTATTCCTTGCTTTTAACTTATTACCTTTACGAAAAAAAATTAAAGTCAAAATTCAATTACAAACAGATTTTGTGAAAAATGCACTTTTTTACATTTTCCCCAAAAACTTTTATTTTGAACACTAGGTTTTCTTTAAATTGTTACAGGATTCATGTCTATAGTTAGTCAAATCCTTAATAAGTAATTTTTAACCGAATTATTCTATTGTTTTGTCAGGCGAGACAATTTAAAAATGTATAGTTTCTATTTCCGGTCAGTATAGTAAAACAGGGGTTTACAGGGGTAAACCTTATTTTTCTTATATCTGCTCTAAAATATAGTTTGTGGGTAAACATTAGAACCGCCTCGATGAGGCCATTGTAACAAGTACACAATTTCTCCATTTGTGTATTTTGAGGAGAAATATGAAAAATATCACAATTTTTCACCGTAAAATTTTAGTTTTTTCGGCGGTAAAGTTTACAATGCATTTGTATAGGTGTGTTTTCGTAATGCACAGAAAATTACAGAGTTATTCCTTCACCTCAGCAGACAACACTAAGCAAGGAACCGTCTGAAACCTTCCTAAACACCTATATTTATCATCATTCCAAATATGAAACACATCCATCGTATGGTTTGGAAAATATGACCTGTTGAAAAAACTCTACCATAAAAATTCAAGTCCCTGACCTTGACCTTGGGGTTATGGGCACGCATGAGGCTATAGCTGAATAAAACTTTGGACCTATATCTGTCAGCATATCAAATATGAACCAAATCCATCGTATGGTTTGGAAAATCTGAGATGTTAAAAACTTTAAAATAAAAAATTTCTAATTCTGTGATCTTGACCTTGAGGTCATGGACATGGGCAGCAGTATTGCTGAATACAAATTTGGACCTATATCTAAAATCATACCAAATATGAACCAAATTTGTTGTATAGTTTGGAATTATGAGAGTTAAAAAACTTAAAAATATAAAAAAAAAATTTAAGTCCACGATCTTGAGCTTGAGACCATAGGTATGGGCGTGGGTATTGCTGAATAAAACTTTCGACCAAAATCTATCATCATACCACACATAAACCAAATCCATCAGATGGTTTGGAAAATATGAGCTCTTGCAGCCAGAAAGGTTTCAGACTGTGCCGATGATTATGAAACAATTTAACATCTTTTTTAAATAATTTTTTTTGGCTTACCTGTACCTAAATTTGGAGCCTAAGGAAAACACTTTCTTTGTTGGGGGGTTGGGGGTGTGTAACCTGAAGAATGTATGATGTTCTACACACGATTTCCACATGTTTTTACACGACCGGTAACTGACCATGTTGAAACCTATCAAGTTTTCTACGTTATCATTCTGAAAATAAAGTAAATACTACATTTACAAGAATGCAGACAACAGTATCTGAAAAATCATTATACAGTCGAACTTCAATGGCTCGAACACCTTTGGGACCAAGAAAATTTGTTTGAGACAGGGGTAGTTCAAGCCACTGAGGTTACTGTCAGGAGGCATAACGAGATACTTTTAGACATCTTTTCGGTGTTCTCTAATGAAAATGTATGCTGTGTGTACTCATTAGAATCGCCTCATCGAGGCGATTCTAATGAGTACACACAGCATACATTTGCAAGATAAAAGACTAAAATCTCCTTAATTATCCCCCACTATTTCTTATGTAGAGGATTTCGCTAGGGGCTCAAGAATGGTTTGTTTGTTTGTTTGATTTGAGGTTTAACGTCCCCGTCAACACTGTAAAGGTCATTTTGGAGACGTTGCTTCCAATTTTGTGGGACTTTTACCCGACATTGAGATGAAATGACATCTCAAGCCCTGTCGCCCAATGAAACCAATAGGGTTTATTAGCATGGACGGTCCGCCTCGCACCGCGGTTCCTGGACAGGCTTAGATCCTCTAAGCGGTTTACCAGTACTAGTGTGCGGGCCGGATTCAGCTCTGCGTGGAAGCATCGTGCAGCCCATATATTTCTTCAAGCCCCTATGGGCGGGGGCGGTGGCTCAAGAATGGGTTCGACACATCCATGGTAAACGAGCCATCGATGTTCGAGCCATCGAAGTTCTACTGTACAGTCAAACTTCAATGGCTAGAACACCTTTGGGACCAAGAAAATTTGTTTGAGACAGGGGTAGTTCAAGCCACTGAGGTTACTGTCAGGAGGCATAACGAGATACTTTTAGACATCTTTTCGGTGTTCTCTAATGAAAATGTATGCTGTGTGTACTCATTAGAATCGCCTCATCGAGGCGATTCTAATGAGTACACACAGCATACATTTGCAAGATAAAAGACTAAAATCTCCTTAATTATCCCCCACTATTTCTTATGTAGAGGATTTCGCTAGGGGCTCAAGAATGGGTTCGACACATCCATGGTAAACGAGCCATCGATGTTCGAGCCATCGAAGTTCTACTGTACAGTCAAACTTCAATGGCTAGAACACCTTTGGGACCAAGAAAATTTGTTTGAGACAGGGGTAGTTCAAGCCACTGAGGTTACTGTCAGGAGGCATAACGAGATACTTTTAGACATCTTTTCGGTGTTCTCTAATGAAAATGTATGCTGTGTGTACTCATTAGAATCGCCTCATCGAGGCGATTCTAATGAGTACACACAGCATACATTTGCAAGATAAAAGACTAAAATCTCCTTAATTATCCCCCACTATTTCTTATGTAGAGGATTTCGCTAGGGGCTCAAGAATGGGTTCGACACATCCATGGTAAACGAGCCATCGATGTTCGAGCCATCGAAGTTCTACTGTACAGTCGAACTTCAATGGCTCGAACGCCTTTGGGACCAAGAAAATTTGTTCAAGACAAAGGGGGTTCGAGCCACAGAGGGTTGATCTTGGAGCTAGGGGAGGAGTCCTAATACGGACATATTTTCAGTTTTCTTCAAAATAAATCCATGTTGTGTGTACTCATTAGAATCGCCTCATCGAGGCGATTCTAATGAGTACACACGACATACGTTTTCAAGATCAAATTAGACGATTATACAAACTATATTTATATCTGCAGTTATGGCATTTTCTTTCTAGGGACTCCAGAAAGAGTTCGACTCAGCCGTGGTAAATGAGCCATCGGTGTACGAGCCATCGAAGTTTCACTGCAAGAGATTCATTGTATGGAAACTTTGCCTCAAAAATTAAGTTTGAGATCCTTGCCTAAAAATCATGGCATGTTTGTTTGTTTGTTTGTTTGTTTGAACTGAGGTTTAACATTCCAGTCAACACTGTTTAGGTCATTTTGGAGACATTGCTTGCAATTTTGTGGGACTTTTACCTGACAATGTGGTGAAATGACATGTCAAGCCCTTCGGCCCAATGTAACCAATAGGGTTTATATGCATGGGTGTCCAACTGGCGTCACTTTGCCTGGACTGGCTTATAAGCAGTTTTCCAGTACTCATGTGCGATCAGTTTCAGCTCTGCGTGGAAGCACCATGCAGTCCAATCTATTTCTTCAAGCCCAGATGGGTAGGGGCCCACAATCACTGCATGAAAACATACATACGCAACTATGCATTACGAGAACACGCCTATATAATTTTGACCCCCTCATACCCCACTTTTATACAGTAAAACTGGGGTTTAAGGGGGAATGCATTATTTTTCTTATTTCTGCCCAAAAACATAGATTGTGGGTACTCGATAGAACCGCCTGGACGAGGCGGTTCTATCGAGTCCCCACAATCTATGTTTTGAGCAGAAATAAGAAAAATATCACAATTTTTTATCCTAAAATTTCTAATTTTTCGCCAAAAATTTGGCAATGTATTTGTATAGGCGTGTTTTCGTAATGGCATGCATTAATGCATAAAGAAACGTGTAACTTTGTACAACTACTATCTATTATATTTACCCTGAATATTCAGATACCGAAGGCATACAAAATAAACCTGAGAAAACAGTGTAGACCCTGATCAGACTGTCGGATCAGGGTCTACACTGTTTCCCACTGAACAAAATCCTACAGCCCACATATAAAATGAATAATTTCATGATACTACAAAGTTCATTTTAAAAGTGTCATACCCATGATACCTCCCCTCATCAGGAGGGAAACCCCCTCATTTTGATGCTAATTTTTGCTCAATTTATGCTAAATTTTAGTAAAATTTTGGAGTCTCCCTCATTTGAACTGAGAACTTCCCTATATATTCTTTACATTTCCCTCATCACAATGGCAAATTTCCCTCATACAGTTCAAAAGGTATGCATTAGGACAATGCTCCTGTTCACAAGTCTGTCATTGCTATGCCATTCACGATTGTGGCTTTAAACTGATTGAGCATCCGCCTTATTCACCGGATCACACTCCATCAGACCATCTATTTCCAAGACTGTAAACGGCTATTTCAGTCTGATGATGAAGTCATATATGCATTGGATGACTTTCTAAACAGCCTAGAAAAGGAGTTCAACAAAAGTGGCATTGAGGCCCTTAAACACCGCTGGCAAAAGTGTATAGATACTGAAGGGGATTATGTTGAAAAAAAAAAATACAAAATATCCGAAAAATTCAAACCCTTCAATATGAGGCTCGCAACATATCATTCAGCCCTCGTATGTTGATATTTTGCTGAAAAAATGTGAGTAGCTCCTCACAATTTTCAAGCAAAGATACTAGAGTCGGACTTGCTAAAACAGTTAACATAATGAGCACTAACAAGCTTGTTAAGCTAACAGTGCTTTGAACAACTGGGCCCTGTTAAGATTTCAACATAGCATTAACCTTTGTTAGCTTTGAACACCTGGGCCTTTTTCTTTTTTAACCCATTGTATGCTAGTGGACTCTTCCATTGCTAAGTGTTGGACAAGTCCATTTGACATATAAGGGGTGCCAGGCCAATTTTTTTTTATTTTATTCTATTTTTGACGGAAAATTCTGTTAGCAAACAGTGCAGGCCCCGATCAGACGCCGCGTTCTGCGGCGTCTGATCTGGGCCTGCACTGTTTGCCAAGGTACCACTTTACTGGTTTCCCACATTGTTTGTTTGTTTTGGAGTTTGACGGCCCAGTCAACACTATTTTAGGTCATTTTTGAGCCAGTCAGTTTACCTATCCACACTTTTCCTGGGCAGGTTTATACGTAAGCAGTAAACCAGTACAGTACACATTCTCTAGCCAGAAACTGACAACTGCCCTTCTCGAATCATCTGAAGTGAGAGAATGACTGTAGAAAAGATTTGATGATCAATCTCCACGAAAGAATGTTGCCGACCCCGGCAGGTATCAAACCCACATCCTCCTGATCACCAGTCAGACGCGCATCCGACTAAGCTACCGAGGCCGGCCTTGCCGGTTTCCCGCATACCATGGGTTAACTTACCTGTTCTCGCCGTAACTGTATAAAAAACTGTTTCCTTTTAAAGGATATTTTGACTATTTTAGACCTGAAACAGAGGAAAAAGAGAATCTTACATGAGTGGTTATTTCATATGAAATTGAAAGATGGAAGGATCCACTTCAGAAAGAGTTAACCCTTATCTTGCTGAATAATTAACCCTTATCTTGCTGAATATTCAGTTTAGCCACACCCATTTATGACTTTGAACCAATCAGATAACTTCATGTAACTTATTCTTACAAATGCATAAACTTCATGTCAAACAGTGTAGATCCTGATCAGATGGCTTCTGGATCTGGATCTACACTGTTTCCAAAGATAGGGGTTTTTGTTTGTTTGATTTGAGGTTTAACGTCCCCGTCAACACTGTAAAGGTCATTTTGGAGACGTTGCTTCCAATTTTGTGGGACTTTTACCCGACATTAAGATGAAATGACATCTCAAGCCCTGTCGCCCAATGAAACCAATAGGGTTTATTAGCATGGACGGTCTGCCTCGCACCGCGGTTCCTGGACAGGCTTAGATCCTCTAAGCGGTTTACCAGTACTAGTGTGCGGGCAGGATTCAGCTCTGCATGGAAGCATTGTGCAGCCCATATATTTCTTCAAGCCCCTATGGGCGGGGGCGGAAAGATAGGGGTTGTTGTGAACAGCATGATAAGAGTTAATTTAGTCTTCACACCCATTTCTGACTTTGAACCAATCAGATTACTTGATGTAATTTATTCCTGCAAATTCACAAACTGAATGTCAAACAGTGTAGATCCTGATCAGATGGCTTCTTCAGAAGCCATCTGATTGGTATCTGCACTGTTTGCAAAGGTAGGGGTTGTTGTGATCAGCAGGATAAGGGTTTGTTTGTTTGTTTGTTTGATTTGAGGTTTAACGTCTTGTCAACACTGTAAAGGTCATTTTGGAGAAGTTGCTTCCAATTTTGTGGGACTTTTACCCGACATTGAGATGAAATGACATCTCAAGCCCTGTCGCCCAATGAAACCAATAGGGTTTATTAGCATGGACGGTCCACCTCACACCGCGGTTCCTGGACAGGCTTAGATCCTGTAAGCGGTTTATCAGTACTAGTGTGTGGGCCGGATTCAGCTCTGCGTGGAAGCATCATGCATCGTATATTTCTTCCAGCCCCTATGGGCGGGGCCGCAGCTGATGGTGTTTATTGAAAATGTTAATTCATGCAGCTGAGTGGCTCAATCGCAGCCTGCCTGCAGCAGAGTTTGAGTCCAGCTTAGAAGGCTTAACTCGTTCTCCGCCATAGGTGACTCTCGTCTACAGCAAGCAGACGGCCCTAGGCGACTTTCGTCGACATTGCATGGTACCGGCTTTTACCATGTTTAATAAGTTTCACAAACTGTTAAATCTTTAGGAACACTGCATCCTATACAGTCAAACCTGTCTTAGTGGCCACCTCTTTTAAGCAAGCAACCTGTCTTTAGCAAGCAGCCATTCAGTTCCCCAAAAAAGGAAAATGCATTAAAATTCACCTGTGTTAAGCAAGCACCTGCCTTAAGCAAGCACTTTTTGAATATTCCAGAGGTGCTTGCTTAATACAGGTTGGACTGTATTTGGAACTTGCTCTTGTGATTCTTTACAATGATTTGATACTTCAAATCGAAAGGAGTGTTTTTAAACTTCGAGAAAATATTTTGTGGATTTTGCCAATTCCAAAATGGTGCTTAGGGGTAAGAAGGATATATATAAAAGAATATGCAACACCACCTGATAAATATTAATTTATTCTAGGCAGTCTGGTGCCCAGCCAAGTTTTTCTTTTTTGGTTTTGGTTTTACGACCCTATATTATATCACTCTATTATATTATACTATATTATAATGTCATTAATCAAGTAATTCGTACTGGCCCAGGTACAGGTCCTCGGTCAGCTGCATTGACCCTCGGCCGAAGGCCAAGGGTCAATGCAGCTGACCAAGGACCTGTAACTGGGTCAATGCAAAATTACTTGATTAATGACAATTTTATTAATTGACACAATTAAAATAAACATGATTATTGATTTTTTGACATCACTTTACCTCAGTTAATATTGGTTGACTTTGTGTTAATTCGGATGACCTCCGATCAATACAGGATAATCAATTAATAATATATTATACGACCCTATTTTGTGCAATATTATATCACTTATTTCAAGGCGACTGTTAATCAGAGGTGCGCAAAAACCAGAGTACCCAGAGAACAAATACCCTACCTGCTGGAGCAATGCTCAAACCTCAGCAGTTGGTTTGTTGATTTGAGGTTTAACGTCCCCGTCAACACTGAATAGGTAATTCTGGAGACGTTGCTTCCAATTTTGTGGGACTTTTACCCGACACTGAGATGAAATGACATCTCAAGCCCAGCCGCACAATGAAACCAAAAGGGTTTCTAAGCATGGACGTTCTGAATCGCACCGCTTTGCCTGGGCAGGCTTAGATCCCCTAAATGGTTAACCTGTTCTTGTGTGCGGTCAATTTCAGCTCTGCGTAGAAGCATCATGCAGCCTATCCATTTCTTCCAGCCCCGATGGGCAGGGGCGGAAACCTCAGCAGTGAGAGACCTTATGATTACGAGTCAGCGCTCTTACCCAATAGGAGGCCTGTGTCAGCCAAGTTAGCAATAACAACCTCTTCATAACACTGTTGTTGGTGCCCAAAGCAGAAACCATGTTAGTTAAACAACCGTGTTATAACCAAACAAAAAAGTACAGATTATATAGAAAAACAAGAATTTCGGCAGAAGGCGGCGTCACACCTGCTGGGGGCAAAAGTAATAGAAGCCACAATCAGAATGTTGTTAATAATTAAGTAAATTTCATAGCAGTTGATAGTTGATGTAAAATGTGTCAAAGTCACTGGACCAAAAATATAGGCCATGGTCACCAGGTCAAGGTATGTGCCAAATCAGTACAATGAGGAGTAGTACTATGCAAAGTTTGGTGGCTGTAGGCCATTTATTTTAGGACATATTGAACATTGACATAAAAGTCGCTGGAGTGCATAATATAGGTTAAGGTCACCAGGTCAAGGTACCCACAGAGTAAGTAAATGTTGGAGAAGCACTATGCAAGGTTTGGTGGTTGTAGGCCTTATAGTTAAGGAGATATGGAATGTCAACCTAAAATGTGTTAAAGTCAATGGAGTGCAAAAAATAGGTCAAGGTCACCAAGTCAAAGTACCTGCATAGTCAGTACATCTAGGAGAAGCATTATGCAAGATTAGATGGTTGTGAGCCTTTTATTTGAGGAAAAAATGGAACTTCGACGTAAAATGTGTCAAAGTCAGTGGAGCGTAAAATATAGGTCAAGGTCACCATGTCAAGGTTCCTGCAGAGTCAATACATCTAGGAGAAACACTATTCAAGATTTTATTGGTGTAGGCCTTTTATTTGAGAAGATCTGGAACATTGACGTAATTTGTGTCAAACTCACTGAAGCGTAAAATATAGGTCAAGGTCACTGGGTCAAGGTGCTTGCCTAGTCAGGAGCTCAGGGTGATGTTTCATGAAAGGTTTGATGGTTATTTAGTCTTATAGTTGATTACAATACAAACTTTGACGTAAATGTCGAACTTCAGCGTAATGGTAAAAGTCACTGAAGCGCAAAATATAGGTCAAATTCACCAAGTAAAGGTGCTTACAAAGTAAGAAGGTCTATGAGATGTTTCATGTAAGGTTTGATGGTAGCTGAGGTTTGTAAAATAAAAACTTTGACGTAAATGTCGAACTTTGACGTAAATGTCGAACTTCGAAGCAATGGTCAAAGTCACTGGAGCGCAAAATATAGGTCAAAGTCACCGGGTCAAGGTGCTTACAAAGTGAGAAGATCTATGAGATGTTTCATGTAAGGTTTGATGGTAGCTGAGGTCTGTAAATAAAAACTTTGACGTAAATGTCGAACTTCAACGTAAATGTCGAACTTCGACGTAATGGTCAAAGTCACTGGAGCGCAAAATATAGGTCAGAGTTACCGGGTCAAGGTGCTTACAAAGTGATAAGATCTATGACATGTTTCATGTAAGGTTTGATGGTAGCTGAGGTCTGTAAATAAAAACTTTGACGTAAATGTCGAACTTCGACGTAAATGTCGAACTTCGACAAAATGGTCAAAGTCACTGGAGCGCAAAATATAGGTCAAAATCAACAGGTCAAGGTGCTTACAAAGTGAGATCTATGAGATGTTTCATGTAAGGTTTGATGGTAGCTGAGGTTTGTAAAATAAAAACTTTGACGTATATGTTGAACTTCGACGTAAATGTTAACAGACGGACGGAAGGACGTTCTCACGAATGGATACTTAAGTGGCTAGGCGTCAGCATATTGACTACTTAAGCGCAAATTCTCTTAAGTGGCAAGCCATCTAAGAGACAATTTTTGCCACTTAAGTACCAAAATAACGGAATAAAGTCCATTTGGACTCACGAATATATACTTAAGAGTCAAACTGTCCAAATTTTTTTCCCCCTAAGTGTCGTTTCGTTGGTGCGGATGAACGGACGCATGGAAGGAAAATCGGACGCCTATGTCGCACCCTGCTACAAGCAGGTGCGACAATGACCATTAAGGTCTTTTTTCCATATAATCTATATACTGTGAAATTCCCCTATTAAGAGCACCTAAACTAAAGACTAAATCTGCTTTAAAAATCTTAATATTTAGAAAGATGCAGCTATTCTTTCTTTGTGTTTTCTGCATACAATGTCCTCTGGTCAGGGACCACCTTTGGGACTGTTCAAAAGTGGTCTTAAAGACCACTTTTGAACAGTCCCAAAGGTGGTCTTAATAGTGGAATTTTACTGTATTTTGGGGATCTTCAAATCGTGTTATATCCTTAACTGTGTTATAATGACAAGTTGTGAAGAGTTTGTGTTATAATTTCAAATTACAATAGCTTTCAGTATAAGAGGTCAACATGTTTTACAGATTAACCCATTTAGTACCAGAAACCCCTAAAGGGGTACCTTGGCAAACAGTGCAGGCCCAGATCAGACGCCGCAGAACGCGGCGTCTGATCAGGGCCTCCACTGTTTGCTAAAAGTTCAGTCATTTTCCAAGTAGTTTTTGAAGAAAACACAACCCGACACCTTTGAATTTTGAAATGGACTCCTGCTATAGTACAAGGAGGAAGATTCCATTTGGTACAAAAAGGGTTAAAAAACAACATCTGAAGATTTCGTCTGCTGTCGTCTGCTGAATCTCCTTGCAAACTTTTTAAAAATATTTTTGCACACAGGCAAACAGTGTGGGCCCAGATCAGACTGCTCCTACAGGACCAGTCTGATCTGGGTCCACAATGTTTGCAAAAAAAAAAACTAGAGCTGTCAGTGAAACTGACTAAGGCCCCAGCAGCGCTATCAGAAATTTGTGGATGGACAGACGGACGGACGTTCTCACGAACGGATACTTAAGTGGCTAGGCGTCGGCATATTGACTACTTAAGCGGCAAATTCTCTTAAGCGGCAAGCCACCTAAGAGCAAATTTTTGCCACTTAAGTATCAAAATTACGGAATAAACCCCATTTGGACTCACGAATATATACTTAAGTGTCAAAATGTCCAAATTTTTTGCCCCCTAAATGTCGTTTCGTTGGTGCGGACAGACAGACGGACGGACAGAGTGATTACTATAGGGCACCCACACTTTCAGTGTGGGGCCCAAAAAATGACTTTTAAGGTAACCAGCAGACGGCAAAGCAGTGTGTGTGAACTCGGGTTTAATGTCGCTTTCAACAATTTTTCAGTCATATCACGACGGGACGGCAAAGCAGACGACAATTGTTGTGATTGGCACGTTATGGATTAATGATCAACTTACCAAGGGAATGTATTAATTTTTAAATTATTTTGAAAGACAACAAGACCCACAGACGTTACACCAAGCTGAATATCCAGATTGCTCTGGTCCTGAAAATACACAAGAAACCGACATTTAAACACTTATCCTGCTGAAAGAATTAATTTAGCCACACCCACCGCTGACTATCAACCAATCAATTTACTTGATATAATGTAATGAGTCAATTCACAAACCAGATGACAAACAGTGTAGGTCCTGTTCAGATGGCTTCTTCAGAAGCCATCTGATCTGGATCTACACTGTTTGCAAAGGTTGGGGTTGTCGTGTTTAGCAGGATAAGGATTAATAATTACATTCTGTGAGATGATTTCCATTTACAAAATGAAGGTAATTCTTACATTCATTTACGTATGAACAACATCGGATAATGACCAAAGTGATCCTGGTTTCGTTTGTTTGATTTGAGGTTTAACATTCCCGTCAACACTAAAGATCATTTTGGAGACATTGCTACCAATTCTGTGGGACTTTTACAAAATGCTACCAATTCTGTGGGACTTTTACAAAACACTGAGATGAAATGGCATCTCAAGCCCTGTCACCCAATGAAACCAATAGGGCGGGCAAACTCGCACTGCTTTGCCTGGGCGGGCTTAGATCCTCTAAGCTGTTTACCAGTAGTCTTGTGCTGTCAGTTTCAGCTCTGTGTGGAAGCATCATGCAGCCCATCTATTTCTTCAAGCCCCGATCAAGCCCCGATGGGCGGGGCCAGGGCACTCATTAGAAGCGCCATATGTATGTTTTCATGAGGCACTTCTAATGAGTAGCAACTAGAACTGTCAGTGAAACTGACTAGGGCCCCGGCAGTGCCATCAGAGGAGTTGGATTTTTTTTCAAAGGGCTATTACTCTTAGAGTATTGTAGCTAGAGTTACGTCGGTTGCCATGTATTTGTGTAATGATATTGTGACCATATATCTTAAGTTTGAAGTTGATGCATTTGACTGTTTGTAAGTTATGAATTAAAAACAAAAGGGTATTACTATATGGCAACTGTCAATAACTTCAGCTTCAGTTTGTAAACATGAAAAATGTTGATGGATAGACGGGCAGATGGACAGACAGATGGACGGACAGACAGGGCATTACTATACGGCACACTGTCACATTATGGTTAATATTTCTGCTAAGTAATATTTAAATCCATCCAGGTATAAGAAAGTTATAGATTGGACACAAGAAAAAAGACGCTTTTTTGACCTTTTATCTCTAAGTATGACCTTGACCTTTGAGGTACGGCTGTGGGTCTTGCGTGTGACACTTCGTCACATTATGGTTAACATTTCTGCCAAGTAATATTTAAATCCATCCAGGAATAATAACAAAGTTATTAATTGGACACAGGAAAGACCCTTTTTTGACCTTTAACCTCTAAGTATGACCTTGACCTTTGAGGTACGGACCTGAGTCTTGCGCGCAACACTCCATCACATTATGGTTAACATTTCTGCCAAGTAATATTTAAATCCATCCAGGAATAAGAAAGTTATGGAGGATAAAAAAATTTGTGGACGGACAGACGGACAGACAGACAGACAGACAGACAGACAGACAGACAGACAGACAGACAGACAGACAGACGGACAGAGTGATTACTATAGGGCACCCACACTTTCAGTGGAATAAGAAAGTACGGCACACTGTCACATTATGGTTAATATTTCTGCTAAGTAATATTTAAATCCATCCAGGTATAAGAAAGTTGTAGATTGGACACAAGAAAAAAGACGTTTTTTTGACCTTTTATCTCTAAGTATGACCTTGACCTTTGAGGTACGGCTGTGGGTCTTGCGTGTGACACTTCGTCACATTATGGTTAACATTTCTGCCAAGTAATATTTAAATCAATCCAGGAATAATAACAAAGTTATTAATTGGACACAGGAAAGACCCTTTTTTGACCTTTAACCTCTAAGTATGACCTTGACCTTTGAGGTACGGACCTGAGTCTTGCGCGCAACACTCCATCACATTATGGTTAACATTTCTGCCAAGTAATATTTAAATCCATCCAGGAATAAGAAAGTTATGGAGGATAAAAAAATTTGTGGACGGACAGACGGACGTTCTCACGAACGGATACTTAAGTGGCTAGGCGTCGGCATATTGACTACTTAAGCGGCAAATTCTCTTAAGCGGCAAGCCACCTAAGAGCGAATTTTTGCCACTTAAGTACACAAATAACGGAATAAACCCCATTTGGACTCACGAATATATACTTAAGTGTCAAACTGTCCAAATTTTTTGCCCCCTAAATGTCGTTTCGTTGGTGCGGACAGACAGACAGACAGACAGACGGACGGACAGAGTGATTACTATAAGGCACCCACACTTTCAGTGGAATAAGAAAGTTATGGAGGATAAAAAAAATTGTGGACGGACAGACGGACGTTCTCACGAACGGATACTTAAGTGGCTAGGTGTCGGCATATTGACTACTTAAGCGGCAAATTCTCTTAAGCGGCAAGCCACCTAAGAGCGAATTTTTGCCACTTAAGTACCCAAATAACGGAATAAACCCCATTTGGACTCACGAATATATACTTAAGGGTCAAACTGTCCAAATTTTTTGCCCCCTAAATGTCGTTTCGTTGGTGCGGACAGACAGACAGACGGACGGACAGAGTGATTACTATAGGGCACCCACACTTTCAGTGCGGGGCCCTAATAACATGTTTTTGTGCGGAAGTAAGAAAAATATGTGGATACCCCCTCTTATTCAGGGCTTATCATTGAAGTATGAACAACGTAAGGTTTGCTCTTGATTGATTTTGTTCATAGTTCAATGAAAATTAAACAAATTAGCTTTTTTACATATATTTACATAATTTTCCATCCATTTCTGGGTCCACTGTTTTCCAGTAATATCTGGGTCCACTGTTTGGGGTTCACTTACGTTGCTCTTAATCAGATGTTGTTCATACATCAATAAACGTTATAAAACTTTCTTAATGTACATAAAAGTACAAGCACATGTAGATTCTGTAATTTTAAACAATGATAGGTTGTACTACAAGTTATACCAAATCCTAAGTATTGGGACAGACAGGCTTAATCAAACAAGTGTAGACCCAGATCAGACTGCTCCTCAAGGAGCAGTCTGATCAGGGTCTACACTATTTGCCATTCTGTCTGCACTTTTTGGACACCTTGCTGGATCGTGAAACAAATTTATTAAAATTTTAGGAGAATTACAGCAAGTTCTCAAGTTGTCAGAATTTTTAGGATTTTTACGGTTAATTTAACTATGTCAGTTTAGTTTCCGTTATGCTGAGAAATATGCACCATATATTTCAACGGTCAAACCACTGGTATCAAAAATCAAAGAAACACGTCCCCAGTTTTGAGAAAATGAATGCTGACTATATTATACCAGCCACGACAAGCAAAAACATGTCTTCTGACATAATAATGCACACAGCAATGACTGAGATCTGCCTGAGTATTTGTGCTGTCTTATAGAGTCTTTGCTGTGTATTTTTATGGATTCAATCTCCAGATAAGTCACTTTTTTCATCCAAAAAGTCCTGATATTTTTCTTATTTTTGCATGAAAACTTATGTTGTGGGTATTCATTAGAAGCGCCACAGCGTGGTGCCTCTAATGAATACCGTCAACCTATGTTTTTGTGCTTTCATGGGCAGCCTTTATTTTTAGGGCATTATTATTACAAATTTTCCTGTTTAACCTACCAGCGTACATGTTTGAAAGAGAAATGAAGCTGCTATTGAAAAAGCAAGTAAGTATTATGAACTTATAAGCCATGGAATTTGTTGGACTGCATAAGGCAATTTTGTGAAAATTAGCAAAGCAAGACAGTTGTTTCTGGCATAAAAGCATAAAAGTAACACCTACAAGATAACATGTTGATTGAACCCTTTCACCCCCTGAGTTTCTAAAGTGGACTCTGTTTGTATTTGTATTGGAGTTTAACGGCCCAGTCAACACTGTTTAGGTCAAATCGAGCTGGTCAGTTTACCTATCCACACTTTTCCTGGGCAGGCTCAAACATAAGCGGTTAACCAGTACAGTGCACATTCTTTTGCTAGAAAATGCAACTGCCCTCCTTGAATCAGCAGAAGACAGAATGACCGTAGAAAAGATTTCATGATCAATCTCCACGAAAAAATGTTGCGGACTCCAGCAGGTATCGAACCCGCGTCATCCTAATCACCATCTGACTGAGCTACCAAGGCCGGTTCTTCAATCTTTAATTTTTGGATGCTTGCAAATCGGTGTGTTTGAATTTTATGCCCTACCAACAACTAAGGTGACATGGAGACGAGACCTTGGTTTAAAGACTCATCGGACCACAGAGGCTTCTGTGTTTCACAGGCGTCAATAAAACAGAAAGACGAACAGTGTAGATCCTGATGAGATGGCTCCTTTGGAGCCATCTCATCTGGATCTACACTGTTTGCATAAGTATCTGTTCCTGGTTACAAGGTTGAAAGGGTTAACAAGGACTCAAATCACTTTGCAGCTATGTCTTCAGCCTTATTATTAGTGGGCAGCAACAGGCTAGTGTATGATCCCCGCCCATCGGGGCTTGAAGAACTAGAGAAAGCGACCAGTGGGTCATGAATACCCCCGGCCAGGGCTATACTCTGATATAGCTTTCAAGCTTGTATGTAATATGAATGAAGATGTCAAGAAGCTATAAGAATCTATAAATATGCTTGTAAAAGCTAAACTAAACATAAAATTTCTAAATGGACCAAGGGAGTGAGGGCATCAAAGTTACTGAAGGAGTGGGGGTATCAATGTTACCGAAGCAGCAGGGTGGGTTATGCATCAATGAAATCTTTGGACTGGTATGCAACATCTATGCAAGTATCAATTGAATTTGTCAGAGTTTAGAACATACAGGCATTTATAAACTTTGTCATAAAACTTTAACCAAATGTAAAATTTCTAAGTCTGTGACCTTGACAGCAAGGTCACTGTGGGGGCTGGGACATGCATCAATGAAATCTTTAGACCAGTATGTAACTTCAGTGTAAGTATCAACTAAATCTATCAAACGGTTCAGAAGATACAATCTCCTAGAAACTTTGACGCAAAACTTTAACCAAAATGTTAACAGACGGATGGACGGAAGGACAGACGGAAGGATGGACACACGGACGGACGAACGGACGAACGGCATGATGAAAACTATATACCCCCATCATACTTCGTATATCCGGGGTATAAATAGATGGGCTGCATGATGCTTCCAGGCAGAGCAGAAAATGACCTGCACATGAGTACTGGTAAACCGCTTAGAGGATCTGAGCCTGCCCATGCAAAGCGGTGCAAGTTTCTGACCGTCTGTGCTTATAAACCCTATTGGTCTCATTGGGCTGCGGGGCTTGAGATGTCATTTCATCTCAATTTCGGGTAAAAGTCCCACAAAATTGGAAGCAACTTCTCCAAAATG